>VYXB01009884.1:813904-904218 GCA_013397135.1 Pachyramphus minor | reverse complement strand
CCCGCCGGCACCGCCCCCCGCGCGGCCCTGGAATGGGAACGGGAATGGCCCTGGGAACGGCACCGGCACCGCCCCCAGCGCGGTCGCTGGGCATCGGGGCTGAGAGACCGGCACTGGGACCAGCACCGGCACCGAGACCGGAATCGCGCCCCACGCACGGACCGGGACTGGCATTGCACCGGGACCAGTCCCGCCGCGGCTTCTCGGCGCCGCACCGGGATGGGGACTAGGGAATGGTACCGCACCGACACTGCGCTCCACTCACGGACCGGGACTAGGACCGGCACTGCAGCGAGACCGGCACCTCACTGGAACCGGCAGCGCACCGGGACCCGGACGGGGGCCGGCACCAGGACCGGCACCGCGCTCCGCGCGCGGACCGGACACACCGTGCTCAGAGCGTGCCCGGCACCGGGGCGCTCCCTCCTCCTGCCCCGCGCCGGACCGGCAGTGGAACGTCTGCGGTGCCATCATCCAGCCCATCCATCACACACACCCCCATCTCTGGACCCGCTGGTGCTTTCTCTCCATAACTCACACCAACACCCCGGGTTTTGATGATGGAGTGTGGTGTGAGTGCATCGGCTGTTTCTCTTGACGCCCCAAGTGGTTTCGATTTATTTCAGGTAGCAAATACCTGCGCTATCTCTGACAACATATTTCGAAACCCCTCTGCACAAAGGGAGTGCTCTGTAAATAAAACAATAACAACAAGGGCTCTGTGGATTTACCTCTGATTAAAGTCCTTTGTATATTTATATGCAAACGATGTTTAGCCCTCCGGCTGCTGGCAGCTGTACAATGAGGCCTGCGAGTGGGAGCACACGGGCACTCACCCCGTCTGTGCGGGGATAGCGGCTGCAGAGCTGTTCACCTCGTGCCATTCCACAGGCAGGGACACCCTCCCGACACGTGCCAGGACGGGACAGGGCTGGGGAGCACACTACAGCCAGTGAGCCTGAGGCTTTCCTTTCCCTCTTGGTGTGACTGATGCTGTGGCAGTCAATGCCTGTGAGAGCTGCCCCCTTCTAAGAAAAAGCAAATATAAAACATGATACTTCTGGCAAAAAGAGGTTTTTAACCCAGTCCCCAGTGTCCTGTCCTTCAAAGGAAAAGCAGCCAGAGCAAGACCATGGGTTTGACCACCCTCAGTTTAACTGATGTGCTCCAATATTTATTTAACTGATAGGCTCAGCTGCAGATGTTACAGAGCTGCTGCATCTCACTAACCCCTGATGTCAGGTAGGGGTGGAAATGAATGAGCTTCTCCTTCCCCTCCCTTCTGCAGCACCTCAGCTTTAATTCCCCTGCCACCTGTGACGCTTCTGTTTCTCTGCCTGGCCAATCAGCCAAGAGCTGAATTTTCTAATATGAACAGCAGGCAGCAAACAAAATAATTTGTAAACACTCTCCCAGACCTTTATTTGTCATAAAAAGAAAAGAAAATGGCCTGCCTCCTCCTCTCACAGCAATTCTTTTTAAATAATTCCAGCAGGTACATGTAGTGTTAGGAGGGAATGTCTTTATGGTTTTCATCCTTAAGCAACCTATCCTGTCTATCCTATTTTTTCCAGTTGTCTCTATTATTTTTAAAACCTTTACACTCACAATAATAGGCAATTTTATCACAAAGATTCTAGGCATGAGAACTGCTGAGTTAATTTGTCTCTGTATCTTCAAAATGAGTGGATTGCACCACTTAATGAAAATGCTGTGTTCTGAAATTCAAACCTTAAAATTATAAATATGTGTCCATGCTTTATATCCATCACTCTCTCACAGTGGTTTATATAAAAAAAAAATACGTTTGGCTCCTGTTTTATTTATTTTACATTATGAAATAACAAAGATGTGTTCTGGGTTAAGACTGATCCTGAATGCTAATATATGAGAATTAAATGGAGAGGATAACAATGGCCTAATGTCTATGCTAAATTAATATATACTATAAAAGATATGATGCATACTGGGTTGGTGTTCCCAGCAGAGCCATTATTTTGGAATGGGCTAAACAAACAATGATCATCCTTTCACTGATGAGTGATGGTCTCCAGTCTGCTGCCTTCTCACTCACAGTATGTAAATGATTTTCCCGAGCTTTGATCCAGGGACACAAAACATTTGCTTAAGCACTAAAGAAATGAAAATCGCCCCCGAACTAGATAAAAGTAGGACAGAGCAGAGCTGTTAAGGTTTCACAGCATGGGCAAGTTTTGATGGCTGGCAGGGCAGCTGGTTTAAGTGAAGAGGTCAAGTAAAAACAGAGTGCTTAGTGACATCAGTGGAAAAAAATCTCCACCTCCTTCTCGGCACAGACCCCACACACATAGTCCCTATTTCCACTCCCCACACATGACCGTTCTCCTCGGCTGGTACAGGGAATCCCCTCACTCCCATGGCTACATGCATAGCCATGCCCACATGAGCACATGGATATGGCCACTGCTCCTCTTCTCTCCCACCTATAAGCATCTGGTTTATATAGCTGGCCCCTTCTGCCCCACACTGTCAGCAGCTGACCCCCAGCACAGCCTCCCCCAGCGTCTTCCTGCTGCTGTGGGTGCAACAGCAGGGTCAAGCTGAACTGGTGCAGGATCTTGGACTGACCCCCCATATTTACGCATGGAAACTTTCAGAAAAGTGGGAATTTTGTGTGCAAAGGCACTGAGTGTTTGCCCAGTAGATTAATACAACGCCTTGTGCCTCAAGCCCTAAACTGATCTCTACTGCTCTAGGAAATTGTTAGCTATTCATTCCAGGGTGATCATCATATCCCTGTGTATTTCCTGAAGACCTTTGTTTCTATGGCATCTGAATTTCACCTCTGCATTTGGCTGGCAAATGGTGACTGCTTGGCCCCAGCAAAAAAAGGCACGCATCAGCTTTGGGGTAAGCAGGCTGTTGGTGTGTAAAAGTTTTATCAGACATTAACACCTCCAGCTTTTTGAAAAGATAAAGTTTTCACGTCAGTTCAGCTAGAGTAGGTCCCCGCATCCACTGTTCCACAGAGGTGTGGGCAGGAGTGTAGACAGCTATGAACCCCCTGAGCAGAGGGGTAAGACTGGGCTGTGGCAACCCTGGACAGAGCTAACCCTGACTGCTGAGGCACCCACAGCTGCTGGGAGGTTGAGAACTTCCAAAAATGAGAGGAGAAACCATATTTGCACCATAGAAAAATTAGAATAGCTTGAGTAAAAGAAATGCAAACAAGCCCTTACCTTTGCTCAAAGTGATGGAGTGGATGTCCAGTCCCACTGCCCCAAAAAGATCTCTTCCCTCACCATTTCCATAAGATGTGCAAACATAGTAACTTTGACAGTTTTACTTCTCTGTTGAGATTGGGTAAAACTGGATTATGGAGTTGAAAGGTATCACCAGGAGACAGGCAGTATGAAGACACCACCATGTTCCCTGTGGAAACAGGGCTTAAAAAGAGTGGAAAAGCACAGAGCAATGAGATGGTCATTGGGCAGGAGGAGAAGAAAAGCCAAGAGCATGTAGAGGGCTGGGAAAGGACCAGAGAAATGCTGGGGTTAGAGAGTGATGGAAGTCCTGCTAACACCTCACAGAAAAAAGGCCTTATCTAGAAAAAGGCTATGCAAATGAGTGAAGGCATGGAGCAGTGGGGTGATGAGTAAAACTAATTAGAAAATGAGGCTTGATTATTCATGGACTTGACATATCAGAGAACAGCTAATCAAAGGAATAATACAAGTTTGCATATTCTTTGTGATGTGGGCATCAAAGCCTTGTTTCTTGTAACTACGGCATCACTGCTGCTCTTTCCTAAAACTAAGCACATTTGTTGCACTTGTAACGTCTTGCTCAAGATCATGCAGTGGGCCTCAGAGAGCCTGAGGTGTTCAAAACAGCTGTTTTTTCCAGCTATTGAAATGATCTTGCATTTATCTCTACTTATAGATCTTGTCTCCCTGACTAGAAACATTGCCCAAAATTCTCGGTGTGTGGGAAACTGGGCAGCCTTTAAAAGCTTGAGCTAAAGACCTGGAAACTCAAGGGACCCACCTTGCAAGATAATCACAAGATAATCCCTTACAATTCCATTTTGCTGCTGAGTGATCGCTAAATAAACTTCCTTGAAATCCCACATGGGAAGACGGACCTGGCAGGAGGTATTTGCAGAGAACTTGGGTGCAGGAAGCTTTCAGAAGTACCTCCTTCCCAACACACAGCACCAGAAGCCTTCCATTCAGGCTGCTCATTCCAGCAAGGCTTGGATTTTGACCATTACTCAGAGCCTGATGAAAGGCAGGCCAGGTTTCAAGTTACAAGATATCAGCAGTATTTCCATCTCACACATAAGTCTCAGCCCTGTGAAAGGTTTTAAAGGAGGACCTGATGTGGGACTGGCATCTGGCCATGTACCAAGTGTCTGGGCAACAGTTGGAGAGGGAATAAATGATACCGCCCCATCACCACTGATTCCTTCCCAGCATGAAACTGGCTGAGAAACTGCTGAAACACCAAATTCCCTTTTGATGAGGACAGCCTGGGACAACTCCAGGGAACAGGATCCATGGGGATGAAAGGGCTCTTTCAAGTATGCCTCTGAATCAGTGGGAAAAGCGAGAAGTTGGGATCGCTCCTGCCACTGTTTGCTTGTCTGGATAATTACAGTGATGGGTATATTTATACTATCTGGCATTAGATCCAAAGAGCAACCAGGCATTGGAAGAGATTACTGGTGAGGTGTGTGAAGCACCCTTTTGGAGGTGCTTATGAGCAGATTTGGAGGAATTAGAGAGGGTATGAGCCAACAAAGCCTGGGGCTGCAAGCCATATGGTCCAAGGGATATTTTGTGCCCACTTCCAAGATATATCATGCAAAACTGGTGTATCTGACCTAGTTTAGGACAAAACCTGCAGCATTTGCTTGATTAAAGTAGGTAAGAGACTAAATAAGGCAATGTAGAGTGGTCTTCAGTAGTGGTTTCACACTGAAGTGAAAGGCTTTTAAAGGACTCATGCAAATATTTGTTGAATCTTCCTAAAACCAAGGGGGAAATCATTTCACATGGCCCTGAAAGGAATAGTGGGAAAGGACATAATATTTCCTAATGCTATCTCGATAGGTAGTCCTGTCAGAGTGAATACAGTGGGATTTGGTCCAAAGGCATTCAAGACATCTGAAAGGTGAAATATACCTTTCACAATGAAGGTATTCCATTTTAACTACACTGGTTTGAAATAGACTTAGTTAAACTGGTACCAACTTTTATTGGGACAGTCTTCAATCCTAGAATAGCTAGTATCAATTTAGCTTAATTTGGTGCCATTTTGTGTACAGACTGCATCTTGGACGCTGTATAAATATTTGCTCATTGAAATTGATGTTGAATTTGGGCAACACAATCTTGTGGAATTAGGGGGAATTACCCTCTCATCTTGTGTGAGAGATGATCAGGGGCAGGAGCAAAAAAAAAAAAAAAAAAGTCTCAGGAAGATGTCTTAAATTTCCACAGATGAGTTCATGCAATTATCTAGTTTTTAAAATGAATGGAAGAATAAATGGAGGTGAAGCAAAAAGAACCTCAAGCATTATCAAATAATAATAATAAAAAAGAATCTTTGAGGACATTTTCTTCTAGCAGCAGGGCTGATGATTCTTCAGGGAGTGATCCCATAGTCCAGTGAAACAAAGAAACACTCATTTCACAGTGAGGTTTTGCAACAGCAGATTTACCAGGAACAGCAAATAAATAATTCACAGTTTCTGAAGATGTGTAGATAAATTTTCTTTCCCTTATTTCAAATCTAGTTCTTCCAGCTGCAAAAGGTCTACAGTAAACATACCCCTACAAAATAGAAAATAAGGGACAAAGCAGGAGTTTCACTTTCCAGTTATGTTTACAAAGACTCCTAAAAAAGGAAAACTTCACCTTCCTCTGCAGCCTCCTCCACCGCTGCCATGAGTCCACAGGGAAACAGAATATTTGTGTTATATTACACTGAAACTTCTAGAATAAGAAAACAAAAAATCAACATTCAGAATGTTACTATAACAGAATTCCATAGACAATCCCCAGCTGGGCTGCATGTAAATAAAAAATATTGAGTACAGCAATTTCTTCTGGTTTTCCAAAAATACTCAGGGTTCATAGCATTACAGCATTCTGCAATAACTCAAAGAAAACCAAGGCAGTGCAAATTTATATCTCCTGATCCTGAATTCTAGCCACTGGTCCCTTGGCTTGGGCCAGTTTTCAGCAGGTGCTCCAGGCCAGCCCTACATTTGCTTTACTTCAGGCACAGGCTGTTCTTGGAATCCCACTTTGAGGAGATGATGCCAGTCCTCCTGCATGTGCCTTAGCTGCCACTTTGCAGGATTAAAATAGTAGCAGCTATTTTAATCCACTACTGGAATACATCTGAAGAAATTCCTTGCAATCCCTCACTTCTCTTCCCAGCTGACACAGTGGCAGGGAGTGCATGTGCGGTCCGTGTTCCCTGGCCAGAGCCTTCCTTCCTTGCTTTGGACAGGAGGGGCTGATGCAAGGTACCTGCTCCATGCAGTGAGGGCTGAACAGCATGGGCTGGCCCCATCCTGGTCTGATCCTCCTGCTCAGCGCTTTGGGAATGCTGCAGCCCTGCGGAAAAGATGGCTTGGGACCAGCAGCTGTCCCACCACAGCCTCAGCAACCCCTCACCCATCTGATGCCAGTGTGAGTTCTTCATCCCCCAGGCTGAGGGCTGCATAGTCAAAACATCTGCCGTGTGAATTATAACATCTCACCCAATACTGCTTAAGTCAGAGAAGCCAACAGATGACCTCTTCTCTGTCGTGAACCTTTGCTAACTGCTCATTGACCTACTCAGAAATTAAGTGGGCAGAGGAGAGGGGGTCAATGCTTTTGTTCCTGCCCTGTCACAGTGGCAGGGTCCACTGCTGTGTGTGTACACTGTCACATACAGATGTTTCCCAGCTGACACATTACTGTGCAAAGATTACCTGTGCAAAGAGGTGGTGAAGATGGATATTATTATAATGCATGGGCCTGGTTCCAGTCCTTTCCCTGCTCATCCTTCCCTATTAAAGATAAGCAATGCATAACAATATGGCCTTACACACAAAGGGGTGTAGGACAGCATCGCTCAGCATGAAAGTTCAGCAGATTCTCCACAAGGATATGCATCCTCCAACTTCACAGAGCTTTTATGGACCTGCCTAGGTCCCAAGTGATATAGCAGTGGTAAATTCCTGCAGTTATTTGTGTCTGAAAATACCCAATTGGCACCTTTCTATACACTCTTCTAACCTGACCTATTGATGCCTGCTTGCATTTTTAGGGGCCAGGACAGTTTCAGACTTGGGGTCCAACCTCAGAGACAGAGTTCCCACAGCAGATCCTGCTGCAGCCATTCCCACAGGGGATTCTTGATGAAGGACAGTTCTCCTTGAGACTGTCCTGCCCAGGTCTACTCACACTGCCCCACAGGACTTTCACCACGATATGTTTCCCCAACAGATCCATGCCTGTACACATTTCAGGGAGCAATCCAATTGCTCTCCCTTAACTAAAAGATTAAAGCATACACTGTGTCATGCCTTTACTTGTAGCCCCTACCTAGCAAAAATCTCTTGGCCAAGGAGAATACCTCTGGCTGTTGGACCAGCTCTGTGGATTCATGTGAGCTGAGTTCCAGGAGTTCCCTCCAACTCTGAATTTTCAAGACACTCTGGATAAATTAATCTGCCTGAGACCTGGGGCTGCCAATGAGAGCCTGTGACACTATGCAGAACACTCTAACAATCAGAAGAAAAATAACTTATAAAAAAAATTATTTTCTTTCATGCAGAGAATCAAACTTTAAATGATCCCATCTGTCACTTTCATCTGCATCCTGTTCCATTGGCTGGATTTTGCTCATTAAGATAAATTTCAAGCCAGTAGATCATTTTTACCTTCAGGGCTTTGATGAAATGTAGCTTTTGGGACTTCCTCCCCTCCTCCATTTTTGACAGGCGTGACAGAGGAATAAGTGTATCTCTCTTATGCTGCTTTGCAGTTGTATGGAATGCCTTTGACCTTCCAAAAGGGAAATACACTACAATCAAATTCTCCCTCCTTTCCCCCATGGGACTAGGAGCTGGTCAAGCCCCTCCAATAAAAGTTTCCTATTTGACCTTGCATCATAAAACCCTCTTTTCTTTATTACTCTCCTCATAGCTTCCCCAGCAAACCTCTAGCCCTTTCAACACTTGGTCTAGAGAGCTTCTGTGTTATGCAAATGGTTCAAATGTCTTTGTTTCTTCCCTGAAAAGATATAAAAGCAATTTCTTGCATTCCTTACCTCATAACCAAACACAACTGTACACTGTACACTCTGCATGTTCCAGCTCCCCATGATTTCAGCCCCAATGACTTATTTTACTGTAATTATGCATCTGAGTGGTTTCATGAGGGATGTGATAAATCATCTGCCACTTAAAGTCTTTAAATCAAGGCAGGGTGTTTTCAGTGGGGTCCTGCTCCATGCCTGGAGCACACAGAGGCTCCCAGTGCATTTACAGGAGGGTATATAATCACATGGTCATGGTCAGCCATGGTATTGAGGAATTAGCAAATGGATGGGATGGCCTTTGTCATGCAGGATGTAGGATTAGTTGGACTTAATGGTCTGTTTTGGCCTTTAAATCTATGAATAGGGAAAAGGAAAGAGGAAATAAAAAACAACCAAAAAGAACAAAAGTTCCCATTATAGCCAGCATGTTTCTGCCTTCTGAAAGCAGAGCCAGAGTGACTGAAGGCAGCTGGACCTGGAAAGGAGTGCTGGGGAAAACCAAGGACACCACTGTGCATTGCCTCTGACGCTCTCAGAGTCCCCCAGGTCCCCCAAACAGGGTCTTGCAAGCAAACCCATGAGTCCAAACCCACTGGGATTTGATGATGTCTTTCAGAAAACAACAGATGTGAGAACACACACAATGCTCGAATGTTTCTCCTCTCCCCCCTCCAGCCCCCCAGCTCCTTGAGGTCATTTTAGGTGTTCCAGAACTAGAAATCTAATCCTTTTTCTATTTCTCAATTAAGCCAATTAAAATTTTAATCTGGTGGACATTATCTTATTGCATAATTAGAAGAGCTTACATTGCAGTGGTTTGGTTGGTACCAATCCTTTTTGCTTTAAATTGTGTTTCATTAATTGAACAAAGCTTAGATGAGTGCTTATAAGGTACTAAGCCAACTATCTGTTCTTAACAAAATACTCAATTCTCCCTGGCACCTGTACCTGCTCTGAGGTCACATGCTTTATGCTGCAATAATTTTCCCTTGGTGAAGATTGGGCTATTGCAACCATGATCACATGGGAATTTTGGGGACTATAAACTCCCCTCATAGACACCATCACAAACTGACTGCATGCAGCAAACATAGAGGGTCCCCTTGGAAAATGGCAGATCCAAACTCTACCCAGTGACTTGCTGATATCATCTGCTTAACTAAGGGTTATTGAATAATTAATTACTCCCAGGTCTCTATTAAGTCCCAAAGAATCTTTCTATAGACTAGGCTGGTATTACTCTGCCATAAATTAATTAACAGTAATCTCTTTAAAATGTAACTCATCTGCATACCTAAAACTCAGCTAAACCCTCTATTGTGTCACCTGCTGTCATTTCAGATGTGTAGCGCTTCCAAACTCCCATAGAAATAGAAATGGATTAAACTCATCTCAGATATGCAGCAATTTAAGAAATAAGTTGTTTTTCAACACCTCCCACAGTGCCCTGTGCAGAGCAGGACCTGGGAGCTGCCCAGGGCACTGGCAGAGCTCTTCCTGCAGGTTATCCATCCCACCAGGAGTCAACTGCCCTCCAGGACTTTTGACCCAGTGTTTCCAAAGACACTAAATTTCCTGAAAGCGTAAATAAAACATTAGACCACAATTTATCTACTCCTGGGGCTAGGGCACCAGAACTGGTGAACATAAATCAGTCAGAACATTTATGATCTACTGACACATTTCCTTTCTAAAATAGGAGCCCGACACACATAAATCCTCACAAACGCTTCTCTGGAGCCATCCCCATCCCATTCACCCCAGACACAGTCACCAAATCTGCACGAGAACCTCCACAATGCCTGCAACTGATGGCCTGTGGATGGGCTGAGGGCTCTTGCTGCTATCACAACAAAATGGTAAATAATTACATTATTAATAAGCCAGACCTTCCAGCTGGCCAAGTCACAGGAGCCGGGGGATTTTTTTGTCAGTAAACAATTTCAGATTTAAAAAAAAGGCAAGTAACCTCTTGTCAAAACCAAACATCTCCATACAGCAGAAATCCCTTGGATAAAAATGGTTACTTTTTTCATTAAGAAAACACAAAACAATTCAGGCATAAAAATTCTTGGGATTTTGTTTGGGGTTTTTTTCTGCAAAATATACACCAAAACCCTCACAAGAGGATTTGAAAACACTGGTTATTTCTCAGTTAGCAGCTTCTTCTGAAAAGATGGACATTTTTAGCAAAAAGTTGTAACTGAGGTTAAAAAAAACCCACAACAAAACAGTAATTTTACCCAGCTCTATTGTCAGCTCCCCTCACAAACTGCTTGGGGATTAATGGGTTGACAGCAGCCCTGTTAGCTATCCAGGGATCATGTGTATCTATGGGGACATGGAGCTCACAGCATGGGAGTGAGCCATAAGGCTCAGCGTTTCCAGGGCATGCCTGCAGCTCCCAGCGCTGGATTAGGCAGGAAAGCACTGCTGGAAGCTGGGGAAGACCCACAGCAGGAACTTGACTGATCTTTCAGGTCTTGTTTGGAAATCAGCAAAAGTTACTTCACAGCTGCAAAACAGACAGTGCTTAAGCAGAATCCATTTCCAAACCAATTTCTGGAGTAGCCAGTGACTCTGCCCAAGGTGAGTCCCAGCAGCCCTCTCTGCATCCAATTTGCACACTGGTTTTGTTCAGGATGCAGTCCCTGCACCACCACCTCTCCAACGCTGGCATTTTCCAGGCTGGCAGCCAAAGGGATGCTTAGGCAGACACTCCTGCAGACAGAAAGCTAAAGCTGGTTTGCCTTACGTTTTCTCCAAGAGGGGCAGCATAGAGAGCACTGTTTTGCATCCAGGCAGGGGGGCTGAGCTCATCACTCAAACACAGTTTGTTTGCAATGAGTGCTTATGGTAGGGAAGAGTCTCTGCTAACACCAGACCCCCACATCCCTGCCTGTATAGGTGTCTCTCACTGATGTGATGATGATTCAGTCTGAACTTCTTTGACACTCAAACCCAAGGTGTATTTGCTATGAAGACAAAGGTTCATACCTCATTGTGTCACCCTTCCTCAATTCCCTTTCAGGGGTCCTGAAGCATGGGATCACAGCAGTTTTGGTGGGAAGAACTCCTCATCCAACCTCCTTCTCAAAGCAGGGTTAGCACCAGCAGTAAATGAGCTTGGCCATGGCTTTGCCTGGCCAGGGTCTGGAAACTTCTTAGAATGTGCCACAGTCACAACAGAGGACCAGGAATGCATCTCTCTCACAGGGAAGAAGTTTTCCTGATTTCCAGTCTGAACCTTCCAAGCTGCTGTCACCCCTTGTAACATCATTTGCCTTTACCAAGAAGGATTTGGTTCCATCATTTCTGCAGGTTGCTCCAAGTTGCTATTAGCTCACCCCTTCATCAGCCCAAACCAGCCCATCAGCCAGAGCCTTGCAGTGTAGGCATCCCAAACCCCTGAAATCTCCACAGCACTCTTCTCCAGTCAAACTTGGGTCAGCCAGTTCTGGCAGCACAGCTTTAGGTCTTGGTCTGTACTTCACAACTTGCATCCCCATCCCTTGGAGCCAGCCAAGCAAATCCTGCCCAGGCCACCACTGAGGGGAGCACAAAGACCTCCCACACACTTTCTGCAACAGCAGCACCGAGGCACCCATATTAAGGAGGCAGAAAAGAGAAACCATTCAGTTATTATTTGTCCCGTTCTCTGAGCTGTCTGAAAACTGCAGCCTTTAAGCAGCTAAGGTCTCAGTGGCTCAGTAGATGCCCACTATCTGGTGGCATCCAGCTATGTCCTAAAGCCTTCTCAGCCTCCAGCCCAAGTAAAATCCTCTCTTTCCATTTAACTGCCTGGTTTACATGGCAAAACAGCTTCCCAAAATATTCTTGCAGCACACCAAACAATCTTGCTGTCAGTCCTCAAATTTCAGTGTGATTGGTAATCAGTGCACCAGGCATCAGAACTAGGTTATTAAAATATCTGCCATGATGAACAATGTAAAATAAATGCAGATAAATTGTATTACTCTGGGTCATTTAGTTTTTAGTGCAGCAGCCTCTGTGTTTTTTGCCATTTAAGCGAGATGCAGCATGAAACAGCACAAATAAATACAGATGTAGAGAACATTAGATACACTTTGTAAGAGCAAATTATGCATGTTCACATTTCATTCTAGTTAGATCAAAATTAGATGGCTTTCCTCCATTATCTCAGTGGATACACTAAAAGTCAATGATTTATGAAAGAAACCGGTGTGAATGCCACTATAATTGATTAACCTAAGAGACTGGTGACCTACTTATAGATATACAAATATGATTATAATTGTGCAGTAAGTAATTGAATGTTCTGCAGGACTTCTTTGTAATGTGATTGTAATGCATAAAAATAAGAGGTAGACAAAAGGCTTCAGTGCTGTGCAGGCTCTGAGATCCTAGGAGAGGTGTTGAGTTTTCCCTGCTCCCTCCTGTCAAGGTGAATAGGTGTTGAGACCTGAATCAACTCCCTGAACAGTAGCATTTCTCATAAATAAACTGTCATTTGGACAAAAGGCTCCAGTGTATTTTGTGGCTGGGATAACTTCTGACACCCTGAGCAGACCTCATCGTCTGGGAGATGCTGCACACAGACCCCTCCCAAGTCATCTCTACTGCACCCCCTTTTGAAAGGCTTCCTTTAGGTCAAGAAAGGGCAACAGGGAGATCCAGACCATCCAGAAGTCACATAGGTATAAAATAAACATATGGGTCCCTATTTCTAAACCATCCCTTTGCGGTAGGACTAAGTACCACTGTAATGAGTTTGGGAATATGCCAAACCTCAGGTCTGTGCCAGTTGTGGCTCTGAGTCCAGCACTGCTGCCACTTCTGCTAGTGGGCATGAGTGCCCACTTGCCTGTTTTACAGTCACAGGACACATCAAAAACAAGAGCATCTCCCTGCCTCCAGTGCTTTGCAATCCACATCCAGAACAGGGAGCAACAGATGGAGACAGGAGACAGTCCCCAGCTGCTGGCAACTGAAGACCATACCAAGACCATGCAAATGGCTCTACCCTGCAATCCCAGGCAATGCTCCTTGCTAATTATGTTTCCCAACACCTCTGCAGTGTGCATCCTGCTGGACCTGCAGCCAACATCACCCAGCCCACAGCTGCCTGGAGGCTCTCATGGTATTATTATGTGCCACGGATTTTCCTGTATCTTTTGCTGCCAGTCACTTCTGACTTAATTTGTCTGAGCTCCTCTGCATGGACACGGGTGGCAGAGCTAACCTCTGACAATGACACACAGCTCTCTGCAGAACAAAATTCTAGATTCCTAATTTGAATGACTAAATATACCAAAGCCCAGTGATGAATTATTTAAAATCTATACAAATTTTGATGCTGCATACTGAATTAGAGACTTCAATGCACCTCTGCAATTATGAGTCCCTCTGCCTACAGCTCCATCATGGAAAAGCATCCATTTAAACCCCCTGGGATAAGTGATCTGTTACAATTCCCTGGACTGGAAACCCTGGAGATGATGTGGGAGCCAGGAGCTGCTAGGATGGGATTGAGTTAATTAGCACTGAGTCTGAGGAGAGCCGTAACAGCATAATGAAACAAATAGAATAAAAGCAGTATAAAGTGACTCCAGTGGATTGATGGGCACTTGCTGCTGACTGTGGAATAGTCAGGATTGTACCCATGCCTGCACATCTATGCATTTGCTATGTATTGTTCACGCTGGGGGAGATGGATGGGGAAGAGGGTGGGTCATTGCAGCTCTGCAAAAAGTTTCTGGCATGATTTGTGGAAACAGTTTTCAGCAGCCCCTTGCTGCCACACCACACCTGGCTCAGAGTCAGCTCTGCTTGTGAAGAACCAAAGCCACCACCCCTTAAATCCTCCTGCAGGATGGGATCAGGTCCAGCACACACAGCTCTTCAGAAGCCACGGTCAGGGGTTCACTGTGGCACCAGGAATGCCTGGGTCCTAGAGAATACCCCTTCACTCAGCTCCTGCATCAGCTGAAGGTGTCCCACTGCTGGTGAGGGGCCCTGGGAGGGCTTGCAGGGCTCCTGTCCCCTTGCACCCTGCCACAAACTCTTGTCGAACACATGCTGGTGATGGCCTTCCTATGCCCATGAATGTCCAATCAAATGCAAAGCCACAGACATTTAGATCACATCCCAGAGAAAAGTTTGCATGCCACCTCCTGAGGAGTTACCTCTAAGCCCAGCACACAAGTGACTGGCTGAAGATCTCCATGCTTGACTTCTTCATCCATTCTTTCCGGTACGGACAGCCACCAAAGGGTGAGCGATAGGTTCCACTTTTACAGCTTGTTTTGCATTCTTTTCAATATTCAGTTGTCTGGAAGAAGAATATGTTGGCCCCAGCAATGTTGTGTTTGAGGGAGCTGCTGGCTTTTTCAGAGTAAATTGTTCAGAGTATTTTTACAGTCAGCATAAAAATACTGACAATGCCTGTATGGATAGCTCTGTTATGCCTGGGGCCAATAAAGAAAGTGTAAGGAAAAAAAAGAAAGCCGCAAGTTAAACCCATACTTTACAGCAATAAGACTCTTCCTTTTAATTTTTAAACTTCTCAAATCCTAGCTTCCACCAGAATGAATCAGTAAAAGATAAACAGAGCTGCCAAGCTGCACTGTTTCAAAGCAGAGGGATGACTCCCAGCTCGGCCAACTGTTCTGACCGCTAAATATAATATACACTAAAATGACAAAGCATAACAGTACAAAAGACCACATACTATCTTCAGTCCATATACAGCTCTATCTCTACCAGAGGGAACTGGAGCTGTGCCCAACAGTTGTATCTAGTCCTGAGCATTGCCTGTCTACCAAAGACTAGAGAGAACTGCTGGGGACAGATAGCAGCTATTAGCTGAGCTGGTGAATACCTGCAGCTTTGCTTAAACAAGAGGAGCATAAATAAACCCAGCCTGACTTTCTACATAGCCAAACTCCTCACTGCTGCAGAGGCATTTATGTTGTGGCATTGCCCAGCCCACTATTGCCAAAGAGGCAGGAACAGTCTGACCCACACAAACCCCATAGAAAATTCATTGCTCCAGCACCATGACATATCTCTTTCTACATAGCTTTTCGTCATTCCTACCAGCAGCAGCTGGGCCAAACACTCAGCTTCTGTTTACCCCTTCACTTCAGACCTCTCCTCATTTCAGCTGCACCCCACAAATCAGGGATAAGCACCAGCTAATATGAACTGTGTGGCCAAACAAATCCCTATGGGTAGCACCTGTGCCCCTCTCATCTGTTTATATACATCAGCTGCTCTTCCTTCCTGGGCATTGCTTGGAATGAAGACAGCCCTGCAGTGAAATAATCCCAACTTCAATCCCATTGCAGAAATTAAAAATGACTTGCTTCCAATTGGATGCAAGGCTTACTAATTTCCCATCAGCATTCCGGTGGCAAGTTTGCCACATGAATAATTGTGTGTCCAGAAAAGTGTTCCACTGGTAGGGTTATTAGCAGGAAAACAGGAATTCAGTTGGAAAGCATTAATAAACCTTGAAGACAACAGCTGTTATGGTGATTGATCCATCAGCCAAGTGTACACAATTCATGCAGGATGGAGGAGCAGAGGTTATTGCACAAGGAGGGTATGCTGAGAAGTAGAAAAGGAGGCAGAGTTGTTGTAGAGGTCAGGGATAAAAATTAGTATTGTCAGGTTCAAAAGCATTTAAAAAATCCACACATTCTTTCCAAAGCTGACTCAAAATTAGATTATTTTAGTAGTCTGCAGCATTTGCTACTTAAAATATTGGTGATTTCTTTTAATACAAGGGACAATGGAAGCAGAAGAATTTTGTGTGTGCTACAGGGTGATTTCTCTGTTCAGTCCCCAGGACCAGCAGATGCTGCAATGCGAAGGTTGCAGATGCCCCAAGGACCATACCCAAATGCCCAATGCACCCATCCCTCCTCCTGAGGGGAGTGATAAAATCACCAAACTCCTTCAATGGTTGAAAGAAGGATTAAGGGCAGGACTGAGCTGCCTACTGAAATGCCAGGAATTTCTGGCCCAGTGTACTGGGTCTGCTGCAGGGCTCTCCTGCCCATGAGTAGCTGCACACTGGGAGCATCTCTCCTTTCTTCTTGTGTGCATCACGGGTTTGTCCTTTGGCACTCACTGGAAGATGTTTTCAGTCTGTCTGGATAATGATGCTGGTATAAAAAAGGAGAAGGTGACCTTAAGCTGGCATGTTGGGCATGCAGGAATGCCCATATCTGAAGCATTGTGATGTTCTGTGGCTCCCTTTGCCTCCCTGGAAACATCCCTTTCTGCAGGAATGTCTCATCCATCCCAGCAGTACTGCCTGTGCAAAAGCTGAATGGAAAAAACCCATGGACATAGTGGAGAGAGAGCAGAGGGAATTCAGGTCCCTCTACCCAGCACCATCACTGGGGCTGGGCACAGGCTGTGATCCTCCCCAAAGTGTTCACGTCACGACATTACAGTTCATGCCAACTGCACTGTAGGGTGTTGAGCTCATTGCATTATGTTTCCTTCTGAAAGGAAACAAAACCAAAATCTTGCTAGTTTATTATTTCAGCTAATTATATGAACCAACAGTATTTCATCCAAACCATTTTAGGAAAATAATTGGAGAATGTTTGCAAAACCCAAGCAACCGTTTTTCTCCTGCCAGGGTGGCAGATGCGAACATAAAGAGTAACATGTCCATACATCTCCAATCTCAACTTCTTATGAAACAAAATAAAAGCAATCTGGTTGTGAACTGATCCAAAGCAAATACAATATTTCAGAACACGCCACATTTAGTTGGTAGAGCTGATTTATATGATGCAATTTAAAGACCAGTGTGCAAATATGGAAGGGAAGACTATTTCCCCTTCACACTTTCTTACCTCACAGACATTGTTTTTGTTTTGCATGTAAGTGAGGAGCCCTTGGCCTATGTAGCAGCTGCCTTTGAAGGATGAGCACTGACAGGTTTCTATGGCACTTCCAAAAAGGGTTGTTTTACAGGCCAGAGGTTCCCTTCATCATACCGAACATTTTGCCATTTGTTGAGTGATCCGTGAGATCATCACACAGTGGTATTCAAAGTAAGTGTTGCCGGAAGCATCCCCTACCCAACTTCCATTTGCAGGCACTATCTCTATTCCCAATTTACAGCTGGAAAGAGAGGTAGGGAGAAGACAGCAGAAGGCTCTCCAGGGAAGCAGTGGAGTCACCAGCCCTGGAAGTGTTAAAAAAATGAGTGGATGTGGTGCTTTGTGGTATGATTCAGTGGGCATGCTCAAAGGTTGGACTTGATGATCCTCGAGGTCTTTTCCAACCTTAATGATTTTATGATTCAATGACCTTTCTTGGGCAGTTCCATGCACAGGCTGAATGTCAGTGCTGGTGGCCAGTGGTGCCACCACAGAGCCCAGGATGCCAGGAGGGGATCACCCCGTTCAGTACCTTTTCCTTTGTCACACACCATCTGCGAGGCAAAGATCTCATTGTGTTTGACGTTTCCATGACTCGTTTTCTGAGGAAGTGCTGCTCCAGCCATTGTCTCTGTTCTCCTTTTGGATTTCATGGTCAGCTTCCAAGATTTAGTGGCTTTTCAGCAGGCAGAAGACCACTTCGGTTTTGTGGCACTGCAGACCTACTTAGAGATAATTGCTGAAGTAAATCAGAAACAAAGGGAGACCTAGTAAAAACTGGAAATCATGTTTTAAAAGTGAAATTATATGAGAAGAAAAAAAGAAGAGAAAAAAAGAAAAGAAAAGAAAAGAAAAGAAAAGAAAAGAAAAGAAAAGAAAAGAAAAGAAAAGAAAAGAAAAGAAAAGAAAAGAAAAGAAAAGAAAAGAAAAGAAAAGAAAAGAAAAGAAAAGAGAAAAGAAAAGAACATACAAAACAACAACAGCAAAAAAACCAGGAGAAAGAAAACCAGCCGGATAATTGTCATTTTCAGTAAGGAGGCCAGTGAAGGATTTCCAAAACGAGTCCAGTCCCAATTCTCAGTTTGCCTTGCTAAACCTTGATCCATCATTTTGCAATGAGCCTAAGCATCCATTCCTCAGGGACCTGCAGGCTTTCTGAATGAAATCCTGCAGCCCTCCATCACAGGAGTAAGGAAGGATGCCAAGTGCCTGCTCTGAAGTGTTGCTACTGCTGCCTTAGACAGAAGCACTTCTGAGTCCTTCCACAGCTTAACCCCATCCCACTTTCTGTTCCCAGGGAGAGCCAAAGCTGTGTGTTGCTCAAAGGCTACACACAGACAAATGTTTTACCCCCAAGCATCCTCAATATTTGGGCCACAGAAGCCCTGTAGCATCACAGGCAAGATACCATCAGATACACCTCCCAGGAATGAGAGAGGTCAACAAGAATAAATACATGAATTTAATTCTTTCTCTGATGCTTTCCCCTTGCTGCCATCACTTGCATTTATGCATTTTACACACCAGTGGTGTGAGGAATGCTCTCGGGAAGGGCTGCATCCCAGGACATAGATGACTCCAATACCTGGATTTCATGAGCAAGGCAAAACAGCCACTCTGGGAATTAATGGAAAGCCTTATGGCAACGCCAATAAACAGAGACACTAATTAATGCCAATTCAATGAAATTCATTTAGGACTCAGATTGCTAACCAAAGCTTTTCTTCCCCCACATCTGGATATTGCAAACCTTCAAGCAACACTGGAGATTTCCCTCAGGAACCTGGCAGCTCCCTGTGCAATGAGCTGCTGTGTAAACTGCTGTACTGCCCAGGCCTGCTGGTGGGTGCAGGATCCCCATGAAATTGTAGGACTTTTCTGCAATGAAATATGTTTGACATGGGGGTCAGGTAAACTGTGTTGTGCTGCATTCATGACTATTTTTCAATTAACGTTAATGGTCTAACTCTGAACATGGTCACCAGTCTCAAATTTCAGATATTAAAAGTCTGAGGGTTGTTTATAAAGTTTGAGCATGGTTGAGATGGGCTAGCCCTGCATTATTTTCTAAACATTGACTTTTCTGTCATCTTTATTTATTATAATTAATACTCTCTTAATGTAAAGTCTCCCTGGACTTGTTCTGGGATATGCTGTACTCCTTGTTCTTGTGATGAGCAACATTCCCCCAGCAGAACAAGACATGGCTTAATGACTCGAATTTGCAAAGGCACTTTGTTTCTTATGGAAATCTGATTATCAGTGAAAAAAAAAAAAAAGCCCCTTCTTTTTCAGGCAAAGTGGCCTGTTCTGCTCCAGATGAAAATGTGGATGTTTCCATAATTGCACACTGACCCGTGTTGAACAAGCCAACTCAAATGCTATTTAAGCTCAGTGTGGCCAGACTATATCAGATTTATTCTATCTAGAGGAAGTCACATTGCAAATAAATAACTTCAGTGGTACACTGGAGTGTTGAAAAAGCAAATTATTTGGCAACTATTCCCCCTTTCTTCTCCTTCTTATTCACCTGGTTTATAGTCCCATTAACAAATGCACCTTGGCTAAAAATGTAGCCTCAGAATAGATGAGACAACCTCACTGCTCTTCCACTTCACAAAGTTTTATTTTGAGTCCCTTTTTCCTCTTGCCCTCTAGAGACTTCATGTGCTGTGACATTTTCTGAGTTTCTGCTGCCAGCCTGGGAGGATGGCCAGGAGGTGAAGTGCAGGGACTTTATTCAGTGCCCTCCCTGAAGGACAAAAGCTCCTTGCTGTAATTACAGTTCTGCAAGTCTTTTTGTGCATCACTGGCACTTTGCCTCCTTGCACACCTACTCCTTCCACCCATCCTTACCCCCAGAGTTCTGCCATGGTGGGTTGGGCTGGCACTGGATCTGGTTGCAGGTGGGGAAGACAATGATGCCCTCTTGGATGGGTCAGCCCAAGCACTGGCTCTCCCTGCAAGGTTTCTTCTTTCATTGCCATGGTCCCTTCTTGCTGCAACCATGACAAATGCCAGAGCTCCTTAACCATTTTCCTATAGAATTAAAGTTTTGATGATTAACCTTTATAAATTACAAGAGCAATACTCTAAATAATAAATAGTTTCTGGCCAGGTCTAACCCTCTCAGCTATTATTCTCCAGCATGATATGCTGAGCCTCCATCTGCATTTATTTTCCATACTGTATTCAAGTCCTCTTATGTCATTGAGATAAGCAGTCAGGAGATATGTGTTTTCCAAAATGATGTCCTCATTCATCATTTCTTCCTCGCTGCTCAGCCTGATTACATTTAATTCAAGAAGAAAGAAGCTTGCCTGGGCCCACTGAGCATATAAGGTTAAAAAAGCAATACAAATGAAGCAACGGCTTCCTGGAGAAGTGGCTACAGAACACGGAATAACAGCATCCCTTATCAGCACCAGGGCTGTGTACTCTCCTCCTCATTTTCAGAGAAAACTCACAGCACAAATGACCCATTCATCAAGATCAGCAGGTACAACTCTGCTTTAAACACACATGCACAACAGCAACCACCCTCCCTGTTAATAGGGAATGAGCTTTGAGCATTAATTTCATCTGATACTAATTCAAAGCTTAATTACAAAAAGAGATAGGGGAGTGAAAGCTTGCTGCAGCCTGAGCTCTTTCCAATGGCTCTTCGCTTAAGGAGAAATATCTTTTGTTCCTACAAGTTCTTCTCTGTCGCAGTATTTGGCCACTCCAGGATGCAGCAGGGAGAAATAATGCCAAAATGTGTCTGCACAATATGAGCAGTGGCTTTCCGAGCCTGATGAAAGATTTCTTGTGACTTTGTGCACTCACCCTCTCCCTGGCTGCCCAGGACGCAGCCTCCAGGTGCCTGGAGCCTCCTCACTGAGCAGGGCAGGGCAAGAGGCAGCCCATACTGAAATGCTTGTTCACCTTCTGCAGGGATGCAGCCCCTGTGAGCTGCTCTTCACCAGCCCATGCAGAATGGCACAGCCTGTGCCAGCTCTGAGTCAGGGAGCCCTGCTCTGCCCTGGGTCCCAATCCTGTACCTCCTGGGTGCCAACACAGACACTGCTTGTTCCCACATTGCCCAGTGGCAAAGGTGATGCTGTTGAGAAGACCTACAGGGTGTAAAGAGTGGCTCAGCTCGGCGTTCGAGTCTGCACATGTTGTGGTTGGGAATGGGCACTGCAGGTCTTGGCTGGTGCAGTGGCTCTGCAGTGGCACCAGCAAACACCCCAAGCCCACTCCCACAGAGAAGTTGGGCTGGCTGCTCCAGAGCCAGGCTGGCACCCTCATGTTTTCAGAAGGAATTTCCCACTAGGAAAGGCAGTTTGCATATTTGCTCTAATCAGACTTCAAAGAAATGCCAAAGGAGACAGGGAAATGAAACACATACTGAGCCAGCCAAACAGGCAAATAAACACAGGCAAAAAAGCCAGTGTCTGACAAAATGAACTCAGACCAACTCTGGATTTAAAATGAAAATTGAAAAGGTCTTAAAGAGATAAGTAACTTCCCAGCATGTCCAGACAGCAGCAGATCCACAGCTCCAAGCTCTGCCCCACAGCACCAGTGTAGGTGTGCAGCAGCTCCAAGGCAGTGCAGCAGGTCATCCCATCCCTCCAAGGGGAGAAGGGCTGCGGATGCACTGGAGTCCCAGCTCCCACTGCCTCTCCAGGACTTAACACGTTTTTTTTCCAGAGAAGTTGATGCTTTCTGTAGAAAATGTTTAATAATTGTTGGTATCTATTCTGAAAAAAAGCCTCCTCCCACTTATGTTTTGATCAACACTGATTTGGAGTGTGCACTGTCACTCAGTTTGGGCATGGAGACATGAGATTCTTTCTAGGGACCCAGAAAATCAAACTGAGTTGGAAAAGCAGCAGCCCACGACCTGTCACCCCCTTGGCCTGGGCCAAGCAAGCCCAAGTTTAACCTGCCCTCACGGAGGAACCCTGGGCACAGACAGGTAGACAGGGGGCCACAGCTGCTGGCACTGCCGCCCTGTACAACAGGTTGGGAGAGCAAGGGAGGGAAGCTGTATTATCCCTTTGAAGCTACAAAAGCAGGCAAAATGTAATTATAATCACCCAAACTGGAGTTTTGCCAGGACATCAGGGCTAATGGTCTTGCTCTTGCAAGAAGTACCATGGGATTTTTCTAATGATCACAAGTGGTCAGGACCTCAGTTTCACATCTCATTTGGAAGATAATGAAGAACTCGCCCATTTATTTTTGGTCCAAAGGGAGGTAAGGACAAATTGACTATGTCAAAGGGCATGAGGACTTAAAGATGTAGATTCTTTTGCTCAAGATGTCACTGGGAGTTCTGACAGCCAGGAGGGATGGCAGAGAGAAAACAAGAAGCAAGAAGGAAGTGTGTGTGATTTCATATGAGTTCTGTTAGTGTTTCAACTTTTTCTGAATCTGCTGTGACTCCAGTGACATTGCTGAAAGGAAGGTGAATCTTTTTTCATGTGAGTTATTCCCACTGTAAAATATATTTGGAGAGAATGAGTTTATAAAGCTATCTTTGAGATAATTGGCAAGGATACTCCAGTCTCCCATGAAGGTTATGAGTGGGTTACAAGAGGGTCTTCACTTTAAACTCAGAGCAATGAGAAATTAATAGATCTTGCAGTGTCAGTCCCAAGGCAGAGGATCATGATAAACTGGAAACAGGAAGAAAGACTCTCTTTAAGTTATGGAGCGAGAGAAGAGAGACGTATCAAACTCCTGGGAGTTACACAAATTCAGTCTGATACCTCTGCTGAACACAAGCATGGTAATTGCCAATAAAAGGTCAGTGCAACTGGAGAGGACAAATATTGCCTTATACTCTGAGGAGAAGCAAGCGTGACATCTCCAGAGACCCTGCCTGTTACTTGCCTGGAATAGGGAGCTCTGCCCTGGGAAAATGTACCACCAGCATAGGCAAGTGCTGGCTTTTAAAGTGGAAGCTGCTGTGCAGGTAGAGAATGATTTCCCTCTTTCCAGCCATGACTATTTCCATCCCTAAATCATCCTAAAGCCTTCATCACCCCTCTTTTTCTGCTCAGAGCACAAGAAAAAGCGATCATGCCTAGAAAGCCATAGAGAAAGGATTGGATAAGATGAAGAACCGGCAAAGGCTGCTCTGGAAGGTCATTACTTGGGTATTGGCTGTTGTATGGATGGAGCTGCCAGAGTGGAGAAAGAACTGGCTGGGATATTGACGAGAACAAGTAGTTAAATGAAAGCAGTTTGGGTTGCAAAATATAGACTGCCATTGAGATCAGCACTGGAATCAGTTTAATTAATTTATATGATCAATAACCTGGAAGGGTGAAGGCACAGACCAGCAATGCAATTTGTTTGTGGTACAAAACAATCACGCAGGAGCTGACAACACGTGGGACGATGCTCTCAGCTCAGAGTGGGGGGAGCAAGGTGTGTGCAAAGAGCACATGAAATGGAGGTAGGGACAGCCAGCAGAGTCAGGGTCCATCTCAGTGACCTCTCTCAACAAAGCAGAGAACAATGATGAGTAAAGCTCAGCCCTCAAGCACAGCACTTGGATACAGGGAACACAAAAGGGACATCACAAGGTTGTGCCAAAGCGACCTCAGCCAAAGGTGGAAACAGGGTGCTGCTATCAGCAGGGAAATGGGCAAATCCTGCATCACTGTGGTTTTGATTTCTTTGTATGGGGAAGAGCATGAATGACACATCAAAGATAAGGAGAGCTCATATATTTAGGCATGTTTGCATGGAGCAGAGGCTGAGCAGTGAGGATTAGCTGCCTCAGGATCTGGCACAGCAGCTGGGAGACTGCCCTTGAAGACATGGATTTCCAAGAGGTGGGATGGATAGGGCATGGTGCTGGTGGAGGAGGAGGAGGGAGAACAGAGCTTCATGCTCCTTTTTTGGGTCCAGGAACATCTTGCATTTCAGCCCTCAAGTGAGCACGACACGATGTAAGGTGAAAGCACCTGTGTCAGGGCTGTCTGCAGCCACAGCACATTGCTCAGGAGCTGCAGGAGAGCCCTACAGAGACAGGCTGTTGCTGGTTAGACTGATTCCTCCTTTGGGTAAAATGCTGACAAAACAAAGTTTCTCTTTTTTTTTGTTTGCTTTTTTTTTTTGTTCCTCCTTACCCCCAGGGAGGCAAAGGATGGCTTCCCCTGACTCTGGAGGAGTCATATGCACATCTCTCCTGCCTGCACTTGTGCATGAGCAGTGCAGGGCTGGAGCCCATCCCAGAGCCAGCTGAGCTGTGCAGGGATGGGAAAGGGGGTTTCACAAACATCCTCTCATTGCTGGGGCTGGCAGTGAGGGGGAACACGCCTCAGTCATGAGCAGGAGGCATCTGGGAGCATCCTATTGCTGGAGCAAAGAAAAGGGAATGAGTGTACAGGAATGTAAGGACATAAATGTCAGTCCCTGGGGAGAGAGGCTGAGAATTCCCTCGTGTTTGCTGATCTGCAAACCTTGTCAGAGTCTTTCGATTCTCTTGGAGTGGAGAAAGAAAGAGACAGATGCTGAGATAATTACTACCCTGGCAGAGAACTTATTCTTGCATCCAGAAGGAGAGTTACGGCCTCACAGCTGTCTTCAGGATGAAGTGAAAGCATTTTTTCCATGGTACATTGCAATGGCAATTAATTTTCTTGATAAGCTTAAACTAACCTTTATTTTAAAAAGGAAGATAACTTGTTGTGTGAAGTGTCTTCTAACCTGGCATTTACCAAGGGCAATGGGATAATAATTTGAAAAGCAATTAAAGGTACCTTTTTTTAAGCTTCCCAGTGCCTTTTTAAGGTGCTGCAAAGCCTATGCCCCCTCTTGCTCAGGATGACTCAGTGCTTCTCCTTCCAGAGCATATTTCCAAATGCTCAGAGCCCAGACTTTGGTACCAAAGTCTCTAAAATAGGTAACTATTCTCCTGAAGGTTTGATCAGAAGGTTGGACCATTTTCTTGCATAGCAGGCATGTGAAACAAGGAAAGTTGTTCTCTTCTAAACAAAACTAGCTGGAAAGCCTATTTGAAGTTCCAGCCTTTCAGCAGATGGAAATAAAATGTTAAATTCTGAGAGCTGTCCCCTTGACCCTAGTGCTCTCTTCCACTTTTTATAGAAGAGGTTTTACCTAGATTAACATTACTAAAGTTCTTTCAAGAGAAAGAATACCATATAAATGCTCAGCAACATTTTATTGTAGTAAATAACCCCTTTATCCTAGTGAAAACAGTATTTGGACTATTTTAAATAATGCATCCTAGCTTTTTAATCAACAGAACCTTTATAATAATTATATTATACATCATGGAAAAACTACCAGCTTGGTCCTGCTGGTGCTTTTCTTATGAAGCATTTAGTCATAATTTAGCATACAAGTGTGACTGGCTCCAAAGTAAAAGAAGGCATCCCTGCAAGAACACCAAGGTGGTGACCTTTGGGTCTGACACTATGCACGTAGCAATTAAACTGCTGCAGGGAAGCTCTCCCCAGAACCATCTATTGGAAAAGACCTTAGCTGAGGACTTGACAATTTTTCTTTATTCCTACTACTGGAAATGGACTCATGCCAGATGGGAACTTGATATAGGTGAGACAGAGTAAGGCTGCCCTAGCAAGGCTGTCCTTGCACCTGTCCAGCTTGTAGCTGGGTCCTGAGGGCCCTGGGTTGAAAACCCCGCTGCACTTGCACACTCACACTGCATGGCCAGAGGAAGATGTGCTGGGAAGCACCATCAGGCGATTGTGGGGTGGCCTTTGGCAGAGCCACTCTGGGCTGCACGGGCTCAGTGTGTGACGTGTGACAGCACAGCAATGCTGTTCCCAGGGGTGGCAAAATCTGGGATTTCACCCAGGGTTGAACCACAGGGAGATGGAGCAGGGGAAAGCCCAGCTTTTTTTATTTGCTCCAGATGATGGTGAGTGGTTTTTATGCCATCACTCCAGGGATGTACTTGGCCTGGACACCATAGCTGCTGTATGTTGTGAAGCTCCTTGTCTCACCTGACCTGCTCCACCTGCTTTGCCAAGCAGCAACACTGAAATGAAAAAAACATGTGAACAAAATATTGCTGTAAGGGTGGAAATACATTTTACTTCCAGTGCAAATAAGCACAGGGTGTGCCATGAAGGAGGAAGCCAGCCCCACCACAGTAAGGCTGGAGTGTGGCAGCGTGCCAGCAGAGGACGCCAAGGCAAATTCAGTCAAAGATTTCAGGAGACTTACTTGCTGTCTATTGCAGCCCCAGGTACATTTGGGCCAAATTCCCCTGACCCTAGAAGGACTTTCCTACACAATTTGCCCTTGCTAAAAGCAGATGGATAAAGTTTTCAAGAGCCACAAACTCAGCTTGTTCTAGTCAGTCTCCATCCACAGAGTGGGTGAAGGAAGAGAAGAGATCAGACAGGTTACTCCAGCAGCAACTGCTAGCCCTGAAAGCATTGTTTATTTTAAAGTTTTCCTGCCATCATGTTTTTGATGTGTAGCACACACAACAACATGATAAAATATTTCCAGACTCTCCTAATGGTTTTGTGGGATGACCTGTCAGAACATAATTAGATCATTCCATGCATTGCTGTTATGGGGAAGCTTTGTGATCCTTGAATGTCAAGCCGTCACGGAGATAACCTAACCTTTGAAATAACAGTATGTTAAAACCAGGGGTTATTTATTATTGGCAATGCTCTTTATACGATGTTAGTGCAGAAGCATTGCAAGGGAACAGCAAACCAAAAACCCAAGACACAATAATGATGATATGCAGCAATAATTACAAACATGCAGCAAAATGGGATCTGATGATGTTGTCTCTATACAAGTCAGCAGCTCTGCAGAGAGCTTCAGAAGCCCTTCTGAAGCACTGTGCTGTGCCCTGACCCTTCTGCTTTAATATTTGATCTGCTGTACTGGTTTCAGCTGCTCCAGCATGATATCTTGGTGCTTCAGATCTCCAAAAACTATACTGCTGGATTTTAGATGAATACAGAAAGTCTGGATAAGACTGCTTACCAGAGGGAATTAGGTTACAACATTACTTTAGGCGAAGAGACCTATGGGAAAATAAAATGTTTTATAGAAATAGCTTCTTCAAAAGTGTAAGGTGGGCCTGGAATGAATTGGTAAGAGAAAACAAATCACATGTAAACAGATATTTTAACAGACAAAAATGCCTAGCTGTCAAATCAGACAATGAAGAGGCCAGAGTAGAGGAGGCTGATGTACACTTTTGGAAGCACACACCAAGGACTGACACCACCCCCTTTCCCAGATAACCTGCCTGTGTCCCTCTGCCTGCCCCCACAGCACAGCTGCTTTCCTGTGTGGCACAGAGGTGTGTCAGTGGGGTTGGGCAGCAGCCTGGGGACGGGTATCCTGCACCCCACCTTAACCACACACATTAGAAGTCCCAAGAGAGGAATATTTGTAACTTTGAAAAAAACCCAATCTGATTATGAAGATTTCCATGCTGGAGAAGCTGCAGCAGGGTCTTTGCCCTAGCCGTCAACAATTTTCAACCTATTTTCCACTTGAATTCCTATTTTAGATATTAAATTATTATGCTGCAACACCCACCTGTCTTCCTCCAACACATTCACTGATGGTAATTCAAAGTAATCCTTAACCTTATGTTTATAAATTAAATGAGGCCACTCTCACAAAATCCATGGGGCAGTTTCTCAACACACTGATCATCCTTGTATCTCTCCTCCAGTATTTTGCAAGTTTTCTTCATTCCTTCTGAAATGTGGACACTCAAAATGAGCACAGCACCCAGCAGCTGTGCATCAGTGCAAACCCGGAGGTAATACAACCTCCCTACTCCTACTGCCTACTATACTTAGCCATATATGCCGGGAATCTTACTGGTCTTTCAGCTGCAGCCACAAGAAGGAACTCACACGAATTTAGTTTTCCACAATCCCTTTCCTGAGTTTCTCCTTCCTGAGACAGCCTCCTCCTCCTCCTCCTCAAGCCTGACCTACATTCCTTGCTTCTAAATGCTTGACCTTGTATTTGCATGTCTTGAAATGCATATTTGTCTGCTTGTCCTTGGCTTAGCTGGCTGCCCAGGTTGTATATCAGTGAGTCTCTCCTTGTTTACTACATTTCCAATCTTCAAATCACTTGGGAACCTTATCAGTACTTTCAGAATATTTTTTCTGCATACTGTAGATAAAAATATTGCAAAAGGCATAGGAACGGGAGTTGATCTTTAGGAACAAGAAATTAGATAAACAGCTTTCATTTTTGACATTGGCTGGTCACTCTTTAAACCATTTAATGTGTGCCCCAATGACTAAACATCATTCTTGATCGATAGTAAGAATTTGCAAAATTATAAATGCGTACAGACATCTATGTGTATTATGTCAATACTATAGCTTTTATTGATCCCAGGAATAATCTAATGAGAAAACAAAATCATGCTAATGTTCTCACAGCTCTGCACTGACTGATACAAATTATCTCGCCTTCCTTCAGCACTTTATTCACCAGAATCTGCCCTTTCATTACTTGACCCAGCGTCAGACCCACTCTATGTCACTCACCTCCCCTGAGCACTGGGCAGATGAAGATTTTTCTCCAGGCTTTTCAAGTTGTCCCTGATTTCTAAGATTAACCATTTCTCTTCAGCCTAATGAATAAGGACACTTTGAGAAAATTGAAAAAATACAGCGCAGGTTTTCATCAGGGCTTCCCAAACTTTCCTTTCTTATGAAGGTAAGCCTTTGTGCTGGTTTTGGCTGGGCAAGTTCATAGCAGCTGATATGGGGCTGTGTTTTGGAGCTGCCCCAGAAAAAGTGCCGATAATAAAGGCATGCTGCTTTAGTTATTGTTGAAGTGTGCTTACACTGGGGTGGGCAAGAAACTGGGAGGAGCCACAGTCAGTTGACCCAAGGGTCAATTCCATACCATATGATGTCATGCTTAGCAATTAAACTAGTGGAAGGTTAGTGAAGGGGCTGCTGCTCAGGGGCTGGCTGGGCATCAATCAGTTGGTGGTGAGCAATTATCTTCATTTGCATCACTTGTCTTTTTGTGTCTTATGTCTCTTTCTTTGTTATTTTCCTTTTCGTTACAATTTTTGTTACTGTTATCATCATCATCACTATAATCATTATAGTTATTATTATTCTTTTATTTCAATTATGAAACTGTTCTCATCTCAATCCACAAGTTTTCTCACTTTTATCCTTCCAATTCTCTCCCCACCATCCTGCTGGAGGGGGTGAGCAGGAAGCTGTGTGGTGCTTAGTTGCTGGTTGGGGTTAAAACATGACAGCCTCATTTTTAATAGGGAAGGTAATTACCCACCAGCTCAAAAGGTTATGGTGAGTCTCTAACACCTGGAGCTTCTACTTCAAGAGATGTCAAGTAATAGGTATGGCCTTGTTCAAGCACAAGAAATCTGTTTTAATGCTAGACTCAATGGAGGCATCCTCCTCTCCCTGGGATTTTCAGACCAGACAAAACTATCAGAGGGATTTCATCAAATGCAAAGGCATTTCTCAACCCTCCCCACCTATTGAAAAGGGCTTCAGACAGCTCACATTGAGTCATATATGTTCTTACCTCCCTCATATGTTGCCTTCCTTCTAAACTTCAGTTTGCACAGGGTCAGTGGTTTTGCTTGCCTCTGATGACACTTGAGTGTGCATGACCTACGAGATGATCAGCAGCTGGTGTTTCTCTTGCCCTTTGCACACACAGCAACAAGGCTATGACTTTGTGCCATGTTTTTCAGCCAGGAGGTTATTGATATTTATAGCAGTGATATAGCAGATCATTTGGACATGGAAAAGAGACAGGAAATCAATTAGCATCAATACATGTCTCCAGACTGTTAACTTGCTTATACAAATCCACACGACCTTCCCTCTTGACACCCCATGGTGCTCAGGAGGGGAACAGACCCTGACCACCCTCCAAAGGGATTATGAAAACAGGAGGAAACATAGATGGGAACTTCCGGAAGAAAGTAACAATTTCTTTGCATGCAGTAAGGAGTGTGATGGCCTCACTAAGTACTAAACAGAACTAACAAAGCACCAGCAGAATAACAACAGAGCAAAACCACTAAAACTGAGCCATAAAAGCAGCATTACTGATTCACGTGGCAAGAGGAGCTTTTCTTCCTGCCTTCTGCTCTGTCAGGGATGCACACAGTGGGCAAGACACAACACCCTGCCTGGCTCTTCTCACCTCACTGCAACCAGACCCACTGTAACCACTGTCCCATGCTGAGCCTCATGCACTGGCCCAGGAAAGGCAAAATTTCCTGTTGCCTGGAACCCAGAACCACAAGCAAAAATTCTTGAATGACCAATGGGAGGGCTGAGAAGGTGGTAGGATCTCTGCTACACAGGCACTGGAGAATGGTGAAGCTCCCTCGATGCCCTTGCCATCATGCTGCACCTTGTAGGTATGACACGTGGTCATCTCTGCAGCCATATCATGGCAATGCCTGGTACCCAGACACTCCAGCAGGCTTTTTGATAGCAAATATTCCAATCTGTGGGTGTAGGAGGATGAGATACACTGGTTGTCTGCTTGAAGATAAATCTAGGCTTTCTAGAAGCTGTAAATCTCTGCAGCTAGGCTCAGGGAGCTGCAAAAAGCAAACCACCAAGGAGCTGCCTGATATGATATGGAACCAGTTCCTTTTGAATATCATCTTGGAGTGAGAGCATTCCCACTGGAGCTAGGCATAAATGAAGGACCTGGTCCATATGGGAGGAAGAAGCATAGCAGAGCAAGCAAACAACAACCCCATGCTATGATACCCACAGATGCCATTGGGATGTGTCAGCACCCAATCTCCTGCTGGGTATCCCAGCACCATGAGCAAAAAGGAAGATGGACAGCATGAGCAGAGCATGGTCAAGGGCTGTCATCTCTTTGGGGGCACCCAGCAGGTGTTGGGATTAACCAACAGCCATGGCAATCTGAGTGTCACCTTCCAGCTCTGGGTTTTCACCTTAGAAAGTGAAAAGCCTGCTTCCACAAGGCTCTCTCCTTTGTAAGCAAAATTCCTCCCCTTAGGTGAGGCACCTTACAGCCCCCGTGGGAAAGCCCATGCTTACACATCCAGACTAAATCCCTCTTTATTTGGGAGCCAAGACAGAGCTCAGCAGGAGCCTTGGCAAGACACAGGCATACACTGCTGTGCTCTGTGCTGCCGGGCTTCCCTGGGGGAGAGACACATCCATCCCACAGGGGCTGAGTCACTCTGGAGACACGTTCGCGTCTGTGATTCCCGCCTTGGCTCTTGCTCTCCGAAGCCAAAACAAGCCCCTGTGGTTCCTAGTCACACTCAATGCCCCCCTCCTAGATGTAGGTAGTGGCATGGAGCCACACTGGTCTGGAGCAGAAAGAGGACAGAGTCCCAAGAGGAATACAGCTGGTGGGTGTGCAGGGGCAACAGGCTGCTCTGCACACACCAGTGAGCCCAGGTAGGGACAGGATGTTCCTTTTTCCTGAGCTTCTTCAGGCCACATTGCTCCTGGCATAGCTGCCAAGAGCTGGGGCTTGCACACAACCCACTCCCACTCTCCTCCCTGCAGGCATTGCATCCACATGCTTCAGACAGGCTGTCCTCCAAAGTCCTCTGAAAACAAGGTGCAGCTGGCTGCCCTCAAACCAACAAGCTATTAAAAAATAAAACAAAAAATAATAATAATAATAAAAAAGAGTTTCTGGCAAACATCTGAAGGATACTGTTATCTGGGACCAAGACACTCCTCATGGTTACCTTCCTACAACAAACCCCTTCAGGGCTCTGCAGCCCCGTTCAAACTGAGCATCTCATCACCCTGAGCATGTGGTGATTCACCAGCCTGAGCTCACGCAAAGCAATTCTGCATAAGTCTGGTGTTCCTGTCAATCTGTCTCCTTGTGTACTGACAGAGAGAGAGAGAGAGCAGAGATCTCTGACAGTGGGCAGATTAATAATACATTTATTTTCTCCATGCATCATGAGGAAGAGGAAGAGCCGTAATTCAAGAGCCTCCCTGAGAGTTTTGCAAATTCCTCACAATAGGAGACAAGAGCAGGGAAGGAGCTTTTGTGCTTCGACTCTTTAAAGCTGGTGGCACTCTGTATTTTAATGTAACATTTAAAAGGCACAGAAAGAACTGTGTGTACCATAAATATAAAGTGAAAATATTAAACCAGTCAATACAACCAGAGCATCATTTTTCATAAGCTCTTAGAATAAGAAGATAGCAGCAAAATGTGGGTGCCTGTGACATTGTCAGCTCCTCAATATCTCTAAGGAAGAGTGTTTTGAGCACCCATAAAGAGTCCGAACCAGAGCATCTCTCCATGGGGAGACACCATGACACTGAGAATAGAGCTGGTCTGTTGCACCAGGGAATGTCTGATTCCCCTGCACTGCCCTTTTCATGGAGATGCATGTGCTTGGCAAGCAAAACATGAGCTGTGTTTAAGGAGAATGACTAGGTCTAAATAGCCAAGGTGGAAATCTGGCAATGCCAGCAGTAACTGGCATTATTTCAAAGCTTGCAGGAGTGTGGCAGCTCCTGCCTGCCTGTGCAGTGCCCTCTTCTGCCTTTCCCACCAGCCAGGTGCTGCCTGATGCTTCTCAGCTCTCCCTTCCAAGATGCGTTTCTGTTCCCATCCCTTCTTTACCTCTTCACCTTCCTAAAGTTTCCACAGTGACCAGATGAAAAGTATGAGGCAGCAAGAGTACATATTGCATTTTTTGTCCACTTAAACATTGGCATTCCAATTTTAGGGAAGGAAATTGCCATTTAAAAAGCCAAAGCTATTTCTTGCAGTCCTTTTTTATATATACCTCGCTTGCACATTCACCTACTTTCAAACAAAGGGGAGAAGAAGATGAGATTTTCTGATACTGGCGTTACTTTACATACCTGACAGGTAGGTACAAAACAGGGCGATAATGAAGGCATGTTGGTGTGTATTCATCAGAAACACACACTGAAAGGCACAGGCTGAGACTGGTAATTTATATGTCTCTTTCTTCACAGTTTCGGGTTTTTTGTGTTTTTTTTTTTTTGAAACCTCAAGAAGAGAAAAGTGTAGAGAAATCAGAATAAAAATTAGCTTCAGATGTCTGCATTTCAGAGAGCAGATCTGAGCAGGTCTCCCTGAGCACACCAGCCCTGCAAGGTTCTGGTTTCCTTAGGGCTGTGCAAACTGGAGCAAAACCAGCAAACTAAAGGAAAACCCCAAAATGAGATATGCAGACAATGATAGCTGAGAAGAGCTGAGCTCTTGGCTTGGCTGAGAGGCCCTCAAGCTAACCTGGTTGAGAAACTGTCTTTCAAATACACACTTGAGCTGAGAGGTTGAACAGAGCAGTGTGGAGAGTGCTCTTGTCTTTCCTAACCTGAGACCACAGACACTGTCAGTATAAGCACTAAAATAACTTCTCTTTTTAGAAGTCCTGATAAAAATGACAGCACAGGGTAATGCTGTTACCAACAGGCAGTATAAGCCATGCCAAGAACCTCCCAAAGACAACCCTGCAATACCTGTGACCTCCCAAGACAGTCCAAGTCCTTACAGTATCACACAGAAACCAGAAGCCATAAGGATCATGAAAAATAATTTTAAAGAAACAGAATTTAGTTAAGAGTGTAAACCACAGTTTTCAACATGTTTACATTATTGAGAACTCTTATGATCATAACAGCATTATGCAGCCTCACATATGCTTGTGTTAGACACTGTTGGGTCATGATTTGAGTCAGTAGAGATGCTGTTTCATCAGCACTTCAATTATAAAACTCCTTTGCAGAGATTAGTAACATAGCTCATACTTTAAGCTATGAAGCAATTTTTTTTTCCCCTTAAAATTTCATTAAAGTCTGCTGATAGAGCAAAAAGCAGAGTAACTTTTTTTTAATTTCAGATACTACTTCTATACTTTCTCACTATAAAGAAATTTTGCTGCAGGCAATTTATTCTTTGCTGGGAGTGGCTATTCCTGACCTCTAACATGTCATAGCCCAAACATCACTGCAAGAAATCTGTGCAGCAGCAGCAATTCTTCCACTATAACAATGGCTATAGTCTATCTAGCAGATGTATATTACATTTTATTCTCAATCTTGACCACGTCTCAAGCAGAATACAGCCAATTCCCAGCAAAATAAAATATTAAGTTTTAATTCTGTAAATGCCTGCGTGTGTTTACAGGCAGGAGCCAGACTGTAGACCTGGACGGGTCTAACACACTACTCCAGAGCACATCGGACCACTGCATTCCCTGCCTGTTTCCCATCAAATCAATGGCTACAGACTATGAGCAAAACACATTGCTACACCACTTCAGTCCATTATTCCAACCAAGCATCGCTGTGATTTACTACCCACAGTCTGTTCAAAACAATGGAAGGAAAACATCATTTGTGAGAATAATCTTTCTAGCAAGTCATGACATAGTGACAGAAGCCATGCAGGGAATCGCCTCCCAGTCTCTGTCCCCGTGATCCCTCTTTTCCAAAGCCTCCTTCATACACAGGCCAGGGCAAGCACCATGTGGGATAACCCTCGTCCAGCAAACGAGCAGCAGCAGAGACTGAGTTAGAGCGTAGTATCATCCCACATGTTCCCAGCACCTGTTTAAACACACACTGTAAAGAGATTTTACTGTTGTGTGAAGCCCTTTACAAAAACCACCAACCTCAGGGAGATGCCACCAGTGTTATTTCCAAAGCTGCTTTGCATTAAAGGGCTGCTGTCCCTTAAAGACATACCTGTGCCTCTTCCAAACACAATTTATCAGGTGGATTTGGAACAATGTCCTGATTTTTGTTTTTTCTCTCATATCTCTGTCTTCTCTTCCTCTAAGTCTTTTCCTGGGCTTCAGTAAGCCAAGCAGCAGGATTGCAGAAACAATCATATTTATCTGAAGAGAAATTGAATCATAACATTATAGGATTTCCATCTGTAAGCATTCAGTTCTCAATTTCAGCATGTTTTGTCTTGCTTTGCCTCAATGGTCAATAGAAAGATTCCCTAAGACCTTGACAGGATAAAAGAAAACTTGTTAACATAATAACAGCATCTCAGAGATTTCATTTCAAAGCCACCAAAGCTTTCTGCTCTTTGCAAGCTGCCTCAGAGGCTTATTCCTGAGTGCTCCTGGCAAAGACCATATCTCCTTCTCCCAATAGGGTCCTGGAGGACTGTGTACCAGAGCCATCTGTAAATAAGAAATTCACATTATTAGGTGAAAAGATGGCTGCATATGCACAAAAATACACCTGCTTCTGTTAGTAGCAAAAACCTACAAAACACAGCATAAAGTCAAAGGCAAAGACAAAAAGCCAGACCTTTGTAACATACAGCAGGGTTGGGGATGTGACTGTGCCTCACCTACACAGTACAGTCCTTTAGATAACTCCTCACACTGGCATACCTTTAATTAGTGCCCCGGAGGAGCAGCAAAATTTGGATTTTTGAGTTTCCCATCTACAGGGTGAGAATGTCAAAAAGTGAAGCCCTTTGCCTTAAAAAGATCAGGAGTCATACCAGTTCTTGGTGGGAAGAGTGGAGACCTAAGGTTTGCGATGTTCCTCAGGTGCCAGGAAGCTCATGCCCTCGTTTTGCAGGAGGTTGATGGAAAGCCAGGCTTCTGGGATCAGCAGAAGTTACAACAACAGCACCAGGCTGTGTCAGTGCTCCTCAGCATGTAGGTCCTAGTGTCTTTCTGCTCTCTACAGCTACCTGAAAGGAGATTGCAGATGGATAGGAGTCAGTGTCTTCTCTCATGTAACAAGTGATAGAAGAAGAGGAAATGTCCTCAAGTTGCACCACAGAGTTATAAATTGCATATTAGGGGAAATTTCTTCACTGAAGTGTGATCAGGCATTGGAACACGCTACCCAGGGAAGTGGTTGAATCACTGTCCTTGGAAGTGTTCAAAGAGCCTGTAGATGTAGTTGTCAGGGACGTGGTTTAGAGGTTGACCTGACAGCACTAGGTCAATGGTTGGACTCAATGATCTTAGAGGTCTTTTCCAACCATAATGATTCTGTGACTCTAAGTTGCTAATTCCAGGATAGGGAATTTAAGCCTAGGTTTTACTAGCTGTTTCTCACAGACTCCTGAAAATTACCCATACATCTCCAGAGGGTGGCCTGAACCACAGAAATTAAATGCCATGGCTCTATGCAAGAGAATCCTCACCCACAGCCCTCCCTCCTGACGTCTGTGTGAGCTCTTAAGCAACATGGGAGCAAGCAAAGGATGCTAAACACCAAGACCACAAGCTCCTTTTTTTTTTTTTTTAATGAGAAGCTGGAGCAGAGAGGCAACAGCTCCATCAGGGCCACAGCATGGCTCAACAAGGTTGACATGGGACACAGCTGGCCCAGCAGTGCCCATCACAGCCCAACTGGCTCCATGGGCCATGAGGAGCAATCCAGCCCAGCTTTAGGAAAGACAAAACCATGTTATTAAATCACAACCTGAGTCTACTTTAAAAAGTACAGTAGCTAGTTGCTTGGTTAATTAAACTATTAAATTATGCTGGAAAATAAACATTTGGAAGTTTCGAGCAAGAGAAAACCATGAATACTAAGAACTCCCCAACTTAGCGTGATTGATTGCACAAACAAACCGTACGTATTGAAGAAGTGTTACAGAAAAACATCGCTTTCATCAAATTTTAAGTGAACAGTTGTAGAGTGGGGAGGGGGAAATTAATTAATTACACCCTGAAACATTCCACTGATTGAATCCGTGACCCCAGCACTTGTAAGGTCATCAAATGATAGATTAGTGCTGCATGGAGTATCACAAATGGCATTTGCTCTGGGAAGCTCATTATATGAGATGTCAGGTCATGTAAATCATAGGAAACAAATACAAACATCCATCAGAAAAATGCAGATAGTCATTACAGGCAGCAGAGAGGAGTTGAATTATTATGCAAAATTTATTTTGACTATTAAAATACAAAGAGGTGACACAAAATTGTCCTTTAAGCAAACATAAACTACAAGCACTCTGACAGGAGGTTTTGTTTATAAATGTTTCATCTCCTCAGTATACCATGTCTGTAAACAGTACCTGAAAAACAAAGAAATGCGGAAAACCCAGAAAAAAAAATAAAATCAGCCATCCAATGTTTGGGTCTTCAGAGCTTTTTCTTTATTCAGGAGAAAACTATTCTTTCCACATCTGAATAATCAATGCAAGATAGGAAGAAATAGACTGTAATTACTGAATGTGAGTCATTTGTTACAGATCCTGTCTGCTTCGAGAGAACAGAAGCAAGCACTTGCTCCTTGACAAGCAATTCTTTTTTGGAGGGGGAGATGCACTAAACAATTTGGTAGAAATACGTGGGTGCTCAAGGAGAGAAAACCAAGCAGCAGGAAATACTAAACCAGAGGGGCTATTAGCACTCTCCAAATGGCCCAACAGGAGCCCAGCCACCTGTTCCCAACACCATCCATGACTCCAGGAGATGGACCGGTTTCTGCTGGAGTTCATTTCCTTGTTCATTAAAATAAACCCTTGGGTGTTCTTTCTGTTTCTTTTTCATTTGCTTGATGAAGCCAAATTCATACCTGTTAACAGGACAGATGACAGTATTTTTGGTTTGGATTAGGGAAGCAAGTCCTTTCTTAGGTCCAGATACAGCAGTTAAGCACTTAGCCCATAACTAATAATGATAATTTCAAAGCACTGTAAATTACAACCAAAGTATAACTTCCTCATGTTGAATGCAAATAAAAATATCTTTTTCACTTATGAAAAACTCAGTACTTGATATTTAAAGGACACAATTTTACAACAATATCATGAAGAAGACTAGTGGGTCTTGGGTACTTTCAATCTGAATTTCTTGGTTGGTTTTATGAAAGATAAAATCAGGGCTGGTGGGTTATGTCGGGTCATGTTTTCAGTGCTGAAACCCCTCAAAGGTACATCTAAATCCCCTAGACTGCTTTGGAAAATCACAGCACATCTTCCTGAGCGAACCAAGTTCCTTCCAACAGCCTCAGGATTATGTCTAATGAGTCACATCTCCTCTTAGTCTTGTTCCATCTCTCACTATTGTAAATCACTCTAATCTCATTTTATGAACACCGCATAAGAAGGAAGGCACTGAAAATTACAAATAATAGGTCAAACTGTGATTTGTGAATAGCGAATACAATATCCCTTCCATTACCTGGAAGTTGTTTCTATGATGGAAGGGAAGAACTGGACCTTACAATGAAAGAGAATAAAGCAGATTTATTGGATCTTTTACCATCTTAAAAAATGTTTACCGTGTTACTAATGTAAGACTGATTGATACCATCTGTATGGCTCTACTGCTGCTCCGTGGTGGGATAAATTAGTATGCTCTGAACTTTCCTCGAGTAACAAGCCGTGAGTGCCCGAGCACTGCCAATCTCAGCACATTCAGTGCTGCCAATAGAAATTGCCTAGTCCCTTTGCCACCAGACAAATGGAGTACAATTCCAGTAAAATAAACACAATTCCAGCACTGAAAGAAATTGCATCTGCTGGTGATGCCTTTTCTACTGATGTACAAAGGGGGTTGTGACAAGGAGCTAAACACAGTTGTTAGAGATGCAGGGAGCAGTTTTCCAGTTCACCCAGAGACAGAGAAGAAAAATAATGGTGTGGGAGCCAGTTCCCCCTGGCCATGTTTTTGGAAAGCATTTTGACAACAGCTTTTGCAGGAAGCCTGGCTAGCACCTGGGAAAGCCCCTGGCCCAGTGAGCAGTGAGCCCAGCAAGCCAGTGCCAGCACCTGCAGGCATGTGATGCTCTTGCAGAAATGCTGAAAAAGTCAGAATGATACAAGAGAAATGGGAAGATTGGGGGTAGGGGAGATTTAAAATCAATACCATCAGCTGCTGTGCCATTTTGCATCAGAAAAGGCTCCTGACCTTGGTAGAAATGGTGACCTTGAAAAACCATGAACCCTGGTAAGTGTGGTAAAGTATTTCCAACTGGAAAAGAGAGGTGGCTTCATGGAGATCTTGTCACGCACTGGGTATTTTAATTGACAGACTCCATCTGAACCTCCTGGTGCAGGAGCACCACAGGGAGCGCTTGTGCCCCAGGGTGGTATTTAGGGTTAAGTCTCCATAGAGGCTCTTGTAAGAACCATAGAAAGTGTGAACTACCTCTGGCAAGCAGTGCCTGGCACAGCCTTTTCTGGGGGGCCAGCACAGCACTGGCTCCCCCCAGCTGCCCCCCAGTCCCCTGTGGCTGAGGGCTGGCACAGATATCCCCCCACACCCACAATGTTCGGCTGGGGTAGAGACAATGCTGCCCTGTGGGGCTGCAGAGTGTCTTGATGCTATGTCATGGGGTGGCTTAATATATAATCCTAAAGGAGCTCACCTGGTGACATCTTTATCTTGAAAGCAGCAGCAGCCAGTGTGTGCTATTTTGAGCTTTGCAGGCTTGTTTTGAGCATCTCCCCTGCTGTTTCTCAAGTCGAAGCCCCAGACGAATTCATCCCAAAGGGAAAACCGGAGCTGCCTTGAGAGAGCACACAAGAATGTCTTTGGAGCAGGGAAGGAGCCTGGTGGTCTGTCCTGACTTATTCCCAAACACCTGCTGGGAGACAGGACCCCCAGCAGCTTACCTGGTCCAGCAGCCCTCATCTCTTAAGAGAGGCAGGGGCTGTCTCTGTTTATGATGGAGGTAAACACCAGACTTGGTACTGGAGGAACTGTGCCCCACACCCGCTCCTCTCGCCTCCAACACGCACCAGTGATAAACTATTGCCATGTCATTTTAAACAGGGGAGGTTTATTAGAATCTCCTGTAAATCAGGCCTGAAATTACTGCTGTGGTTTTGCAATAAGCCTGAGTCCTGCTGAACGGCTCACGCAGCTTCTGCTTGAAATTCCTATTTTAAAACCACTTTTGCGACTCCCCCATGAAAGCAGCTCGATTTGTAGCTGCACACCAGGACGCAGCACGGCCCGCCAAGCTGGGAGAAGCTCTTTCCCTTTAATGACAGCCATCTGCAGGTTCCTATAACTTAGCAATGTTCCCAGCCATGATTTATGGAGGGTGCTTAGCTTTACGGTATAATCTTTACTATTTTACAGGGTTCCCTTTTTCTCAGTTAAATGTTGTTTTCTGAATAATTCCAAGCTGCCAGTAGGTTTACAGAGGAGAAAACTGGAATGAATCTCTTCTTGCTTTTATTTACTCCTATTTGAGTACTGTGTTTCTGCATCCATTTTGGAGATTTACAATGGTATTAAGGTTGCTTCCCTCATCCTCATTTTATAGATTTCTGCTGCAATCATTTTGAAAACCAGGAAGCTGACAGGAAAATTAGGAAATTAGATAGCATGTTCCTGTTCCCTCCAGTGCCCTGATGAAGAAGGGGAGAAGAAAAAGCAACTGAAGGCATAATAAATAACACTATATATCCCAGATTCCCCTCACCAACGCTGGCACCTCCTCTGGGCATCCCACTGCACCCCATCCCACCAGCACTGCTCTGACCCTGAGAATATTGGGCAGTACCTGCAGCTGCTGTTGAGGCAGCAGTCGTCCAAGTGCCAAGTTCACAGGCTAATTGTTCATCTAATTTTAATTGCTAATGGTGACCTAATGGAGCTAATGGTGACTTATGGAGCAGCAGCTCCCTGTGCTGAAGTTGTCTCAAACGAATGTTAAAGTTTTTTGAAAATAATCACCCCAGAAAGAGAAAAGTGACAGTGGTGATCACCAGTTTTGGGGATGATGGTGTGGTGGCTTACCATTTATTACCTGAAGCATCATCTCCATCACTGTGACCCCCTCTGAGGGCAGAGGAGTCTCATAAGCTTATGGAGGACACTGGGCAGGGATCTTCCTGCAGCTCGCTGCACACAGGAGTTGCATGAACTTGTTCCAGCACCACCAGCTCACCAAACAACCTCCAAATCAAACTTTCAAATAATTCATGTGATTGTATGGGCCAAACTTAGGCCTTTCCAATCAAAATGAGCACGATGAGCCTTTCAAAGGAGTGGTTTATCTAGTAACAAACAAAGGCTGGTTATCTCATGGGAACTTTCGTACCACCAGCAGTCAGAGACAATCTCATCCATAACACAGGCACTATTCACCTATATGAAGGTTTCTGCTCTGCTGTATGCTAGTTGTTATAGGCAAATTAAAAATTCTGGACATCATCCCAAATCACAAAGTTACCTATTTCTTCTGATTTCTTTCCATCTTGGATTACAGAGATGGGTATTTTACATTGTGTGTCTCCTGCTCCTGTTTCCAGTGATGTGATGATTAGGAAATGGGGTTTGCTTGTTCATTTTACCCCAGATATGGCTGATTTTCCACCTACCTTTAAAATCTGACTCATCCATTTTTTGTGATACATTAGCCTTGATTCATGTTGAGAACAGGTATTTTCATTTAAACAGAGAGAGCGTCCATTCTGTCTTTCCTGTTCTTTATGGAAATATCTGTAAAACGAAGCAACCGAACATTGCAAAATGTTGAAATTGCCCAGCGAGCAAAATTCTGAAATTGTATCCTACAAAAATGTCATTTCAGTTTAGCCCAGTGAGTTAGAAAGAGATTTAAATATAAAGTATCATTTTGGCTTCATGGGCTCAACCCTTGTACACGAGAAACTATGACTTTATGTTAATATATGACATGATACACAAATAAAAACAAAACCAACTTTTTGTTGTATGTGTTCTTTATGTTTGCATATTTTTATCCCTTAAAATGCATGTTTAAAGTTCATTTAAAGTATAATATAAATTAATATCATTGAGTGACTTGTGCTTTGATTTGGCACCTGATGTTCTGATTGGCAACAGGGGATTTTCTAATGCAGTAAGTACATTGGATATAAAACATAAAGATGAAAATATAGGGAAAAATGCAATATAAATAGAACAATGATGAAGTAAAGAGAAATCAAATGGGCTGCTGGCTGCAGTGCAGGGGCCCAGCTGTCCCAGGGAGCCAGCCAGCTGGGCAGCAGGCAAGGAGGCCAGGCCTTTGTCTGCCTTCTGCTGATGGCTTTGGTGGCATTGACGTGTTCCCACAGAGCATCTTGATACCACTGAATCAGCATTTCCCAACAAAAAGTAGCTTGGAAAACTATTTTGCTGGAAAATTGTTGACCCGCTTTACCGGCTGCTGATCATGGAATCATAGAATAATTCTATAGCATAATATTGGAAGGGACCCATAAGGACCACCAAGTCCAACCCCTGCTCCTTGAAGGACCACCTAACACTAAATCATATGAGTAAGAGCATCCTCCAAATGTTCCTTGAACTCTGACAGGCTTGGTGCTGTGGGGGGCCTGTTCCAGAGACTGACCACCCTCTAAGGGAAGAACCCCTTTCTAACATCCAGTCTGAAATTCCCTTGACACAGCTTCATCCCATTTCTTCACGTCCTATCGCTGGTCACCAGAGAGAGGAGATCAGCAGCTCCCCCTTCACTACCACTCCTCCCACACAGGAAGCTGTAGACTGCAATGAGCTCCCCCTCAGCCTTCTCTTCTCTAAGCTGAACAAACCAAGTGACCTCCAAGTCTTGGCCTCAAAACCTTTTACCATCTTGGTTGCCCTCCTCTGGACAAGCTCTAAGCTGAGTGTTGCAGTTAAAAATGGAATAAGAAATTAAAAAGCTAGCCCTCCTCTCCCCAGACCAGGAATTTGGCACTCTCTCTCTTGCATTATAAGCAATGTTCACTCTTATCCACCTTCACATCCCTCAGGATGGTGCAGGCCTCTACCCTTTCCCCATCAGTCATGGCTTATCCAAGCAAAAGCCTTCAACATATGGAGCTTTTCCTGTCACAGAGGCTGTTGCCTATATCTGAGATTTGTTGCCTTCCTGTTCCTTTTCTTGTTCTCCTGCAGCCTTTCTGCAGTGGGCAACCAGACCTGCATGCAGGATCAGCAGTGTGGGTGTGCAGGGATTTGACCTTGGCATAGTAACATCTCTCATTCTTGGAGCCTTCCTCCATCCTCCCCATGGCCATGAGGATGGTGCCAGCGTTTGGAGAGGAACAGCCACAAAGGCTCCAGTACATTTTCCTGCTTAAGGGTAAGTGCTAATTCAAAGCCCACCATTCTGTGTATGTAGGCAGACCTGTTTTAACAAAGGCATTAATTTGCACTTATCAGTACTGATTTTCACCTGCCAGTTCCTATCACCCAGACACTTATTTCTGTAAGATACTTCTGCAAATCTCTTCTTTAGGTCTGGCTACCATCAACAAATCTGTGTCACCTGCAAACTTCACCATCCCACCACTCACGTGTTTGTTCCAGGTAATTTCTGAATATGCTGACAGTGTCCAGCACAGGTACCTACAGGATTGCTATTCTAATTTCCACCCACTGATAAAACTCATATAGGACTTTATACCTAGTCCTTGTTTCCTACATGTCATCAGTCCATAGAAGATTAATCTTGTGAAAATCTAGTCACATTAACTCCTTTCAGTGATTCCCTTTTGTGCTTCAGCCCTGCTGGCTGCTTCCTGGTGCATTTGCCTGATTTCAGTAAGCATTAAATGAGCAATCTCTGCTTGTAGGTAGTATAGAAAAGGTCACCTGTCTTGGTTTTTTAAAACTTTTTAATTTAATCCCTTTCAATTTCATCCTAATCTGTTTCCTCACTCTCCTCTAGCTTCTTCGTTTAAAATGAAATATGGCTGTGGTAAGACATTTTTTTCCTTAGGGATGCTGAATTTGATAACAACAGTCACTACTAGAGCAACTCATCAGTACTTGCATCTCGAATGAGGTAATCAGAAATAAATCAAGAACTGATTCTCCCTATCTGGGCTCTCTGACCGTTCACCACACACCCCTCTCCAAAACAAAGGGACACCTTTGGTATTTTCAAACCTGGTCTGTGTGTCATTACCCCACATGACATGGACAACTACAGCAAAAACTGAAATCTCCCATTCAGGGACGGACACTTTCTTTGCACAAATTCTGAAAGCTCATAGGATTTAAAAGATATTCAGAAAAGCTTTGACATGAGGAAGCTGGGAAGGATATCTCAAACCTACCTTGTCAAAGCCAAGCCCCCACCACACCGGGGCAGGTGGGAAGGACTGTCCCACAGCTGGGTGTGCAGCATCCATCTCCCAGCTGGCCTGGCAAGGCTGCTCCGAACTGACCTTTTTGGAACGAGAATTGATTCTCATAGACTCACACTGTTAATCCTTTTGGATCACCGAATGGTTGCGTTACTTTCTTCTCTGGCTGCTTGCACGCTCCTTGGCAAAGCTGGAGTTTACTCCACTGTGTTCAGCTGTGAACAGAGTTCCTGTTAGAGAGCTGGGAGAGATGGGGAAGGGGCTGCAGCACTGGGAAACAGGCAACAAAATACTATACAAATCCTTTCTAGTAAATCAGATTTAATACTTTTATGTTATTACAAGCTCCATTGAAAATAGTGCAAAAACTCTTAGTAAATCCGTCCCCTAGGTGCCTTATGTCTGTATTTATTCTGTCTTTTGAAATTCGTCCATTTACCAAGTTCAGTTTTTGCTTCTGGGAGTTAGTTTTTATCCAACATGATTTAATTTTATACTGGGGATTGGGTTTAAAGCTTGCACCATGATATCTAAATAAGTTCATTAAATGCTTTAAGTTTCTCTGGTTACAAGTATAAATTCATCAGCATGGAAATAATGACATCTTAAACCTATTAAATTTAAAATATCTTTGTGCACAACCCCAGAGCTCAGATATGCCAGCCAATGATAATCAAATGCCACCCGACCACTCGAAAATTCCAGGGAAGAGAAAATGAGCTGGTTTGAGGATGCCTGCGAGGCAAATCAGGCTGTCAAAATCCTATCATTCTTGGGAGGAATTTACATAGCTCATATTAAACTCACCAGAGCAACTGGAAACCTGGAGTAATTAAATGCTGGGGGGAGGTGGGATGCTGGATGTGCCTTAGCCAGGAGGCCTCTGCAAAAGGAGGAGGTTCAGGTCAGGTTCCCAATGAACTGGGATGCCCTGGGGACTGGGGAAGCTCTGAGCTGGGTTCCTGCAAAGGGAAAAGAAACATCCCAGGCCCCCTGTCATGGGTGGTGGGTGGAAGAATGGATGTCTAAGGGAGAAAAGCAGAAATCTCTCAGGCTTTAGGAAAACTCCTTGGCTTCCCACCAAGCATGCTGTTTCCTCCTCCTGCATGGGCTGACAGGGCTTTACATCCTCCTGTCCTGCTGTCTCAGAGCCAGGCTCTCTGCACGCACATTGCTCCCAGATTTCAGAGAGAAAACACTCTGCCCTATTTCCATAAAGAGGACTGGGAGCTACTCCCAACCTGCTGATTTGTTCCTTTCTCCATGGCAGATGGCCCTGGATCCAGCCACCACGGCACAGGAGCAGGTGAGCCTGGGAGCCTGGAGGGCGAGCATCATCCTTGGGTTGGGATAAATGAGGGCAGAAGCAGCTGCCTCTGTCCGAATCCCCAGTCCCCAGAGCACAACTGCACTGCAGGGTGTTTAAAAGGCAATGGCTTTTGTTTCACACCAGCAGATAGACTCTCTCACTGCACCAAGTGTGAGGGACCTTAATCCTCCTCTTGTTGACATGACATATCGTAATGGCTTCTGTGGTTACCTATCAAGTCACTGTGTACTTAGAAAGCTTTAATCTGTAGATTATTTACTCAATAGACTGTAACGGCTTCGCATAATAGCACATAACAGCTTCCAGCAGTCACGGCCTATTGTGTCACAGGGAGTTTGTGTTGATTTTCCCCCCCTAAATCTAACTCAAAGCATCTAAGACAATATACGGTATTGTGCTGGTCTAATAAGAAGTGCCTGAATTCTCACTTTGTTTCTTTGCCTTTTTTTTTTTCCACTTTAAAAAACGCAATATTGAAAGTAGTGTTTGTTTTCCAAAAACAGAAGAAGAATAGAAATCCCTTTCCTCCACAAACTGGAAAACTGGATTGCATCCGTTGCCTCCCACTCTGATCTTGCTGTACCTTATCTCCCTTCAGTGCAGGCACCTTTCCCATCCCAGCTGTGGATTTTCACAGCACCTGCATGTCTTGAAATTTTTGTCCCACTGCCTAAAGTGGCCAAAAAGGGGAAGGAGGCTCACAGTTACTGGAGGCTTAGCATACAATACCCATATCCCACTCTTATTCAGCAAACACATTTACAACATACAAAATTACTTACTTGCCCACCTTCCTTACTTACTCGTTAGTGCAAAGCCTGTGCTGCACCATGAGAAGTTGTAACAGAAAGGGAAACCAGCATATTCAAGACTGAACTAGCCAAGTTTGACAACAGTACTGCATGTCTAGAAGATATTGTGCTAATGCTGGTTGTAGAAGAGGAGCATAAAAGGCTCTAATTTAGATGTACTGTTGTTAGAGCAACGACAGTAATTCCAGATCATCAGAATACTGGCCATTCTCTGAGAAAAGGGAACTATGTGGATGCAATTTCTTAAAGGCATTTTTAATTTTCATTGTCTTTAAGATGTTCAGAATTTGAAGGACATTCCCCACCAGGTAAAAACAACATTAATTTTGAGCCTAACTGCTCCAGATTGATTTAATTTCATTTAAAACCTAGCTAATTAATTAAAACCACTTGACAATGCCCCTTTAATGTTTAACCAAAGAGCACACCGTACTCCAGCTGAGTTGCTAAATGTTTATATCTTATTAGCAGGCTTCCCAAAGCTTGGAGAAAAGGATTTCCATGCAAGTTCTCACTCCTTCTTTTAATTACACCTAAACAGCTCAGCTCATTATAATTCTACTACAAACTTTGCTCTCAAGAGCATCCTGCAACATGCATTTAGCAGGTACCACCACTACTTACTCCCACACCCATACTCTCACATTTCTTCCTTTTTAAGTGGAAATTCTTCAGCTGAAGACCTCAGAAAGTCACCCTGCAACGTTTTTGGCACAGTGAGCACTTTGGAATTAATTGCCAATATGAAATAAATACAGTGTAAAGACACACATTAAAACCAAGTTATAATTAAGCAGTATGGAGATTTGTACCTGGTAATCAATAAGCTCAGGGAACTTGGGAGTAGTTGAGGCTGTGGGCGGCACAGGGAAAGGGTGTGAATAGCTCTCCCTCATGGGGTGTTTCACCATCTGCTCCCCACTGTTCTCCCCCGTGGAAGTTGTCTCTGCTGGCTAAAAGCTGGCTCAGTGCTGCAGTACCCCCACGGAGTTTGCCTCTTCCAGCCACTCCTTGCATTCAGGTGTCTGGCTCCAGGCCAGTGCTCTCCCCATCCCACCCCGGAATCACCCCACATGCCCCCACAGCTCACACTCAGGGGCTCAAACTGGGGAGCGGAGCCCTTAGAGCCACATTTCTACATCTCTCTTGCTGCAGGGGTGGGATGCCAGCGCTGCTTTGCTAGACAACAGGGGGGTGGGACTTTCAGCATCTCCTGTGGTATTTTTCCACAGTACCAGATTCCTCCCAACTTGCAGATGGTTAGTCATGCAAAGCAGGAATAACATTGAATTCAGTCTTCAGGTGTCATCAGATTGGTCCTCCCTTCTTAACTCAGCCCAGTAGCTGGGACGATAATTTGCCTGAGCTTATGGAGTCATTTTTGAAAACATAAACAACATCTTGCCATGTGCTGGCCTTTTTCTGTTTACTGGGTTTGATTTCACGCCTGAAAAACAAGTCCATTGCAACATCCTGGCAGAGGGATTCTGCAAGAAAGTGTTGGCTGAGTGAGGAAAATAATTAATGCCAGCTCAGGAGTCCTAATTGCCCCAAATGAATTACAAGCTAAAATAGTCTGGCCCAGTTATTAGCAACCACCATACCCATAAGAGCTTGGCATGGTAGCACAGAGGGAAAGCTACATGCAAGATGCAGTTCTCAACCCTCTCCCTTTTCCTGTTGCTTTTCTAAACAACTCCATTAGGATTTACACTGTTGATATGGGATTATTTCCTATACTTCTATTTCTTGTTCAAATGTATAGAAATTAATTTTCTGGTCATAATTTCAGTACCTCTGGGACATTAGCAGGCTGGAAGTAAAAATAGAACGTCATTACAGTGTCAGGTAATGCGGATGAGTGTGACTAATAACCTGAGTGTCATTGATTTAATAATCTAATAATGTCTCTGCACACTCAGCGCTCAGACTCACTGAGTGCAGATAAAGATTTAAGCCCGGCTGAAGCTGCAGATAAGAATCAGCACCTTGACTTTAGGGATCAGAACCAATGATAAGCAACCCACGGCTGGTATCCAAAAAATTCAAGTAGGGGAAGGAGCCAGCTGGTATCTGCAGCTCAGGCTGCAAAGAAGGCAGGTTTCCTTTCCCCAGGGTTACAGCGGCAGGAGGTCACAGCTTTGTGTTGGAGACGCTTCTCAAGCTCAAAGAGAGAGGCTCACCAACTAGCAAAGGTCTGGCAACTCTCAGATAGTTGCTGGTCCACCAACACCTTGGTCTGTGGTGGTCTAGAACACAAAGGAAAAGCCCATTAATGTCAGTTACAACACCAGCCTGGCAAGGTCTGATCCACAGCTTGGAAACGGGAGGCAGAGTGAAGCAAGTGGGCTTTTGATTGGGACCCAAATCTTGACTCAGGATAGTCTTGGTTATTCATTCAGAGAGAAGCTACTGCAACAGCCCAGCTCCTTACAGAAAGCTGCAGAAATGACCTCTTTCCATTTAGAGCATCCCTTTATCCAGGTCCATCCCTTCACCTCCTCCGAGCAGCAATGCCAGATCTGGCTCCCTCAAAGTGCTGTTGGATGGTGGTAAAGGTGTTGCTTTGCCCTGGCAGCCCCTGAATGAGCTGGGCGATGGATCTCACCCACAGGGTATGAAACCACACAGAGATGCCTGCTAATGAGACATGACACCAGGTTTATTATAATTTGGCTGGAACAGGGTCAACTGATCTTCTCAAACTGCCTGTGAAAATCCCATTCCCCAGAAAGGCACCTCCAGGCTTGGCCGATTTAGGCTCCGTATGTTTTAGTATTAATGCAGCAAAATTTCCTTGTACCTGGGACTGTGCTGGCACCACAGAGGGCAAATGCACTTTAGGCACAATCTTTGACTGCAGGTGCTTCAAGCCTCTTACAGTGAGGGAAGTTCTGCAAATAATTCAGCTTTTTTCCAGACCAAGCTCTGAAGGCCTCATCAGTCTTCTCCGACACCACTTCATCTCAAGTGTATTTATTTGTTTCCAGTTAACTTCATCCAGATAACAGGAAAACTCCCTGGGGAGTTGCTATAGAAACACCCGATGGAAGCAAGGCAAGATTAGGGCAGCAGAGTCCAAAGATACAGTTAAGATTAAGAGAGATTTTAACTCCTACTCTGTAAGTATCATTGCCCTGGAAAAGGAGCAGAAATAGGAGTTCAAATGGAAAATATCCTGCGTGGTTAGTGATGGACTGACTGCTGATAACTCCACTCTCCCGGGGAGATTCACCACTATGAAGCAGCAGAAAAGCCTTTCCAGGGGTCCTCTCCACAGGTTTCTAACCTCGGTGAGACCCTGCTGACTCTCAACAGGACATGTTAGTTCCATCTGCAACAAGGTGTTTAAAACATCCCCAAATCTTTTCCGGTGCCCAATGACATTGATAACCCTTTAAGCAAAGCAGTGTCCTTCTGCATAATGGTCTGAGAAGGATTAAATGCAAGAAATATAACAAGTCAAGGAGCTACCTACCATTAGCAGCTATTTGAGTGTCAGGCAGTCTCGTTTCGGGCCATTTATCAGCGCTTTTGTCCAAGCCATTCATTCCACAAAACACTATTATGAAAATAGATGTCATTAGAAGCACTTTTTAATATATAAAATATTCTTGTGGTTTGGGTTTTTTTTTCAAAAAGTCCTCAGCTCAATTTTCTCTGTGAAATTCTCTTATGTGTCCTAGACTTCAATCAGAAAGACTGAACGATACAAAACTGGTGTTCTGATCTTCTGCATAAGCCAAATTTTTGGAACAGTTACTGTTCTTCCTCCTATCTGATGCTCCTACACATAAATACTGAGGGTCATTAGAAATTAATTATCCTTGACTGTAAAATAGAAGGGGATTCATCAACCATATTGATTTTTCTCATGTATGTGTATATGTGTAGCTCCTTTGGCAATTAGTCATTAAATAAACACTGTTTAATTCCTGTGAACCAAATTTTAGTCACAGCTTCCTTCATTGCAACTTTGCACTATTTTTCCTCATGTAGATTATCTTACAGCCAACAGGGTGGTTAATTAACACATACTCCATAAGCCAAAGGTGGAGCTGAAGGGGGAGCCTAAAGAAAACAGGATCTTCATCAGGAATGGATGTGTGTCTGCCCAGGAGCTCGTGGACAGACAGCCCTCAGCAGACAGTCAAAAACACATGCAAATTCAGAAAACTCCTAAGGCAGGAAAAAAACCCCAGCAGGTGCACAGTAAACATCTGAGAGAAATTTGGAAGGAAAAAGAAAGGAAAATAAAACCCCAGTAATTTTATAGAAAAGACACATACTATAACCAAATATCTACCTTTCTCACACTAATTACCATCAGGAGGTTGGCTGGGCTGGGTGGAGTCTGTTGGGGTTTGTGAGCATGTTTATCTTAATTGCCTTCATGTAATTGTGGGGTTATTTGATTTGATCTTGAGATAACTGATGTCTGATTTTTATGTGCATTTCTGACAGGCAGGAGGGAACGCACAGAGCGGGGAATGGACTTTATCTATGCACAAAGCTGTGAAAAATGTTCTTAAGGCAAAAACAAAGTCAGGTCTTAAAACTCATAAAGAAACAGGCAAATTCTGCATCTGACTTACCATGTAAACTTGTAGTCAAAGGAAATCATATCAATTTCTGTGGTTTATGAGCACCACAGAGATACTCCATAAAAGGAAGAATAATATGATTAGAATGAACGTAAAACATCTTAAGCAACATAACTTTTAATTTTCATTTTTCCAATACTGGGACTTCTAGAACTACTTAGAATAAAATAATCTTAGAGCATATTGCTTTCCACTGTAAATACACAAACAGAGAAATTAATGCTCCTAGAAACTACCATTTTTCTGAACAACAAAAGCATAATTGATGACCAACCACCTTCATCACCCAAGCAAACCCTCAGCCAAATCACTCAGCTCCAGGTTCATTAGTTGGTGTGCTAACGTCCTATACAATAGACACAACAAATGAAATATGGAATTACTCTAACCACAAATCATTGCTAATTGGTAATCCTCAGCATACCAAAATGCAAGAAAGAAGTAGCACTTTGAATATCTTCCTGCAAAGCTATCCCTTGACACGCTTTCAGGCCTGCATCCTCCCTGCCACAGAGGAGCAGGAGCTCAGTGAGTCACTTGGACTGCTCTTCCCATTAATCACATCTCACCCATTCCTGAGTTCATCATTCCATGCTATGTCCAGTCATTTCAATTTCAGTGAACTTAATTGCAAAATTTTTTCTTCAGTCTATTTCCCCATAGATTACTTGTTTCTTAAATTCCGTGCTGATCCATGACGATTGCCTAAAACAGGATGCAGCCAAAGTCTTCAACTTTGTCTTAGCAAAGATTATTCTGGAAAATACAGCTTAAGCAATGCTTAAGTTATTCTAATTAACCCATTTACAGGTTATGTAGCCTTAGCTTTCTTATTACATGCAAAACAGTCTGAGGATTTAATAAGCTGTTTCCAGTTTTAGTTGCAGTTCAGATTGTGCCACCTCTCCTACACACTGCCATATAGATCATTTAATCATTCTGAGGATGACATAGTTGCACCAGTGGCCTGTGAGGGCTTCTGGAGCAACACAGAACATTTACAAATCCTTGTGCCTTCTGTACAGTAGAGAGTTCCCAAACCTGCTCTTACGTATTCTGAAATGGCACTTTGTGCCTCCCATCAAAGCTGTTATTTAATTTCCAACTGGATTTAAATTAAATAAATTAAAAATAATTTTTTTAATCAAACAACATTTAACTCTGTAGAAGAAAGCAGTCTCTTCTCAAAATTGTATCATGGCCACTGTGAAGTTCTCCTGGCTGTGCTCATGAACAGGTGTGGATCTTTTTGCCATCTCAGACATGCTCAGAGGATAATGAAGACAAAGCCCAAGAGAAGCACAGGTGAAAGGACAAAAAATTTTTTCCACATATTCGCTATAAAAATGCAGCTTACATAGCACAGTGTCCCAGGCACCAATGAAGTAGAATTACCAGCAGAGTTAATCTGGGGGTGAAGTGTCTCAATGTTAAGAATATAAAAGAGAAATTAGCCACACATGTATGTGGGCAGGATATTAGAGCCTGACCCGGCAGGGCAGTGTATAATTCTCCCATTCTCCCTGAAAGGTAAAAAGCCTCACATAAGACTTCATTCAGGAATTGCTGACAGAACTTCATCTCTCTTTCCTGCTCTACTTATTCTCCAGGTAGGAAAAAATAAATGGGTGAGAGGGTTGAAGTGGAAACCTTTCCCAGCAACGTGTAAAACCCAGGTGATTATTCCAGCACAAAGGGTAGTGGCTCTGCAGGGACAGCCCAGGGAAAGCACACGGGACTCCTGGTCTAACCTCTCTGGACCACCCAGGTAAAACCCTAACAGCCAGGGTCCATGGTTTTTTCTCTCCTTTAAAAAATATATTTCCTTATGGTAATTCGATTTTTTTTTTTTTTGCTGTTACACACTTGACATGTTCCTGACATGAACCCAGGCTGCCATTCCCTCTGTTTTTTAGATTTAAAAGGCAGAAACAGAGAGGCTGCTGGCTCAGCACTGTTATTTCAATACAGCATTTTCCTTAGGGAAACATCGGCACACCAGGTAAAAAATAACCCTTAGAAATGTATGGCCTTTGATTAAGCTTTTTTCTTGTCAGACCATAGGAAGAACCCTTGCCAGCCCTGTAGCTGCATACCAGCATTTTCAGTCCAGAGTGCTCCAGTGTCTCCAAGCTCAGCACAAGCCTGTTCCCCCCATCCCAAAGACAGGGATATCCCAAGAGCTGAGAAGTCTTGTGGAAACTGCTCCTACATTTTAATTTAACGAAGCAGCTGGCGCTGGTCCTTTGCCATGTGATAACTGATTGTCCCGAGGGTCTGACAGACCTGGGTCTGCAGCTGCAGCCTCAGCTCCCAGGAGCCATCACGCTGGTTGATGAAGTTGTCCCCAGCATGGCTCTCACTTTGTGAAGCGACAAGTATCACAGACACCTCTGTTCTCCCTGCCAGGACCACTTATTGCTGGTTTTGGAAACACAGAGTGAAAATCCATAGTTAACACAGTTGCCCAGAAGACCAGGAACCTCCAGACATTCCCAGTTAGAATAACATCAGATCATAACCTGTTTGGGATCTGCACGCACCTGGATTTATGGATGACCATCAACCCCAAATACAGGCATGGGACCTTGTGTTTGACTGACTTCAGCTCTATCTAATTAAGTTTTTAGGAGGGTCACCAGAATCCCAAAACCTTTATCCTCATAAACCTTCTGGATTTAATAGTGACAACTTCTACCGGGTGAATTAGGCAAGTCAATTTTATAGCAAAGGCAATTCAAATCTGCTATAATTAATTCAAATTAACACACCCACAAGCTCCTGAAGCCTATCATTGGTAAGGTGTCGCTTCAGGGATGGCTGCAAAAACATCCAAATACAAGTCATCATTAAGAACTTTAAGGCTAAACATTTCACAGGAATCCGAAAGTAATCTGCACAAAAGCAGGATGGATTACAGAAACCCAGATGTCCTCTTTCTGCAGAACTTTATTATTAATATGGTCAACAAAGCAAAACAGTTTCCTGTAAATCTGATTATTTAACATTACTTTTATCTGTTCAATATTAAGCCTCTATGGAGAAGTACTGGAGTGTATCCCATGGTACATATGGTCTGTGATAGGAAATGATACCTCTGAAACGCTGAACAGCACAATGCCATTCAGGAAATGAGAAAGGAATGTGGTTTGCAGTTACAACCTTCACTATTTTTTCTTTTCCTTGAGGAAATATCCAGCATGGATATTTAACATGATGAGGTATTTGTGACAGGAAATATCAAAGCAGCAGCTCTAAGACCAAAAAACTTATCTTTAGACAAAAATAATTATTATTTAGATGCAGAAAAATACAGTTTTGATGTCAGAATGTGAACATGGCCCTACTGCTTCTGGACCAGGTTGCTGGAAATGGAGGCCAGGGAGCAATTCTGGAATATTAGGTTGTGGAACAGGCTCATAGATCATTGCTGGAACACAATAAAGCCTTTCTGAGCTGTCAAATGCTAAATAGTTAATTGTATAGAGAGGAAATAGCCAGAGAAATGTTCCTAGGTGAAGAAGAGGATATTGCTGGATAAATACTGTGAACACTACCCTGATGGAACCATGGAACAAGCTGGGGTAGATCCTGTCTGCAGCCCAGCATGGATGCTTGGCACTGACACGCTGCTGCAAGAACACTCCTTTGGGCTTGATGTTCATGTCAGAATTTTACTTCAAATACAACAAAAAAGACCATGACATTTGCCACTATTCTAAAAAAAAAAAAAGATTTGGCTTCATTTGGTGATGAAGTCCTGCCAGAAGACCAGAGAGGCACTAGGTAGAAGTGAAATTGGATGGTGAGTGTCCAGAGAACCCAATGACTGCTTAGAATCAGGAAACTTTGCCAGCAGAAAAAGCACAACAGCCACACACCAATGTTACCAGCCTCGATTCACCTGAAAGAAACTGCCTATTTGAGCAGAGATTCACATGAGAAGAATGTGTCGAGGCTGGACACCCAGCTCTGCTCTGTGCCAACCCTGCATCAGCCACCATTTCTCCTCCACCAAGCACCGAGGCTGCTCTGGAGGTGCTTTGCATTAGATGAACTCCACAAATGCCAAAACACCTCCTGGCATGGCAGGACTGGGCAGGCAGACACATGTGACAGGGCAGGGAGGCTGAGCAAAGAGGGGCAGGTTTTCTACAGGCTGCCTTGAAATGTAAATGGCACTTCTGTAAGCAATGCTAAATGACACCACCCTCCCTCCATCCCTCGCTCCCGGTTGCCTACTTACATTAGCATTTGCCAGCTGTCAAGCTCTTGCTCAGTTCCAGTAAAATCTCCTGGATTTTCTCCTTTTTCAGTGATTATGCTGAACTTCTGGGATCAGCTCCTGGTGACACTGAAATTGCCAGATTACCCTCTGCTTTTTTTATATCTTCCCATCCCCTTCTCGTTACTAACTTGAGTCAATGTAGAGCCCAGCACAGACATGGTGCTCTCCAGCAAGACACAGGAATGACTGCCAGCCTCCTCAGGACTGCCTCCTAACAGAGAGTTGAGGCTCTTTGTAACACAAACAGCTTTCAGAGACACTGAGAGTTCACATCACTCACCCAAGAGATCCTACAGATTTCACATCTTCAGGAGCTGTCTAAAGGAGAGATGAAAACAAGTCATCTCCTTTTGCTTTATGAGAATGGTCAGGCTGGCTCTGATCACCAGTCCCTTGAGCCCAGCACCCTGCCTCTAGTGCCAAGTAGTGTGGATGTCTACAGAAATGTTTAGGAATAGGACAAACACACAGTAGTCGCCTGGGGTGCTTTGATGGGTTCCAGTAATTTGGGGTTTGATGGGTTTAGAGACTTCCAGTCTCCTGGTGTGTAACAGCCCTTGCTGCATCACTCTGCCATGAACTCATCTAATTGTTTCTTGCACCATTTAAAGCACCATTTGGCCACCTCAGCCTCCCACAGCAATGAGTGTCACAGTGGAACAACATGTAGGGAGAGGGAACAGCTCACTGGTTTGTGCTGATGAAGTCTCCAGGTGCAGCTGAGTTCACTCTCTCCTGCAAAAGGCCCCGTGTACTCAGCCAAGGCACTACTTGCCTTTCCGGTCTCCAAGACCCAAAAAAAGCCCAGCCTCACCCATATTTACCAGCCCCAGCACAACTTTTGAGCAGAAAAAATTGTTAGAGGTTAGAACGAAACCAGAACCCCATCATGACTCATAATAAATATAATTGACTAAAAATTAGGCATGGTTCAAGTTTTACTTTCTCCTGGATCCCACAGCTCAGCAGCTGCATTTGGACAAGCCTCTAAACATCTGGCTTATCTGAACACCTCTGAGCCACTTTGGGTTTTAGGATCAGAAAATTTTAGCAGGCATGTAGATTCAAAATGCATGTAGGCTTGTAGACATTTCTCCATTCCACTCTTGGGTTTTTTAAAATCATTTTCTCCTAAAGCCCAATTTAGTAACTGCAGGAGAGACTTGGTGTTTTTATGCAAATTCTCAAATTTACAGAAGTGCTGAGCTGAACTGGGATTTGAAGGGAAGGCTTCCTTGCTATTCCTCCTGCCATTTAAACACCAAGCAGGGATATACTAGTAGAAACAGCCAGAAATAGATCAAAAACTTCAAAAGTGTCAAAATTGAATTCTGCAGAATAGGGGATTGAGAGAGAGCCAGCCAGTGCAGCCTGGGCATCAGAAGTCTGACGACTCACACAGGGCTTCAGAAAATCAGGTTTAGATAACAAACTCTGCTGGTGAATGCCATAACCCTTGTGCTTTGCCGAAGTTAAAAATTCTCTGCTGAAAGTTTTGGGACAGATAAACGAATATTTCCTGATGAGAAATTGTTTTGCTGAAAGTTTCTGACTATCCCTCCATATCACAGAACACTCAGATGTGGGATCACAGCCTTTGCCAGATAACACATTCCTGCTCTGTGACACTCAGACCAGGCCAGGCTGCAAAAGTTAATTTACTGTAAGTTACTGATAGTGTCACTGATGCTTTATCATTCCCAGGCTGGTATGTATTTAGTCTGATTTAAACTGCTAACAGTTTGGCTCTCATTCTTAATTGTACTTCGAGTCCATGTGCCTGGTTATTTGTACAGGCAAAACTATTGGTGTGCAAATCAGGTCATAAACTATCACTCAGCCAGATCACACAGAGGAACAGCTAAAATGTCATGTATGTTACTGTCACAAGCATCCCTCCTAATAATAGTGTACTCCATTAAATTAATTTTTTTGCGGGTTGTGTGTAAAAACCAGATTGCAGTTCTGATATGCCCGGCAAACTGGGTATTTAAAAATGCTGCACTGGCTCTAATGTCCCTCTTTTGCATCCTTTTAAGGAACATGAATAGATTCATCACCATCATGACATTAGCAAATATGGAGACTGCAGAGATTACATGGAATAAAGTGGGAATGACAGGCTATAGTACTTGATTTGACAATGCAGGGACCATGGGGCCTGTCACATTATTGCTGGGAGAATCCACACTGCATTAACAGCTGCAGCCTCACTGGCTGTTCAAGGTGGGAATTCAGCTGCAGCATCACATTCACACAGCCCAGCTCAGGCAAAATTAAGAGACTTCAGCCATGCCTTGGTGGGTGATCTCACAGCCTCTCTGCTGCTCAGCCTGCCACAAACTTCACCTGCTACTTCAAATGTGAGTTTTTTTCGTGAATGCCTCAAACACGCTGCAGCATCAGACTGTCAGAGCTGCCTTCATGAAAAGGGTGACCTGCCAGACAAAAAGCTCTTGACCCGATCCTGGGCTTGGTACAAGAACAGTGAAAAAAAAAAGAAAAAGCTTACATTAAAGACTAAAAATAAAACATATAAAAAGGATTACTAATTTAAACAAGAAATGGAATACATAGGCAACCTATTAATGTGTTTCTCATCTAGAAATCAGGAAGAGAGTGGCATTTCCGACATTTTATCTCATCTGGGAAACAAGGTGAACCAGAAGGAAGCATGACCTTGGCATTCAGTAGAGAGGCTGCAGATCCAGAGCACAGTCACCTCCACAGGTGACCACTATCAGTTCTAACCTGCCAGCACAGCATGTCATTACCACACCCACCTTCTCTGCTGCTGGAGGAGCAGGCTCTGAGGTTCACCCAAAGCACCATTCTCTGGGTTTCCGTGGAGGATGATGCCCCATGGCTCTGCAGGAGGCACAGACCCACTGGAAAAACCATTGCCTGCAGAAAGATCAGGTAAAACAACCAAGCATTACGTGTGTAGTCTGACAATAAGAGGGTGGGAAACGACCAGCAGATTTCCCAAGCAAATCACGGCAAACCAATTTGTCAGGATAATTAGCAGAGAGCCAAAGGGGAGCGGTAGATGTGATACATCTTGGCTCAGGAAGGCTTGTGACACCATCCCATTTAACTTTCACGTGAGCACAACGAGGAAATGGAAGCTAAATGAAAATTTACCACAAATCTACTCTCTCAAAATTATTACCTGCAGCTCAGTGTCATACACAGCCATGGCCTGTAGCCCCTTGTTCTGCTGGCAGAATGGCTGGTTCACCCACAAAACTGCAAATGCATGGCTGGAAAGGGGTATATCATCCTGGACAAGAGCATCACAGCTCAAGATGACCTCCCCAGGTAGGACAACTGGCCCAACATCCCCATGGTAAAGGTCAAAGCCACTTGTGAAGCACCACAACCCAACAAGTAGGTTGAGAGTCTTCAAACCCTTCCCTTTTCTTCTTGCAGGATGAATCAGTCCTTTCCCTTGTGAAACCTTCTGCTGAGCCTGCTTTGAGAGATTCTCCCTGCAATTAAAGCTAAGGGAGCATTTCCAGCAACAGCTGGGTATCATTGTACCTCATTTCCAGATGAATGGTTGTGTGCCTAGTTCCTCTGTGCTGCTTATTCCTGAGGGACCTGGGTACTTACCTTCATCCCCAAAACTGGACCACAAGCCTCTACATTACTTTTGCAAGTGAGACTAAGTCTTAAAAAGATCAAAGTTTTTTTCAAAATTTTCAGCCTACCCTTAAGTTCTTCCATTCTTGGTGGGTGTATTTTTTTACCTTTTAGCATGATATTGCCTTTAAAGTACCACACACAACATTTCAGTAGATAAATAATTTAAAGAAAACAAATAGATGCTTTACGAGAGTACCCAGCTGCTCGGCCAACAGGCCATGTAGACTGGAGGCAGTGGAGAGCTTTGTGTTGACCTGATTGCCCATTAAAGAGGCCCACATTTCCACAATGCCACAACCAAAGCTCTCTGGAGAATTAAGCATTGTGCCCACATGTAATATGTCAGTTATTTGCCAGCAGGGGAAATACTGCAAGAAGTGAATGAGTTTTACTCTGTTCAGTGACATTACTAATGACTCATGCAGGATTATGGGTAACAAACCTTTGAAATGAGAGGTTGAGTTGTACACTACATTATACATCTGAATTTCATGGTATATTAGTGACAGTGATTGGTAATACAATGTGATGGGGAATTGCTAACATCAGAGAGAAGTTAATACGATGCGCTGCAATTTCTCAGAGAGTCCCATACTTTTTCTAGCGCCACCCATAATCTACTCATTACAGTTTGGCAAAGAGCAATCCCTCTCATGGAGTGAGGGGCAGCAGTGCTCTGACAGCTGGTCATAAATTTGAATAGAAGATATACAATCTGAAACGTTCATGTTTCCATGGATCGTTACCCAATTGTATCTCCTCTAAGAAGCAGGTGATTTTTTAACATCCTGCCACAGTTTATTTCTGCTGATATTTTCTCTCCCCAGACAAATCTGATGCCAGTTTATGTCTTAGAGCATTTCTTCCCCATCTTGTTCTATTAAAATGGCTCATACAGTCTACACGCATGTTAACTAAACACCAGTTAATGGAGCGTAACTAAGAAGAATTAATATATTTACCAAAAAAAAAGTACTTCTAGACCATTAAAATTAGAGTAAAATGTCTCACATACAGCATTAAAATTGCAAATGTGACCACAGATTTAAGTTTACAGATTATGGCAAATCACATGGCCACATGTGTCCCCTCAGTCACTCCTGTTCCAAACAGCACAAGCAATGCTTAAACCGTGTGTGATAGCAACCTGGAATATTGTATGACTGTTTTACAAGGGTGGTAAATATCCATCTGACCTTCTCCCTTTGTAGGGAGTTGGTGTTTCCTGTGGGAAGTGCCCATGAATAGAGAAGAGTCCTGGAGACGTCCTGAAGACCAGACCCCACCTACTCACAAAGCAGATGCACCAAGAGCATCACCTTCACAAGGAACTTGAAACTGGGAGTCATTCCTAGGGCAAGGTTTGAACACCACTCTCCATGCCTTGTCCACACTCACACCAAACCCAGCAGTGCTTCACCACCACCAAGAGCCTCAGTGCCTGCATGTATCAGACCTGCCCAGCAGCAAGGGCTGATCCTGTAAGATGTTGAGGTTAATGGGTCTGAGGTTGAAGCAAAGTCACCTTTCCACACTACCCACTTCTCTGTGTGTTTGCTCACCCTCTACCACCAGTCTGTTCTCTGCATCCACATCTCAGCCAAATAAACATCTCCCAGAGCTGTTCATGTAAAGTCCCCAAGACAAAAGCATTTTCATCTCTGCCACTGACCTGGCTCAGGTACCATGCCCAAGAAATGGGTTTAAAGACTGCATATTTGTTTTAATCCTGGTTTTGCTGGAGAAGCTCTTGGAGGGAGGCCCAAACCACTTTATGTGGCAAGTTCTTTGAAAACCATAGCCGTGGTCCCATCAGCAGGAGGACAGGAACTGGATGGTAATGATGACAAGTAAATGGAAGAAAGTATCTCCCTCCAGCATTAAATTCAAGCCCTGACCTTTTCCAACATAATGACTAACTCAACCTTTACATAATAATGTGTGTGATATTTGGAGAGTGTAACATATGTGTCATTTTAATTAATTGAACAGAAATAGATTCACAGAAGAAAAATGAATTAACCAATCAACAATCCCCTTTCTATCTATTTGATGTCAGAATAATTAGTTTATTCTCATAATCTCTTGACCCCTCTAGAAATCATAACCTTGCTGACCTCCTTGAGAATAGGAGCTCATTTGAATGACACCCTAATTATGCCCTGGGTGCATTATGATCCAGTTTCATTTTTATTAAGGTAATCTTATCCCATCTTATTATGTCTCTCCCTGAAAGGCTGACCCAAACCCTGAGAAAGACTGTGGGACTTGGCTCAGTAACACCACTGTACTTTGGATCAAGACCATGGCCAGCAGAATCCTTCCTCCTAGAAGGTGGGCTGGTTTTGTTAGCTGGAGGATCAGCAATAATTTTACCACTGTTCTGTCCATGGACAGCAGTATTCCTACATATGTCCTGACATTGGTAGTTGCAGACTGTTACCAACTAGCAAATGCTTAAACAAAATTACAATTTGTTCCAGAATGATAAAATGACCCTACAAAGTGAATTACACTGTGAAAAATAAATGTAAAACACTGTGTAGATGCACAAATGATTATTTCATTATCTGGCCAATGTAAGAACGACAGATACAAATTGTTCCAATCATCGAGTGATGAAAGAGTAATGAACAATGGGTTCTTGAATGAGCATAGGAAGAAAATAATGAATTGCAGTTTAAATGAAATCAGGAGTCAATGGACTGGATCACAGACTGTCCTTCAGACATAGGAATTCTGCATTAGTTAAACACTGTCATTTGGAGAAACGTCCTTTAAGAAGAAGGAATCTAAATGGGTCAGAGAAAGAGACAAATATGATGAGCCTGGACACGCTGGCTTTTAGCAAACTGGACTGGAGCATCTCCATTCCTGATGTTTTGTTAATTGACAGTGATCTACTACAGATTAGCACCTTCCACTTTGCAAAGTTAACACACCATTGGTACTTTTGCCTTTTCCCTGTTTTAACCTTGCTCTTCCTCTGCCACTTAGTTACTTTGATGAAACATATGACGAGATCTCTACAAAAAATTTGGGCACAGAACAAAGACCAAGACACCAAAGTTTCTGGGAAAGGAAGTGTCAGTTAAAAATAACATGGGGCAAAAGCTCTACTTATTTTTTTGTTGGAAAACTTTCTGCAGTAGATGGATTTATCTTCTTTTCTTGTTTCATACCAATAAACCAGGAATAAATCAAGGATTTTTAACAGTATGGTCAAAGAAACATGTCACATTTCGTGTACCATAGCTATCCATCACATTGCACAGCATCTTGTTAGCTCTGTACTGAAACTACATTTCTCTCCAGAGCACAGGACATTTGACCATTTTAGCTCTCTGTACAGAATTTCTTTACACTCTGTGAAGACATCTTAGAAATGAGCAGAAACTCATTGGTGTCACAGGCAGGGCTCAAAGAGTCTCATACACCAGCTCTCCCCTCCTGCTGCTCTGCCCTTGCTGTGGCCAGGGCAGCACCTGCCCTCCTGCCCCTCACACAATACCAAGCACAAAAGCAAGTGACAGAGCTTCAAGCCTTATGTGCCTCAGCAAAAGACATGGTGCTCTGGGATGAGCATCCCTGAGGGAAAGGTTGTCTTTTATCCTTTGGTGCTCAATAGCCTTGAGACATTTGAAAAGTAGAAAGTACCAAATCCAGCAAAGAGGAGCACCTTCAAAAGCCACAGAGTGGTGGTAACAAAATGAAAGGCAGTGAAAAACAGGTTCGGCTTGCCTTGTGGACAGAAATATTTATTGGAGAAAAAAACTACAGGAGAAAGGTGGCATCTCTGCTGTGTAAGTGACTGAAAGGCCACCTGCTTCTGCCTAATTCAATGACATCTTCTGCAAAGTGTCTCTCCCCTGCAAGGTCAGGGTAAATGTCATGTGCCTGCTATATACACCTGAGCCAACATCCACATAACATTACCCGGCGCTGTATGTGGCAGCCTGTCCAGGCAGAATCAGATCACAATCAGACACCCCACTTACAGCCCCTCACCCTCCAGTGAGATTTATGTTTCAACAGGTCCTGGTGCTAAGCACACCAGCCCCTCAGCAAATGTCCGCACAACTCCGTCAGGGAGTCCAGAGATGCTGAGACAGCCCAAGGAAACCAGGGCAACTCCCCACAGGCACATACAGAGCTATAGGGCACCCTTAATGTATAGAGAACAGGGGTAAAATACCTTTCTGGGTATTTGTTCTGGATATTCAAAACCTTTCTTCATTGGCTCAGAGAGACAGAACTCTCCTCATCTGACAGATGAGTTTTACAAAATGTGATGAGCATTGCAAACTCCAGAGTATTTTGGTTCCCCTGAAAGCCTGGTACAGGTATAAAACTGCACTGCAGTTCTGTGGAGTGGGAGGGAACACTGAGGATGGGCTCTCCTCTCCCACTGTGCTGTCTCTGGAGAGGTGGATTAAGACACAGCTGCCTCCACCTGCCCTTGTGCCAGGGCAGTTTTCCATTTCCCAGAGTTCTGTCCCTGACAAAAGCTACAGAACAAGGATACCCTATTCCTCTGGAGTGTGATAAAAGCTCCCTATAGGGCTGTTCATCAGAAACTCCCACCACTGGATCCAAAATCAAGCTGATCCAATGCATTAAGTTATCACTGGCTTGCTGCCAGACCTCTTAGATGATTTTAGGTCTCAGATCACCTATAGCATAACATGACATGATCTTTCATGGTCTCCTCCAACCAACCTGGTGTCAGCAACTCATTCAGCCAAGCAAGACAGCAGTACAAACACCTGGCTCTAAAGAGACACCCAGCCACCCCCTTGGATCTGAGACCAACCTGAAAATATTCCCTGCTTCACACTGCAGAGAGCCCTGCTCCTGTCCAACAGTCAGATCACTGCCTGCAAAAATCCACAGCACCCTGCCTGCGTGATTGGAGAGGTGTCCCTGCCCATGGAATAAGGGTTGAAATTACATGATCTTTAAGGTACTTTCCAACCCAAACAATTCTAGGATTCTATGATCTCTACCTGGGACCAAGCAGCATTGCTGCTGGGAAACCTTAGGAAGCTTTGAGTGGCACCTGCATGCCCCAGCCCAGAGCCTACCTCTTGCGCTGCTCAGACCTAGAATTTAAAGCAAACTGATAAAAACTGAGTTTCACAGCCAGACACTCAATCTGTGTGACCAGCCCTCCTGGCTGGTCAAGTTCTCCTGTGTGTGGTGCTTGCCAGCTCAAGAAACACCTTAACAGGAAGGAGCTGCTTGCCAAACCTGCCTCCATCATTACATTAGATTTTGGAAATAACCAGAAATGCCTCCTTGCCTTGCTGACAGTGAGTTCTGTCCAGCAGGCTGTTGGGAGCAGCAAGGCTACAAAATAGGTTGCAAGACTGTACAGGAGGGAGGGAGGGAGTGCCAGGAGACAGCCTCTTCACCAAGAGCAATCCACAGCAGGAAAACACGTGGAAAACAGTGCATTATTCGTTATCAAGAAAAAAAAAAATCCAGTACACGGGGTGGAGAGCACAGCATTGCTTCTGCTGGGTGATACGGGGAGCAGTGAGCGCTGGAGACAGCGAGGTTTGCAGGCTGAGCCACACGGACATGCCTGGTACTGCAGGGCTCTCTGCGGCTGTGGGTTTGCTGGGCTGGGTTTGCTCCGTCCTTGCTCGGCTTGCATACCTGCACGAGTAATGGATGTGCCTGTTAAAATGCACCCAGAACATTTGTCTCTGCAGCTATTACTGGTTACATCACAGTGACTTGGTTTTCAGTGTTACCTTTGATTAACTGTTTCATTCAAACTTGCCTGGTGTTACCAAAAAGAATTTGCATGAGATTCCAAAATTTCATCAGGAAAAAAAAAGTGCACTGCTCACAGTGTTCCATGAGGGGTCCAGCATGGGGTCCTTACTGTCTGAAGAGCTGTTAATTCAGAACTTCGAGACGATCAGAGTGGGCTTTCAGCACTCAGCATCTCCTGACTCCTACACCTTTGTCTTTCCTTTCTCATCATTACATTAACACTTTTGCATTATGGAATATTTATGAGGCACGCCACATGCTTAATGCTTTCCTCCTTCATTTGCAGATAGCCTGCATTAATACAAGACTCACAGTATTCAATCTGAAATCCATCAAGGATTCCCAGGCTTAAAATCATCACCACTTTTAATGAGAAAGGATATCTGTAAATCCAACTTGCAAAAGCAAAAACAAAGCCTTATGGGAGCAGCACGAGCAGTGCAACTGCATTCTTCGCTTGAAAAACATCTGGAAGAAAACTTCTGTCATTTGAATCAGTTCTAAAGCTGTGAATTACAAAGTAACTCTCTGCCCTGAATCTTTGCCATAGTTCCCCAGAACAGATGCCCACATATCATGCTGCATTCCCCTCCCTGCTGTCTATCCTGCAGTGGAAGGATACACGAGTGAGGTGAGGGGTCAGGTGGATTAGAGCTGGCCTGGGGACTCTGGTGGTGCCCAAACCACTCATATTCATGTACTCTTGTGGGAGCAAGAGATCAGCTGAACACCAGGCATCCATTATGGTATATATGTTTAGATCTCATTTGCTGGGCACAAGCTGCTTGGCCTTGTGCTGTCGGCACCACTAGGTGCAGGTGAATACTCACCATTCCTCAGCCTTTTCATGTCTTAGTGCACCAGCAAAACTGAGCACATGTACGGTATAAAGGGTTGTGTCACTGGGGCAACATGGGAAGGGAATGTCACTGATGTGATCCCTGAGGGTTCTCCAATATGTTTGTGTTTATAGAAGTCATTCTTCACTATCAACATTTCCTCATTATTATCTCCTACACACACATGTGCACAGAAATTAACTCTGAGTATTAACAGAAGACACAAATCTTGCTACTAATGAGACCACTGCAACCCTATATAAATCAAGTCAATTGTATGAAGTAAGAGCCCAACATTTAGTGCCATTTAACTGCCAGACACGCACTGAAAATAAAGATGAAGGTGCAAAGACAAGCTGATGCTTCATCAACTAAAAAAAACCCAAACCAACAAACAGTAGGTGGTACTTTCCTGAAAGACATCTGGAAGCCTTTAAAGCCAGGCCTTCTTGGAAATACATTAATGCAGACCCAAGTGGGTCAGCAGAACACCTCAAAATTTTCTGGCAGAGGATCTGAGTCTGTGTATTCACCCTCTGTTAAGGGCAGGTGTCCCTGGCTTTGTGTCTGGAAAGGAACCTCAGCACCAGCCCCTGTGCACACCCACTTCTCCAGCTGGTTACAGCGAAGTCTCAGCACCACTAACAGCAAATCTGAGCTCCTTGTATTCTTTGTGTTGTCAGGCTCTATTTCAGCAAGGGACTTCAGGATATGCCTAACTTCCAGCTACAGCTCCTTGCCTTTGAAGATAATGGGGTAATCACACATTTAAAGTTAGATGTCTCTTCCTCTCCTGGGAAAAACGGTCCTTAATACCTCCAAGTTTAAAGAAGCTCCGGTGATATTTCTATTCACAATCGTGCAAAAGGCAGAATTTGCAGATTTAAGAGGGAAGGCAATTTCCCCTTCTGTGTTCAGCAACAAAGAACAGTGCCGTAGGCTTTCCAACAGCCAATCCATTTGGTACTTCACTGACAAGGTTAAAACAGTCAGAAATATATTGTGTCACCCTTGGAACAGAGGTTTTTTGCTCATATGTAACTAATTTCTACCGAGATGTTGGCTAAGGAAAAAGCATTCAATTATCTGAGTTTGTAACTGGTGGCAGAGTCACCAGGTAGGAAACAAAAGGAATTCAAATAGGCTAAATTGCCATATGCCAAGCACTTGATTTCCAAGGAAATTAACACATTCAGCAATTCAAAAGGAACATGACAGTGCAGGAGAAGAGCTTGGGGACAGCACATTGTTCCTGAGGTGTATTCAGGAGAGAAATGGGGACTTAAGGGGATGTCACAGGCTGGAGACAATCTACACTGAGACAGCTCCACTCTCCTCTCTAAATCCTGGCTGCACAATTGGTCAGAAATGCGGTGTTATCAACCCCAAAAGCACATCCCAAACAACTCTAGTTCTGTACTTCCCTGGATGGATGCAGGTCCTTTTGGCAGAGCTTCCACTGCCTATTCCATGGTGTGACACTGATGGGGAGTGGTACCCAGCATCTGAATGAATCCAGATGGGAGACTGAGACAAACTACAGAAGGAAACAAATGTCTGAATCAGCACATGAAAAGGAGTAAGCAGAAATAAACAGATTAGTCTGCTCTACAGAGTTTCTGCTCAAAAATAGGAGAGGCTGCTGCAAACTTAGACCCTAGGAAAGGGAAAAAGTCCTTAGGAAAGCAGAGGGGCTCAGGAGCAGCACCTGGAATGGGCCCTGCCGATCCATAAAGAAAACATGCCAGGTTGTGAGGAAAAGCAGCTCCAGCAGAGGGTATTTTGGCAGGACAGGCTGCCCAGCAGCATACTGCAAAGAGTCCCCTGCCAGCACCACGCAGCCCTCATCCAGTGCTTGGCTCTCACCAAGCTGCAGCATCTCATCTGCACAGCACAGATAATGCTCCCACAGCTGCCCGCCTGGCATTTTGAACCCAAGGCTCATGGTTGTGCAAACCACCTCACACAGGGAGACCTCCATGGAGCCACCCCCAGGGTGCCAGCACCATCTCCCTGAGGAGCAGGTACCACCCACTGCGCCTGGATGTGCTGCAACCCATCCCAGTCCCTGGCTAGACCTCTGCCAAGGGTATCCCACAGGCACTGCTGCTGCTCCCGGGAGGGTTGGAAACAGCTTCTGGAGAAAATGGCACTCCAAATCTCACAGCTTCCTGATCCCCCCTGGGGGAGCCCGGCTCACACGCCTGGGCACATCTTCCGCATTCAGCCAAATTCATGTTGCATTATCTAAATTTTCCAAGCATTTTGAAAAAAGGTTTTTTTTTTTTTCTTCCCCTGCCCCTCCAAATAATGATGGCATTTGGAAATGGATGGGCTCAAAGATGAAAGCACGGTCACTTGGTGTGACCTTCAGAAAAAATAGCAGGAAATAGCAGCCTTGGCAGAATTTGAAAAGCGTGGCCCCTTTTGGGCAGCTTGCAGTAATAAGGTCATATGGGGCAGTGCCCTGGCAGAGCCTCAGGCTTATGTTTAACTTACACCAGAGAAGCAAGGCACAGTGGTGGTGAGAAGGGGAGGAAGGTGCCTGCTGAATGAATACCTACCCCACAAAGGGTGTTCAAGGTCCACTGGAAAGCACAGAGCTGGGGGTTACCTCCTGCTGCAAGTGTACCCTGTATCAAAGCATCCAGAGGCAGTGAGACATCCAAGGGAGAGAGCTCAGCCCTGTGTAGGGAAAAGAAGAAAAACAAGCCCCAGAAAGGCTCTGTGTCTGCACAGGTCCCAGGGAAAAGCAAGGCGTGGTTGGTGCTGCCACCTCCCCAGGGGACTTTCCACAAAGAGATGCTCTGGGCCCCTCGGAAATCACATCAGATGGGGGAATGATCAGGACCACCCCAAGAAATCCTGCCCAAGGAGAGACCTCAGCCCACCCCATGCTTATCTGAGCTCACTGCTCTGGCTCACCATAGGCCTCTCAGGAATAGTGTCTCTGTATCCCAGAGATGTATCCATACTGCTGCTGGCTGCACTGCATCATCTCCAGGATCCTTGCACTGGGGGCAACTGAGAGCTGCCTCTCTGACATCAAGACTCATGTTGCATGACTTAAGCATAATTTAAGTGTGGAGCAGAAAAACTATATGCAGAACCAGCAATTGCAACACTGAATTAAGGCCAGCCTTGTCTGAAATTCAGCAGATCGGCACCATCAGATTTTGTTGGTGGCTGAGACAGAATCCCCACGGCATTTTTAGATGACTTTGTGATAGTTATCTTCTCTTTCTACTACTTGCTTTACGCTTGGAAAAAAAAGTTATCTCAGGAGTCCTTTGAACATTAAAATTTATGCCATGCATGCTACTTTCTTCAAATATTTTAAAATATTCGAAACGTAAGAACCTTGGCACAGTGCCCGGGATCCTGCCTTCTCGGATAAAAGTTTCAGATAACTGACACTTCCAATTACCATTTCTCCCTGAAGAGGTCATCTCTGCTTCGGCTCCAGCACAGAGCAGTGGAGGTACCGGAGGCCCCCGAATTTCACGAAAGGTTAAAAAATCTGCACGGGTGCTAATTAAAGCCAATGCACTCCGTGTCTGACCTAGTTCTGCCTTGCTTTCAGGAGGTTTTACCTGAATATCTTTCAAACCGCTTAAAAATTAAAGTGGTTAATAATGTATCAGAGCCAAACGTTACCCAGGGGCTCGCTATGTGGGGAAGATCAGTTTTGCTGGCAGATGGTATCCTTCGTAGTGACTGGGGGTAGGGAACACTACCAGCCTGATTCTCTGCCTTTACTCCCAATGTGCACAACCTTTATGCCACTTATTGATGCCCCAAACCTTTTTTGGCTGGTTTCCATAAATGATAAATATCACACTGGCCAAACCGGGAGGTAGAAGTTGGCTGAATTGTTCATCTGGTCCCCAGCACATCCATCTGCACACTGAGACTCTGCTGTAAAAAACCTGTGTGTATTCCTACAATATGTGTATCACTGTGGCCTTCCAAGGTTTAATTTCCTGGGATAAACAACAGGGCATTTCCGGGCTGAGGAAAAAGGGCTTAGAAATTTTCCTTTTTGCTTCTGCACCTTGCACTGACATCAGCTAAAACATTTATTCAGGAAAGTTTCACTTTACCATATTTTTTACTTGGCTGCCACTTAGTGGCAATGCAAAGTCATAGCTCGGGGAAAGGTACGGGCAAACCCACAGCCTGCAAATCAATTTGATGTTCCAGTGACTCTTCCCAAGGCTGTGGGGCAGGTTACTTGCTCAGTAATTCAGTTTTCACTCCACTTTCCGCAGGTTATGAAGAATGTTATGAAGCCCCATCGCACCTGAAAAAGCATTAAAGATATCACAGGCACTACGAAGGCAACGCTCACCTCTCAGTGCTTTCTTGTTCATAAAAGAAGGTTGGTGGTGTCCACCAGCACACACCATGAAGGGACTTTTAGAGGCCAGCTTTGGAAGTGCTCACCTGTCCCTCTGCCCCTCACAGCAAGGCAGATACAGCATCGCAAGTGGGTCTGTCGCTGTTGCAGCCCAGGAGGAAGGTCTCTCTTCCAGGGGTAAAAATACATGGATGTTTCTTGCTGAAAAACCAAACTTCTGCAAAGTGAAGCAAGCTGTTTCATAAACCCCAGCACCATATCTCGTGGGCATTCCCAGCGTGAGGTGAGGACACGTTCAAGCTCCCACTTGCCTACTTGCTGCTCCTCTGAAGCAAAACAGCTGGGTTTTCAAGTTTCTGCTGAAATGGCAACATTTCCTATGGAAGCGGCAAAAAATGGATCATGGTATTGTAATTTTACAGGGGGCAATAACAGCAACATGGTAATTATCACACCAGGGCAGAATCTTAAAAAGCCACGAGAGATTTTCAAGAGAGGAAGCTTTCTGTGGAAGCTCTGTGTTCGAAGTCTGGCATCCCTGAGACACGCCAATTTTCATTTCCATAAGTTTCATTTCTATCTTCATAATTGCATTGGAGATATCACAAAATATTTTATTTTTTTTTATTCTCCATGGAGGTGGAAGAGAAGGAGCTGAAATTACAGTGTACTGGAGCATTCATATTGTAAATGCTTGAAGTTTCTCTTGTTTTCTTTTCTTTTATAACCTGCATTGATTACTGTCAGGATAAATTTCTTGCTGTGAAATAGAGGTAAGTCCTTGTAACCAGACCCTGAACTCAAAGTGACAGTCACATTATCTAATTGAAAAAAAAAAAAAAGGAAAAAGAAAAAAAGCCAAGTTTAAAAAAAGGAAAAAAAAAAGGTAATATTCAAACCTCACCTAAGCCCTCAATTTCACCTCTCACTCTAATCACAACTCCTGCAGAGTTACAGCTTACAAAGTCACCTAAAGGACTCTCCCACACCTGGGAGCACCCCTTGTGCAATAACTCAGCACACACCATGACAATGGCACTCTTTTAGGATAGGGTGGCAATTTGTACTGCCTTTCCCTCTAATATCAAGCAAATAAAAGGTACCTCGGCTCCATTTCCTTGATATATCTGAAGTCTTTTGGAGATCTCATCACACTGGGACCAGGTTGCAGATCTGCTTTGTGCTGCATGGCTTAAAATGTCATGCTGGAGGGTGGAGGAGAAGCCCCTGCCAGCCCATGCACAGAGGTGCTCTGGCTCTCTAGGTCTGCTCTCTGCATGTGTAGGGGCCCCTCATCCTGTCCCTGGGGGCCACAGCAGCACCTTGACACAGCAAGCTCAGAAATAGGTGGGCAGAAGCCATCTTTCGTGCTGTGGATTTCTTTGTTATGAAATTTAATGGTACTTCAGATTAGTTCAGCTGCTGAGAGCAGTTGGCATCCCATTTGAACAGCTCTACCTGTGCTGGCATTAAGATGAAATGTTTACTTTTCATACCTCTGTACTTTAAGCCATGCTGCGGGAATCCAGCTTTTCAAAGCCTGAGCCTGCACAGGTATCTATTATCCCCTTTCATCCACTTTATCAATTGTCTCTTTGAGAAAACATTTTGCCAACGTTGCAGATGATTAAACACTCAGGAGCACATGCCAAGAGACAGCCAGAAGTGCTCTGCCATGGGACCATCCCCTGGCAAATGCAATGGGACCCTGAGCAGGTTGACTTCAGGCTGTTGCCTTCTCTGTTTGAGGGGAAATGGCACTGAAGGTGCAGAGAGATCCTCACAGTCAATCCATGGGAGCAGCAGAGGCAGGGTCCTGCTGCCAGCATGGTCAGTTCCCTTTGTCCTTTCCCAGGAGGCAACATCTTTCTTACCTGGAAAAGCCTCATTTCATCTGGCACCCAGTGCTGGTCAGCTCACAACCACCCCACCACCACCCTGTCTGCAGCACAGGAAACTGGAGCAGAAGTTGGCTCTGGTGGCCATTTCCTCTCTGTCTTATATTATAGCACAGAGTAACACACGGCAGAGCAATATGCTGAGAAACACTGCACAAAAAAAAAATTCTTCATGGTTTCCATGACTTTGCTGAACTAATTTCCAGCATATTTTACTCACTTTGAACCATGAGAAAGAATCAGATGGGGCATCTTGGCTGGTGCAGCTGGATGCAGCTTTAGAGCCAGCTATACCTAAGAGGAAGCAGAGAAATTGACAGTTTTGCTAACAATTACAAGTAGTTTATTTGGTCTAGGAAGAGCCATTTCACAGGCAGCTGCAGAAACAGGTAACATTTAGTTTGCTCCTTAACAAGAAAGAGATGAGAGTAATAACATGGAATCAAGAAATATAAACACACACAGAGTAACAACAAATCACCCAAGTGGAGCAAAACACAAGGAAGTTGTCTGTTGTGGCTATTCAAACTCACAACGTTTAAGGCACAATTGGTTACTGAGGAGTCCCTTGATCTAAAGATGTTTTGCCTTCTTTGGGAGGATACCACAAAACACCCACTGGCCCTGGGGATTTTTGTTTGACCGTGCACCCAAGGGCAGAGGCACCAGGACACCCTGGGAATGCACGTGCAATGCCCATTTCATGCTCCCAATGCAAAGTTCAAGGCACTTTGTAGGTGGGAGAGATTCCCCTGGCCACCATCCCAAAGCAGTGGGCTCGGCAGGACGGCTCTTTTTCCTTTGAGATAATATATTAGGGAAAATGGGATAACTGCATTTTTGTCAAAAGAGCAGCGTTAAAATTCTGCTGTGCTAGCCTTGCCTTGCCCAGGGCAAGTAATTTTTTTGACAGGTGAATAAAATATCATTAGTTTCTTCACTGTCATCAATCATCAAAGTGAAGGCTGGGCGAGTAACCTCTCCAGACAGTCCTGGGGACTGCATTAGCCCCTAGTTTCTAAAGAAGCAGAGAGGGGCCAAGGCAGGAGGCTCCCTTTATATCTAAATGCATGGGAGGCAAGCAGCTAAAACCTCTCCCCAACTTTGACTTTTTTCCCCAAAGTGTTAGAAGCTGACAACAGCATAGAAATGGAGATTTCACGTTGTCACTCCAGCCTTGCCACTATTTGTGGCCAGGTAGCCCAGGCTGGGCTAGATATTGTATCAGGGCATTGCTGAGAGCAGCAGCATAAGTTAAGAAGGGAGAATGACAAATCTGAAGCTTTTGTCCAAAGGTCACACACTTGAAGCTTCTTTCGCATTTGTGTGAGTTAATTTACTTTAAGAAAAAAAAAGAAAAATCTTCACAACAAAGAAAAATGAACAGAAATCTGTCCCTGAGACTGCCATGGCCGTGAACTTCCAAAGCTATTGTGATTTCAATAGAAGAATAGGAGACACTGCCATCGAAAATGCCATTGATATTGTAACAGATCATTGCCTAAATAGACCATAACAGCCCCCATTTCAATGGTTACTGAGAAACGCGTTAACCCCTTCCCGTCTGAGCGCCTGCACAATCTCTGCGTGACACATCAAAGGAGACACACCAGATAGTATGAATTTCACACCCTTTTTCTGCCCCTGTCAGCTCCTCTGAGCTTCCCTGTCCCTTTCCTTTTCCACACCATATCAGAGCTACCCACAAGGGCAAATCCTTTTAAGCACAGGCAGAAAACCTGGGGTTAGTGCATTGTCTCATCCCCCCAGCCCCACTCCCCAAACCACCCAGGAGAAGGCAGAGCTTTCCCTAAAGGTCTGGGGCTCAGAGGCAGTTGAAGTGCCAAAAATTTACGAAAAAAAAGACAGATAGATAGACAGATAGATAGATACTCTCTATATATGTAGAGATGTATATTTTAATTTCCAGTGGACCAAGCCCCAAACCTTTCCAGCTCTGAAAGGGCTTTCAAAAGGAACACAAAACAAAACAAAGCAAAACAAAAAAACCCACACACCAAACCAAAAAACCCAATAGTACTTTCTTTGAACTACAGCTCTCCTCTTCCAGACCCAGAGAGCCTATTGCAGTAGACTCTCACCAAGCTCGTCGTGGAGGTTACTCATTTAGCTTGTTCTTAAACAATTAGCCCTGTCCTACCTCTGGGACCCACTGAAATATTAAGCCAAACATCTTTCAAAATGCATCGTTCCTCCCTGTCACCTTGATTTCCACATCATGGGGAGGCAAAGAATAAAAACAGGTTCCGTTATGAAAAAAGGATGATTTCCATAACGCTCCACATTAATTGAATCTCAATCCTTTAAATCTTTACTAATTGAATTTTCCATTACTTAGCACAGGACATATGCCAGGCTAACCAACGTTTGCAGAGCATCCTCCTGCTTTCCCTGCACCATGCTCCAGTCAAGCACTGTTCTGGATTTGTGACATGCTTTCTTCACTTTTCAGGCATGTACATATAGGTGTTACATACATGTGTATGAATAAATATAAATACAAATAAAGCAGACCCCTCTATTTTCCCCTCTTATTCAATTGTTTATCTTGAGTTTCTCCAGGCTGATTTTTTCCTACAAAACACTACTCTGTTATGCTCCAGCTGTTTGCTGTTTCATGACTTTCAAAGCTCTTTTCTACAGTCTTGATGTCTCTTCTACAGAAGAATATGAGTCAGAAACATAAATGCTCCAGATTTCCATGGGGGCAAGGATGCCTGGCATCAAGCTGGGACCTGTCTCCCTGCTGGAAGCCCACAACCATGGCTCCATGTCTCTGCTCAGCCATTTGCCACCCAAAAGTACCATGGGGCCACCAGCCACATAGGGATACTTCCTGGAGCTTCCAGATGTTACAGACAGCTTTGAATTAAGAGATAATTGCAAAAGGCAACTACACTCTTCGGTGAGTCCTGCCGGAAATGGAGGTCCTGGAGAAAACACCCCTTGGACTGAGGATTTATTAATCCTAATGAAAAGACAAAGGGTTCATTAATCCTGCACAGCTCAGACTCCTCAGGGTCTCCTGGGAAGCTCCTCACCTCCTTCTGGCATCCCAGGGAGAAACTCACCTGTGCAGAGCCTCTGGCTCATCCTCCATGGGATCAGAGTTCTTTGCAACTGGGAGCAGCTGGACAAGTGGCTGCTTTGGGAGGTGCCACAGGGGTGACAAGGAGGTTCTTAGTGCCTGGCACGGACAAATGCAGCACCCAGACAGGCAGAGATGCTCTTGGTGCCTGACAAGGCAAATGCAATGCAAGGGCAGGGTGGGGTGCTCTCAGTGCCTGGCATGGAGGAGTGCAGCCCCCACTGCAGCCCACTGCATTGCTAAGGTCTGAGCATGATCAAGAAGACACCAACTAGGACATTATTTTCTTCTCACTTCTGGGGAGAGATGGCTATATTTTCATTTCAATCCCATTATTTATGAGTCTTAACTACTTTTTCTCTTCCAGAAGATTCAGAAGCAAATAGCCATCTTGTAAACAAAAAAGCAACAGATTCAGAGAGTTGCCGCAAAATGACTCCTATAACCCCCTGCTCTGTTTCATAGAGGCCTTGGGAGAGCCCAGCACAATGAGAAGTAAAGCTACACTTTGCAGGGCTTCAGTGGCAATTTCCTCCCCATATGTTTCTCAAGATATTCTGTTAATTTAGTTTGTCTATAATGAATTCTGTCATTATTCCAAACATCCATTCTCATGACCTAGTCTTATAGCATATCACCACCAAGTATCTTTTTTTGGCTATACAATCTCCCTGGGGAACTGAAAATTGTCTCCGTCTGCAGCACAACTATGCTGGGGAGCAGCCTGGAAAACAGATCCGAGATTATTCCTTTCTGTGTCAGTCATTTAAGCCTCTTTGTGTTAAAGTTGACATTTGTCTCGATGCTGTCTCAATAGGCCCCGCTGGCTGGGTTTCATTCAGTGCTCTGAGCCGGGGGGAGAACTTGCCTCTTGTTTTACTTTCAGGCCATTATTGTGCCAAAGCGTGAAGGGAGGGAGCTGAATAACCACAAACAGGTGAGGCAGGGAGAGGCTTTCTGTCTCCGCTCTCAGCTTGCAAGAGCTGAGCTCTTTGGATGCCTTTCAAAGCCAGGAGAAGCCAAAAGCAATAATCCCCACTATGGGAGCAGGCAGGAAGGAAGGGTATCTGGTGTTGGCCAGAGATGTCTCAGCACAGGGGAAGCGCATTCCCGCGCGGTGACATCGCGGTGAGCCAGAACAGCCTCTGCGGGGCCAGAAACGCAGAATTTGAACAATGTCCAAGCTCCACACCCACCCTGACTGGAGCTGCAGAGGAGCAGGGAGGCGAGGCAGGCTTTTTAAGTCTGTGCCTGAGAAACGGCTGCTAAGAGTAAGGGGTCCTTTCATTAGCCACTGCTGCCTCTGCCTGCCCCCGTTACCAATCTGTAGGTGCCAGATGTAGGCTTTTTGTCAAACCACAGCCATTTGTCCTCCCTTCTACTCCCTACCTCTTGCTTTCATTTAACCAGCGTTGCAAAAAGAGCTATTATTTTTGCCTGACCTTCACACTGTTGCAGGCTGGCTGGCAGTGGGCAGGTGCCAATGGGAAGCGCAGGGAACATCCTCCATGCAGAGGTTGGATGTGGAGCTTATGCTGCTTGCAATCTTGCCTTCACTATGCAGTGCTTCCATATCCATGTTTTCAAGCCAGCAGGTGGCATTTTCCTGAGGCATCCCAAAAGTGCCCTGTCCAAATCTTAACTAGAGCCTCTCAGACGCTCCAAGGAGTAGGAGAAGCACATGCATGCTCTTGGAGGTGAACAGGATCAACTGTTATTCTCTCCGCTATTCCATCCACCCTGGAATTTCAGTGACAAGTCCAGTAGGAAGGTTTGGCTCATGCAGTCCCCCTGTTCAGGAAGGCTCTCCATGACATGACAAAGCACGTGGCAAAGCATCCCCCATTTAAAGAAGCACAACCAGGCACCTGTAGGAACATTCCAGCAATAGCTGCATCCCTGCCTCGGCCGGCATCCTGGCTCCAGCCCAGGCTTGCTCACTTCAGGCTCCACATCCTGGGGAAATGTAAGATGTTACGCCAGCATTGCCCTGTAAAGAGAGAAAGGGAACAAGAGCGTGTTGTTTAGTAACACCAGGCTTTAGCTCCCGCAATTGTGTGGGCTAATCAGCGGTATTACATGCATGTCCTTGTGCGACTCCAGACGTCTCACCCCAAAAGCTCCAGTAACAAGGGATTAGGGAAGAGGCTGGGGAAGTCAAAAACTCTCCACTGGAAATTTGTTTCAAGATGTTTACAGCCAGATTCTGAAAAGAGGTTTTTTCTGTGGTTTACCTCGTGAGCCTAAGGATTGTGGGTGCTCGGGACATGCCACCGCCCTGCTCTCATCAAACAACCTTGCAAAGATAAAAGCAACCAGCAGGATCGTGGCACCCCAGGTTGAACCCGTGCCAGATCAAGGACAAAGCGTCTGTACACGTCATGTTCTCTCATGGTAAAAGTCCTGGTTTAATTCAGACACTCACACAGGCATGCAGGGTCCCTCAGCAAACAGCAACACCACCCAGAACACTTTGTGTGATGGAAACAAGCCCATTCCACTTGAAATATCCAGCGGCCATGGTCACTGATGAGGGACATTGAAGGGGATATCCCTGTCTGGGCTCAAAAGCGTACACTTGCTCATGCCCAGCCCAAAATCTAAGGACTGCATGCAGCAGAATGAATATCCAGAGTTTCAATGAAAAGGTGAACAACGATTTCAAAAAGGGGAAGAAAATACCCACAGAAGCCACTCACATCATTGTGATACAACTTCCCTGTAGGAACTGTATGGGTATATATATATATATAACCCAAGCAGCCCAGCAGCTATGCTGGCCCATGCTGGCCCAGCGTCTTCACTCAGCATCGCTCCTGGTTGCAGATCCCAAGCACTGGGCCACCCTCATTTAGCTTTTTCTCAGTACCTCTTTTATCTCTTTAGAGTTTAAGGTCTCTGGGACAGAGCACCCACAGCACCCCAACCACCAGCACTTGCTGGCTGGCTGCACTGAGCATCCATCCCATGGCAGGCACAGCAGAACACCAGCACTTCCTGCAGGGACCACCTTGTCACAAATGTTTGTGGTAGAAACAGCAATTTCTCTTCTCAGGACCCAGTTTGGACCAATGCATGAAAGAAGAGGTTTCCCAGCCAACACTAGCTGGCCGAGATGGTTCGTAATCAGGCAGGACAGATGGGAACACACAATGCCTTGAACCCAATCAAGAAAACATCCCAGGAATGCCTGGTAATGTGAACCTTTGGAGGGGTAAAACGGTCACTCAAATCAGAGCAGGATGATTGATTCCAACCTAAGAGAAAAGCACAAATCAAACTGATTCCTATCCAGGGGGAAAAAATCAGTTTGATCTGCAGCAAGGCTTGACAGCAAATGAATTCAAACTTTTTCAGCTTCCAAGATAAAATAATACAGTGGAGATCTGAATGCATGGGCACTGAGGAGAGTTGTGTGAATAAGTCCCGTTTGGATATTTTGCAAAAGTAACAGAGCAGTTACACTCAAACTCTCATGAGCATCACTTTCCTCCCAGGAAGCATCCTTTGCTTCCCAGCTTTACCTGTAAACCACATTTATCCTCCTGTGTGTCACTGTGGCAGTAAATAATCACCATCCCTTTGGAAGAGCTTGGGCAGCAGCTCCAGTTCGTGCTAGAGGTCACCTCCTCTTCTTAAAATTTCCCTTCGATACAGAATTATAATCTCATGTGTCAGTATGAATTTTGGTTTATAAAACAGGCATGCAACACATCTAGAAGAAAAATTGCACCTGTCAAATGCCCTACCTCATGAAATAAACCTGTGCAATTTCACTTTTCACCTAGTAAATATCCAAGCGCTCTCCAGAGCGGCCCCCTTCCAGTATTCAAATCTGTTTCCATTAATATTATAAGCTAGGAGGGTTTGGGAGAAAAGGAAGGAATTGATTAAAAGCAGATGGTATTCATTATCTTGCTAATCACAATCCTGCAAGGGTTTTTACAAAGAAAAAAGAGAAAGAAAAAGCAACATCAAGAAAAGGTCATGCTAGTACTTTTCAAATAAAACTTTAGAAAAATAACACTTCCAAGGATTTACTCCGTCTCATGAGAAAATCAGCTTGTTTCATATCACAGCTAAGCCATGCTGGGAAAATGTCTTTGTGATACAGTCATCATTCTCACATTTTGTGCTGGGACTGCAAACTTTTGCTGAACATCTGAGAAAAAAACCTGTTGAAAGGATCATTACCACTTGCACCATCCCACAGCCTCCGGTGGCACTTCTGTACTTCTCAGCCTGCTCTTTTTTTTTTCTCTTCCTAAAGGGAAATCACAAATAAGCATTAAAGCAAACAAAATCAAAGAGAACTAAAACAAACAAGCAGTTTATTGGCCGGAACCAGTGTACTGTAGGAAAACCCAAGGATGGATTCTGTTTGAGATAACTGGCTGGAGGTCATTCCAAACAATTTTCTTGGGAGGATTTTCACTTTTGGTATCTGATCCTGCTCCCGTTAAAGTCAACGAAAATGTGACACACCTATACCAAAGGCCTTGGCGCTTTTTCACATCATAAAGTCACCAGATTCAAACTGGTCATACTCAGCCTTGCTCTGGGACAGCAGAACAGAATGACAGCCACCAGGAGAAGGAGGCTTGAGAAAGAAAATCCCAGTGGTATTTCCAACTGCAGGAGCCCAACTGTTAGCTTGTTCACCACCACACTCTCCTCTGGCCTTTCAAAACCCACCAATTCTTCACAAAAACTACCCGGAAAGTGTGTGAAACCAAACCTGTGGGTGGCCCTGATCACCTCTGGGTAGCCAGCACAAGGGGTACCAGTCTCCACAAGATAGCAGCACCTTGGGGTGGGTTAAGCAAAGACAGAGCACAAAATCCCCTTAGGATATGCTCATCCTCCTGGAATGAGAGGCACTAGGAAACCACCAGCAGTTGTCCCTGACAATAGACTTTATTCTTTTCCTATTACATATTTTTTAAAATAGGAAGCGGTTTTACAACACGCAGCCAAAATATTCTGCAAGTAGACATGGTGCTACATAAGCCAAAAAAGCTATGCACTGGTGAGATTTTGTGGTCTTCGGGCTGAGATTTCTAAGCAGCTATTTATATGATAATTTATTTTTTAAACCACAGTGACTCCAGGCTGCCCTGAATGGCAGCAGATTCATTGTTAACAGTCTTTCTCTGCCATCTCACAAGGTACTAAATAGCTCAGAGACAGCCGAGTCCCAAATATGCCTCAACTCCACCCCTGCTCCCTGTCTGGCTATGTACAGCACTTCCATGCTGATATTTAGACTTGACCTAAGGTTTTCCTTCAGCTATCCACTCAGCTTCTCTTGCTGTCATTTATTTACCCTCAGGTCAGCACCTTTGTAACTCGGGGTCCCTACCTGCAACACATTGCATTTTCAAGATGAGGTGAAAACGTGTGAAATGGAAAGATAGATGTGGGTCTGTTTACAGGCACATATACAAGAAAAACAAGGAGACCTGTGAACATTTAAACCTAGGAAACCTAGTTTTCTGCAGCTTTCACCTGTGGGTTTTCTGAAGGGAACTGAGGTGGAGACTCATGCTACAACCTTCTCCCCAGACTTGAGTCCTTCTTCCTAATTCTGCTACTTGATTTTAAGAAATTTAGAAAAGCTTGATCTCTCTGGGATACTAAACCACATATCAAACAGGGCTGCAATCAGGCAATTGGGCTAGAAATATTTCTTTTTTTTAATCTAAGCACTGTTATCTTACAAAACAAAATGAAAACTCCAAGTTCATTTTTTGGATAAAAGAGGAGGCATCACACTGTACCTTCATGGAGTTAAAACTGGTCTCTGCATCCCATGTGCATGCAGAGCTGCTGTACACATAATAGGTAGAGTGTAGAAGTCTGTCCCAGCTGCAGTGACCAGGAGCTGGGCACTACACAGGGGTTTGGCTCTCACTGGGAAGTGGGTGCTTTGGGAGACAAAAGACACCCACACATTTCCAGACCTGTGAGTCACTGCTTTATGTCAAGGGCTGGTCCAGCATTGCATTTCACAGCCATCTTTTAGGCCTAGGCTGTGAATGCTCCCGACATGAGATGGAAATAAAACCAGAGCACAGCTGGGGCAGCATAAGAATCACTTGAGAAGAAAATGCAGGACTACAGCACCTCCTCCAGGAGCTCAGCAGTATTCAGAGCTGCCTTTTCCAATACCCCCATGCTGCAACAGTCTGCTCCCCAGCCCAGAGAGTTAAACCCAACTGTGCCTGCACCAGGGCATTGCAGGCAAGGGCTTGCCATTTCCCCAAGCTCTAGTCTGCCTGTTATCTTGCCTGCAAGTCCAAGTCTCTCTGGTGCTTGTGAGAGGGAAGCTGGAAAGCATGTATTTCTGGTTAGCACTTATTAAATAAAAAAGATCCCAGATAAAAGAAAGGAATACAGTACATTATGTAATGCTGACTATCTGAAAGATAAACAGCAGCCTGGAGTCCTCTGGGGCTCTAAGTTATCTGGTTAAATAAACCACCCCACCCTGTGTGCCGAGAACAAAGCGGGGTACATGGTTCTGGCGGGCTGCGCGGTGACCGCCCGGCGCTGAGCTCAGCCCAGCACCAGGCCAAGAGAGACCACCACACCCAAGAGAAGCAAATCCTTCAGGAAACGTGATTCTCCTTCACATCAGTTTTTGTTTTAATAATTTGGGTTTGCTTCCATTTAACTTCCCTGACCTGCAAGCAATTCTGCTGGGTCAATCTCCTGCTTGCCCAAGGCCACAGACCAAAAGCTCCCCCTTCTCTCTCACTTCTCCCTTCACAGGTATAGATTATTTAAAGAAGGGGGAAAAAGACCCCATAGAACAAGCCACCTTTCATTTCAACTTCATAGTCAGCATCACACACAGCTATTTTGAGGAGGACAAGGAAATACCCCTGGTGTTCCCACCTTTGCCACTGGAGCCCATTTCCACTCCTTCCCAGCTGAACACCGTGAGCTGCCAGAGTCACACAATGTGCTGTGATCCTTTGGTGGAGCCAAAACCTGAGACACCTAAATACAAGCAGAAGGAAAGGCAAAACATCTTGGTCATGCCCCCAATCCAGCTGGGCTTTTGGGCTAGGGACTGGTACCCGAGCTCAGCAACTGCTTGGTGGTCCCAGCTGCAAACTTCCCAGAGCATGAGTCTTTCTCCCTCATGCAAGTCATTTGGCTGGGTTAGGACTAGATCTTTCAATAATATTCTTTGGGGTTAGGACTAATTATGCCCAAACTTCAGCCCAAAAGGCCAGCTTCTCAAAGCAAAGCATACTTACCAGGCTGTCACAGAGAAAGAAGGGACATTTGTTCATCACCCACAGCAGGACTATCAAAATTTAGCCAAACGGGGTTTTCCTTGGCTGGAAAGACATCACCAGCCAAAATAAATGTGCAACGTATTCCTTGCAATATTTTTTAGGTTTTTGTTTTTTCTTTTTTAAACATGGTGATTTTGGAGCATGGGGGAGGTTAAGTGGCCAAAGTCCTTGGGGACTTTAGCCCTGGGAATCCAACCTCAGCACTTCTGCATATGTGGCACAACACAACTACATTACCTGCACCCGGGGAGAGCATCCCTGAGCCCCCAGTGCACAGAGGACAGGAGCAGCCATGGGAACTTCCAGCAGCTCCCTGGGCCTTGGGAGAGCAGCTTTGCAGGAAAGGCTCCAGCTGAGCACACAAGATTTTCCTCAAGAAAAAATGCCTTTCTCCGTTTTTTTCTTTTTATTGTTTCCCCCTCCTCACTGAGTTGATGGGAAACTGTTTGCAAAACTTGAAATATCCCCTGTGGAAAAGTCTGAAAGAATTCAAAACGAGTGAAACAGCTGCATTTTTTAAAAGTCACTGGAGTGGAATTTGATGGAAGGTAAGATCTACTCCGTAGTGTTTTCTAATGCCTTTAAGAATTCGGTGGCAGAGATCTAATTTTCTGTTAAGTTCCACAAGGAGGTTATGAACAAAATCCATCGAGATAAAACTCTCTGTTCAGTACCATATGTTTAAGAGTTTTTTCTTTCTTTCTTCCTAGATAATCAAAGCTTCAGGTAGATACTGAAATGCAGAGGTTTAGCTGTAATTCTAAGATAGAGCTCAAACACTGAAAGACAGATCATGTCTTGAGCATATTCTGAAACATACTTTTAGGTATTAATTCTGTTATGAAAGCACTAACATCAGCCCCCGACTTCAGATGGAGCTGGCTCACACTCACAACAGAGTTAATCACACTGATACATGTGAAAACCACCAAAAAGAAATACTTTCTTCAGGGATATGGGATCAGGAGCATCTGATTGCTAGTTTGCAAGATGGACTCACAGGTAGGCTGATCATTGGAATAATTTAGAAGTTATTACTTTGTTTTTGGGGATCCCTTTTAGAAATGGGTAGTACTTTTCACCTGGATTTTAGTGCCCAAAGAGCACAGACCTGCTCCAGCTGCTCTATTCAGAAACCCTGACTAAAAGGATGGGAAGGGACCTGTTTTTAGAAGCAAATGGAGAACACCATCTCTCATTGGATATGTGTCAATTGCAAAGTGCTCAGCACAGAAGAAAACAGACACAGCACTGACACAGCCTGCAGAAGTTACCGTGATGATGCACATTATATTTTGGAACTCGATCTCCAACTGTTTGAGTTGGAAAGGCCATGGGTGAGGATCAGTAGCATCCTGTGGTTCCATGAAGTCCTGTAGCACTGGGAGCTCCCGCTGCAGTTTGGACCACAAATGCTGCCCTGATCTCCCCAGGCTGCCGCTGCATCTCAGAGACTGAAATACAGAGATGGAGTTAGAGCCAGTGGCAGCAACTCAAGTGGGATGATGTATCACTGCACAGCAGTTGGCCCTGATTGGGAAAGACATTACTGGGAAGTGCCTGAGTTAAACAGGAAGTTTTGGGTCAGATCTCTGAGGAGAGTTTCTAACCTGCTCTTCCAAATGAAGTCACACGTGGTCCTGCCACCTCTGAGGCAAGTCTTATCAAGAGATTATATGAAGCTGCTGACTGAGGAACTGAGGAACGTGCAATGAAAGGCCGGCAGAGCGAGGGCCAGCTGAATACTCAGACAATTTCAACTGTAAATATGAGTATCTCACTTTTTATTTACCTAGCAGATGAACACCACTCAGAGTGACTGTAGCAATCATAATGTTTGGAGACTGGCACTCCAAGTAATGCATGCACATAACTGGCTCCTTTAATAATGCTGAAGACTGACACACTCTCTTATCCCCCTTCTCCAATCACTTATGCTTACAGTAGTCTCTAGGATTGTGTCTGTACATATGCTTCCTAATTTATCCCATTAAGAAGGACATTACAGATGCTGCTGGTTTATTTTCATTGTCTTAAAGACACAGGCTGCACTGCTGGAGGCCTGCGTTTTGCACCGGGAATATAATTGGTTTGAGATCACATGAATTTAATGAGATTTTGTCCCTATGAGAGCACTAAAAATATACATTTCCTGTCCACGTCACAGTCCATGGTACAGATGTTCAGTTCTCTCAATGTGTCACATCACACAGGTCTGCAGGAATACCAAGGAGTGAGTTGCATTTCAGGTTAGTCAAAAGGGTTAGTGGTAGCAAATTTATACACATTATGATGGCAGATTTTTTGGCTCCTAAGACAATTGGTATGTTTGCATAAAGGAGAAACAAAACTTAAATTCAGCTCAGCATTAAAATATGAACCACTAAGTTTTTGGGGTTTGCTCAGCATTTCAAGCATGAGACATGGCACACGCTGGTGGCTCAGGTTAACAGGAGAATTGCCATAATCCATCAGAAATGGCAACACCTGGCACTGATGCAATGGGTGCAGAGTAGTAAATCAGGGGTTTAATAGGAGCAGAGAGTCCTGCAGCACCACTTCTAGCTCGCAGCTATTAGTTCTTTGTTAGAGATATGTTTTATGTCTGTCCCTCCAAGGGGGTAACAGAGACAGAGAAGAGACTGGCAAAAAAGATCCTGCAATATATGCCTCATACAAAACAAGGCATGAAACAAAGAATTGCTGATTGACAGTGCTGCAATGGCCCAAACAACACATTCAGGCCAAGTCCTTCTTCTGGGAAGCTCAACTGAGCACATGGGCCTCATTTTCCAGGAGCAGAGCAGTTCAGCCCCAAGCCTTGCATTTCCCAGGCAGGAAAGGCAGCCAGGTCCCTCTCCATGGAAACTTGAATGCTCAAAGTGGTGTGAGCAGCTCTCCCCACAAACTCTTAGTTACACACAGAGAGAAGGATTCTACAAGTCTGCAGAGGAGTGTTGCATCACGAAGTCTCCCACATCACTAGTTTTTAGAGGGTTCCAGTAGGAATGAGGAGATTTATCCTGAACGTTTTTCATGAGCATTTCTGCAATGCCAACACTGATCACATAGCTGAGCAGCATGGAAAGTCACACAGATACTTTGAGATGCTAACACAACACAAATAATACTTCTGTTGATCATTAGATCTGTTGGCAGCCACACACCAGTGCCCTGAAGGACACCCCAGGCAACCAAGGGGAACTCTAAATGAAAAACAAGCTGTCAACCCACCTGAGGACATAAGCTGAAGACAGCAGACGTTTCTAGGGAAGCATATTCCTCACTGCCTGCCATCTGGGAAAGCAGGAACTGTTTTACTTGAATGATACTCAGGATTTAGTTTCAAGAGAAACTGCAAGGCAGGATATAAACAATGACACATTTGTCCCAGTGAAGCCTTGGGGCTGACACTGCCAGGGCAGGAGGTGCTCACGGTCTTGGAGCACAGACACCCAAGAGGGCACTAAGCAGCCCTGGCTGCTTGTTCTAGAACTGTTTAGCCTCCCAGGGTTGCACAGTGGGGTGGACACCCCAAAGAACCTGCTCTGGGATGGGTTTCCTGCTTTCAGGGATACCACTGTGCTGCAGATCCAAGCCAGGCATTCCTCCTTGATTTTATGCTCTTGGTTTCCTTCTCTGCAAACAAACGCAGACACACAAAAATAACAGAGCGCTACCTTTGGCCCTTAAAAATCAGCTCAGACTCCAAGGATAAAGTGACAGTTTAAGAAGACTCACAGGATTACAATTCCCCCATTTCTGGTATGCTTTTCAGGCATTCAGTGCCAGCTGTTGCACACAAGGAACCAGGTCACAACCCCTCAGGAGCACCCTCTTGCCACAGCTTTCTGTTCAGCCTCAGTGCAACTGAAAAAAAATCAGAGATTATCATCAACAGCACTCCTGGTACACAGTGTGCAAGAGCTTGGATCCCTGCAAATGATGCCAGCCCCCAGCCCTCACCAAGCACTAGCCAGGAGGATGCCCTTGGAGTCTGTGGCAGTGCCAGGGTGCCCAGACAACGTCAGGGCCGTGGTTCCTCACCCCCTCCCTGCCGGATCCCACACTCCCTGTAGCTGAGTTGGCAATGCCATCTAGTGCATACAGGCAGAAATAGCACAGAGCCCACGGGTGGGCAGGTGTGCACAGCCCCAGATGTGCAGCCCAGATGTGCCCTCAGCCAGGGCAATAGCACCAGGGTACCTTTGTCCTGGCCACACTTGTGGTCCTTGTGTCACACATTCATACAGGCTGATACATTGCCTGCCCTGCATTTTTCCCACACAGAAAGAGCCTGGCTTTATCCAGAAATACCCACTTGCCTGGAGAGCGAAGGGAAATCCTTCCCTTTCCCTAAAGGCTTTCAGCTGAATTTTTCCAGCTACATCAGCCTGTGGTCATTACTGCCAATATACAGCTCCACATTTTGGCTCTCTGGCGTCACTCAAATGTAAAACATCTCCCACATAAACATTTTTTTGTGCAAGGCAAACATTCTCTCAGTAACTAGAACCATTTCTCTTAGACATGAATAAAGGGTGAGGTTTCCTCAGACAAAGGAATCGAAGGTTTCCTTTTTTTTTGAGAGTGTTCTCTGACGCAGACTGAAATTTTTGGCATTTTGGGCTGGGATTTTTTTTGGAGTGCCTACTTTTTAAAAAATACATATCTAGGCCAATTATAATTTTCTTCTTGTGCAACTTTTCTGGAATTCCACCAATGATTTAAAACAATATTTTTTTAAAAAACGGTAATCATTTGGCTTTTAAAAATACTTTTAACCGAAAAAAGATACGTCTGTCACTAAGAATGTGTGACCTCTACAAGCAAAATATTTCAACAGCTATTGAAAACAGATATTTTGTTAAGAAAATGGTAGTTATGAACTCTCTGTTTTGTTGAAAAACGGGTCCATTTCTAGCTCTAAGATGCAGCTCATTCCCCAACTGTTATTTTAAGTCATTCTTCAATCTGATTTAAAGGAAACAACCTTCTTCTCAAAGCTTTCAATTTTTTCCATACCTTTAAGAAGGCATTCAAGAAGACTGTTCCTCATTACAAACCCTTTGCCTTATAGGCGCTTTATACATTCCATAGGCACAAAAAGTCAGAGGAGGGGGAAATTGGTCTACCTGGGCTTAATTTAGAAATAGAGTTTAATATATAGACCAGGTCCAACCCACTCGTCGCTGCTGTGTGTAACAGCCCAGGTTGGCTCCCGCTGTGATATGGAAGAAGAGCACAGGGGATATTTCAGTGGCTACTGATGTTCTCCAAGAGTTAAATCCACCTTGGCCATGCACAGACCAGCAAAGCCTCCCTGTAGATGAGGCTGAAGCTGTTGGGGCTGGATGAAGCAGGACTGGAGCAGGTTCAATCTGACTGCTGCTGGAGTCAGCAGGAGCCACTCTGCAGGCTTGGACCTAAGTCAGGGCTTAAATAGGAACTGGAAGGATAAAAGCTTGTGGGATCAGGCCTTAAACCAACAGCTCCTCACTCAGTACAGCCTCAGAGAATATGTAAAATAACCAATATTGTTACAGGCTCGCATGTTAAAGTAAATGAAAATCAATAATGTTAATAGACATTAATTCATGTTAATAGAATCACCGCTCCAAAAGCAGAGTTAATAACCCCAGTTAGACCACTACCACTGTCTACATATTAAAAAGATCCAAAACATTTAAATATTGACCACATTCCTTTGAAATTAATAGTATTTCCTTTGGATTACGCATTGATCTTGGCTGAGCCATGCTTGACATCTGGAGCAGTTAAAATAGCAACCTGAACAGCCCTAGTCTGCCACTAATTTTTAAAAGTTAAAAAACCCCCACAATTTTAACTTACGTGCTCTCATTAAAACCACTCTGCTGTCTCAGTGCTGGGCCCAGAAGAGGAGAGCCAGGAGTACACCATGCATGGATTAGCTAAGCCACTGCCAGGGCTGGGGGTGGCTCTACCACCACAGGTCAAGCCCCGGGGCTGCTTACAGAGGTCCTGAAAATCCCTGTCTTCCTGGAGGAAAGAGACTTTGCACAGACCCAGAATTTCCACTCCCACAGTGGAGACATCATTTCACTGCTCACTTTCACAGAAGGAGTCTGGGGTCACCACAGCCAGGATTGTTCCTGTGCTGGGCTCTAAGCCATAGTCCTGTCTGCTCCCAGGGATGTGCAGCCTCCACACAACGTTTATCACTGGTGGGGCTAGAGGGGTTTTGGGTGCTAGTGGGCTTTTTTCCCCTCTTTGATGCTTTTGAAAAACAATGGTAGAATCCATTGCTTCCTCCATTCATTGAGATAGGACAAAAATACAGGTTTGGCCATGGTTTTACTCAAATTTACCATGCACCTCACAACTGCATATGTTTAGCAACTCCTCACAGCTGGGGCTCCTGCTTCTTTAATGCTCTGGGTGTGAGCAGCAAGGGCAGGACACCAGTGAAGGGATCAAACCACCCTTTGCAATGCAATGGGGCCAATTCACAGGGGAGGGTATTTTTCCTTCCAGAAGCCTCAAATGAATTTCTGGTTCCCACAAACCAGGCTGGAGGGTGCAGGGTAAAACCCAGTAACAAACCTGGCTCCTGCACCTGGCTGGCAGCTGCACCTCGCTTCCCTCTGAGCTCCAAACAAAAGGCTCCCACCCTGCAGCAGGGTTTAAACACCACTGCATGAGATGCCACGTCTCAAGAGAAAACCAGTGCGGGAGTGTGGGCCCAAGGATGCTACCCCAGCCCCTCTCAGGAAAGGAGCTGCTAATACACCACCAGGAGACTGATCTCTGTTTAATGCACTTTAAATAACAGAGTGAAAGAAAGGACAGGAAACAAGGAGGTGGAAGAGATGGAGCTCAAGTGCTGCCCAAGGCACTCATCTCCTGTCTCCCTCTCATTTCTAACCATTGCCTGACTGCTCCGCAATGCTGGGAGCTCCTGGATGAGCCCCATGCCATGTCTGTACCAATGTGATGGAGCACACCTTCAAGGAATGAATTTTTTTACTCCTTTCTCAATCACTAGTTTGCAGTTAAACATGCCCTCTGTGGCAGGGCATGCTTGCACCAGGGAGCCAAAGGGCAGCTCTGCCCACTCACCATCCCACCAGCCATAAGCTCCCCAGGGACATCATCCCCATCCCTCTGGTCAGCATGAGGCTCCCCAACAGCTTCTCCTGCCTGTTATTATCTGTGCAAGGCACAGCCCCCATCTCCTCCATGGGTGCTCCCTCCCAGGAGGCAGCTGACGAAGGAACAGCTGAGGTGTCTCTGTATGTACATTATTCCTTTCCCTAGGAAGTCAAATGTCAGAATTACTTAGCATGGAGCACACCTCATTTATTTGGCTAATTATTTTCAGACAGCAAGGCTCTGGAAGCCCTCTGATTATCAAAGACAGCAGCTTCTTTGTAATGCTGGTTCTCTTGGCCCCTTGCTCACCCACATAAACATTGACCCTCAACTCTTCCTGCTCAAACCTGGAAATTCCACATTTTGCAGCACAAATTCCTATTCAACACTGGAGTGGTTTTGGATGCACAACCATCCAAAGAACTTAACAACACATAAACAGTGATCATGTATTTTAATGTTTTTACAAATTTAGATTGTTTTTCCTATGAGAAAAAAAAAGTAGGAAAGCTGTGACACACCAGCTAAAGTTCCCACTTGCCTAAGACATGAAGGCCCTGGAGCCGCTCAAAAGTTATCACCTGGTCTCATTCTGTGAGGCATTTTATCTGAAGCACACTCCTGAAAGTGGCAATGGCCTATGCTAGGACATGAGAAATTCAGAGCAAACAACAAAGTCATTTAGGACTGTTCAAGTGAGAGCCACTTACTCTCTTATTCCATTATCCCACGCATTTATCAGGGTGCCCAGCTCCTCACCTGCAAATACGGCACGGTGGCTGCTCACCCAAAATCAGAGGGGTGGTATAAAGACATGCATTGAGAGCTGCCTCCAGAGCACTGCCACGCAGGAACAGACATATTTAGGATTGCACATACCAGCTCTGATACAAACCAACTCAGTTATGAGGATGCAAATGAAGGTAGCCATAAA
>VYXB01009884.1:743096-813804 GCA_013397135.1 Pachyramphus minor | reverse complement strand
AAAAAAAAAAAAAAAAAGACTCTTGGTTAAATCAGAATTGTCTTTCTGCTGCAGGAATCCAGTGGTTATGTATCGGTGACCTTGCTTCCATTAGAGAGTTCCAGGAAATGCAGATGCATCTCCTGTAAACGTCAGTGAAATGCCTCCTGTGGACTTAACTGTCCTCAGATCTGCATCTTGCACAAGACAGCGAGCGTGTGTGTGGTACTGGCATGGGGAAAACGACTGAACATGTATAACAATTAGCTTTAAAAATGTAAGATTCCGGCTATTGTTTCATTTGCCTGTCCCTGGGGATCCTCAGCATTACTGTATTATTGGTGATGCTAAATGGGGTTTTCAGCAAAGCTGGTCTGAAGGCTTGTGAATGCCAAAACAGCATTTCAACCCATTAAACTTCACAGACGAAACAATTTCTTCTAAAAATAATCATCAGTCCTTCCCACTAGAAAAAATAAAAGTCTGGCCAATTCCTACTGTGCCAAGTTTTCAGGCAGGCCTGATTTTTATGGCTGAGCTTATTAAGCTCTGAAGAAAAGCAGGATTATAATGGAAACAACCCACAGAGCCAAGTTATAGGTGAAGAGCAGCCACCCTACACAACAGGGCTGCCAACAACTGCTGGCAAACACATTCCACCTTGCTAATCCTGAATTTTCCTGTTCAGAGGAAAAGATGAGATGCCTTAGCTCCTGCTAACACCCTTGCTATTATGTTGATGCAAATACAGTCACGAGGCAATTGCCAGCCCAGGCAAGGGCCAGCCATTGTGGGGCTGACAATAGGTTGTCAGAGGAGAAACAAATACACTCAACCTTCTCCAAGATTTTAAGTCTCATTAGTATAAATTAGTAACCCAATTAATGAGGGGTTTAGCATATTGATCTGCATCAGGTTACATGAATTAATGACACACGTACTGCGAGTCAGTGTGGCAGGATACACTGGGAAGATGAGTAGCTACCTAAGGGAATATATGAACAGGGGCACAAGCACCCCAGATTTTGTGATAGGGATGAAGCTGCTCCCACTCAGCTCCTACACAACCATCAGAGAGACAGATGTTACCTGGGGGTTGAAATGAATCACAGAATCATTAGGGTTGGAAAAAACCTCCAAGATCATCAAGTCCAACCATTAACCCAGCACTGCCAGGTCCATCACTAGACCGTGTCAATGAGTAACAACTGAGGCAGATCTATCAATGCAAATAAGAACTGATTTTAAATGGAAACCCCTGTTTTAACAGTTGCAGGAATCTCTAGCTGGGGGTTAAATGAACAGAGCTTGCAGTGGGGATGACCAAGGTTCATGGGTGAGATACACTGCTGCCCTGCTCCTGCTGGGACACAGGGCACACCCAAGAGGGGCCATCACAAGAGCAAAGATTTGGGAAAAAGGAGCCAGGTCAGAAATGAACCACGAGAGCAAGTCACAGTGAGCAGGCTGAAAAGGAGACCAAAAGGGCAAAGGCCAACTAGGCAGAGCAGGTTCAAGGAGGAAAAGCATCTCCACCATCTACCCTCCAGCTATCCACCCAACAGCACAGGGATAGTAACCAGAGAAAGGCATCATGACATTAGGACATGCCATCAGCATCCTCCAAAACCTGCCAGCTTTAGCAAAAGCTTCTTTGTTAGGGCTGCCTGCTCCTTCTGCACCCAGCTGGGTCACCAGCCCTGCCAGGCTGCACAGCCCAGGGCATCATGAAAAGGACAGTCCTCCTTACCAGGGGAGAGGGACAATGGGGTGGGCTATGCCCAGCATGCCTTCCCCTCCTCCCAGGGCAGGCAGTTCCTCCTTGCTCCAACAGTTATAAAAGGGCTCTCAATCCATGTAATCCATTAGATACAAATTACAGCAATTTGAGCACACTTGACCCAGAATTACAGCAAGCCAATAAAGAGCTGTGTCTTCCAAGGCAATTTACACTGTTACAAGCCCTCAAACCAACCACAGCAGAGGATTAAACAACAAGAAAACCAAACCAAACCCAGAAAACTTGATGCTGAAACAGCATTATTAAGAAATGAAAACCATTACTGGGGTTAGTTCATACTCAGGTGGTCCTAAAACCACCACTACTGCACCATCTCTAACCAAAATGTATCTTGCAGACACCTTAAACCATTCATTTCAGCCACTTGAAAGAAGATACCACAAAGCACAGCACTACACCGTTTGGGATGGGGATTGCAATGTTTGTGTGTCAATTTTCACCCCCTGATGGAGAGGTTATTTTTGTTTGGTTTGTTGGTTTTTTGTTTTGTTTTGGGTTTTTTTTTGTTTGTTTGTTTGTTTTGTTTTGTTTTAAGTTACCACCAGTCCTAGAGAATATTCCAAGGAAGAGAAGTAGTAGAGGTCAGGCAACCCTCCTGCCAGCCTGGCAGGCACTGCAATGTTGACTCACGGACCACTCAAGGCAGGTGGCCACTATCCATCACATCTGGCAGAGTCACTGCAGTTATCCCAGTCAGTACAGCTTACATAGAACAAAAAATAACACCAAAACCATCAGCATTAAAAACAACCCCCAAAAGTTCAAGTTATTTTCTTCCAGCAATCAGAGGTGGATTTATCCAGGGTCAGATTTCCTGCAGCAGCAATGCCCACCACCTTACGCACATACAATCAGAGTCTCCAGGATGCTCCAGGCTTGCCAGCGCTGGCAGAACCTGGGTGTCTGCCACTTCAAGCAGTGCCAGTGGCACAGGCTTTCCCAGGGACAAGAGAAAATGCTGCAGTTTTATGCTGGCAAGCAAAGGGCATGAGCAGGGCAGCAGCTCCTGGTGCCAGCTGTCACTGATCTGGCTACTGCTGTCACCATGGGGTGACACTGCCACATTCACAGGTAGGCTGCAGGTAGGAGGGAAGAGGGTGGCTTTGTAGGAAAGGTGACAAACAGGGCTGGCAATTCCTATGGGACACACAATCATTAAAAATATCCCAACAGACAGAAGGAATTTTTATGTGCCATGCTCCGAGATGCCCAATGCCAGATGCTACCATGAGAAAGGAGCCAGGACCACACCAGAGGGCTTGCCTGGTCCAGCAAGGCTTACATCCAGCAAAGCAATTAGGGGATGGTGATGGAAACTTCACAACCATCTGGTCTAAGAAATGACCACTGTACTGTGAGGTTGCATTTCCCAATGTTAATACACCACCCTGCCCATGAGGACAAACCCAGGCTGGCTCAGCCAGAAGGAGGAGCAGGACCCTGACCCAGGGTCTGGAAGGACTCCTCTTGTTGCTCTGGTCACTTGCCCTGACTTGGGGGGGCACCACCCATCACAGCACAAAACAAGAGACTGATCAGAGCAGTCCCATCACGTGCCCTCCTTTGAAACACTCTGACCACAGCAGTCCCAGTAAGTGCTCTACTCTTCCCCTTCCACGTGTTGCCTGCAAGGTTGTGGCAGCACTGAGCTGCACGTGTTTCAGGAAAGGCACCTGAGCTGTTAAAGCTTTTAAATCCTTCTAAGGGCTGGATTTTTTTGTTCCAGCTCATTGGGAGACAGCACCTCCCATGCTGCCAAGGACACCACCCTTCTGTTTCATTTTGCATTTGAAGCTCGTTACCAACTCCATTAACTCTACGTATGGGAATTTTTCTTTAAATCATGCTCATAATGGCAATGGTTATGTGGAAAAAAAAAGGAAATACTTGAAGGAGGGGAGCACATGCCTTCTCTGAAGTCAGCAGTATGCCTTGTCCCAACCCGTATGGTTTAGTTTACAAGCTCATGTCAGAGAGCCAATTTCACACACAAACACAAAATAAAAGCAGGAACACAACTTTTGATCATCCTACATTGATGTTTACTCTTGTTTCCTGTAGCCCCAGGTGACAAATCTGTCCTTGATAGAGCAGAAGATCATTTTGCTATTAACAAAGTCAATTGGACGCACCTAGAACTGAGGGTAGGTCTTTTGCCTTGGCGGCTTGTAACAAATTAAGGAATAATAATTGGTAAGCAATTAGTTGTAAAATGATAAATATAAATTCAGAAGTGTTTTTCTTTTCTGAGCAGAAATGCCCAGGAGCAGGAGCATTTACAAGCAACTTTCTTACATATGAACACTTACGCCAAGAAGGGAGATGTTGGAGCAGGCAGCCCCTCCGAACACAAGAGCTTTTGTTCCACCAATCTCTGAACTCTGAAGAAGTTTTATTTTTTTATTCTTTTTTTCTTCATTTAGCTCTGCTGGCCTGCCAGCTGGGTATGAGCCAGAAGGGTTATCCAGTCAGACCTTACTGCGATATATTTACAATGGTAGTGCATCTAAGGTTTGTTTATTTCAGGATTAAAATTCAAATGGCTAGAACCATTTAAATAATTAAAGGGCAATCAGAAAATGCCATGAAACCAAACAAATCAGGAAAAGTCATGGAAACCATCAGCAATATTTAATTCAGGAATTCTCTTTGTTAGGGAACTTAGCTGAAAGAAAACAGCTGGATGTAGTTCAACCCTCTAAATTAAAAACAATCTAACAAGGTCTATAGGGATAACTCTTTCAGCTACATATTGGAGACCAGATTCACTTCTACCAAGTAAATGCAATAGCACTCAAAGCTAGAAAGGAAATTCCTCAGAACTGAGGTAGTTTCTAAGTATCAGCACATTTTCCAATTCCTTGCAAGGCAACTTAGCTATTTACAATCCATTTTTCCCACACATAAATTTATAACTTTTTCAATTTTATGGTTCCATGATTTATTTTCTAAAGAAAAATAATCTAGCCAGAATATCCCTAACTCTACTAACATCATGTTTTAATAAATAACTGGCTACTTCTAGTAAAATTAAGCCTCCAAGATTGTTTATACCAGCCAAGAATACGTCTTTATAGCTTTGCAGAAATTTGGTGTGAAAATAAAGTTGAATACAATGCTGACCCTGAGCTAACAAGTAATTAATGCTTCAATATAAAAATAGAAAATTATCCTTTATGACACAAGGGTGGAGTAGAGCAAACCCTCTCTCTCTCTGGATTGCTCTCCTGGCTGGATCTCGGTGTCCAGTCAGGCCTGAAGGTTACCCAAAGCAGGAGATGTGCAGAATAATTTTGAGTCTTTCCAAAGACTTTGCTTTTGCTAAACTCTTTTAAAAATTATTTCATTTCTGTTCTTAAAAATATACACTTCTTTAATTCATGAGTTGCTATTCACCGCAACACTGTTCCAGCTGCAACAGCACAGGTAGAGAGAGGAGGGTGTCTCAGGGAGTGCCAAAAAGCTACAGGTGCTGGGCATTAGCTTTCAAGAGACCAAACACCAAAAAGTAGGTGTCTTCAGCCCTGCCAGCTCCTACTCCCATCTGCCTGCAACAGTGCCTGCTCCTTCCCTTTTGCCCCCATCGGTGAGGAAACAAAACTCTTGTAAAAACAAACCCAACACCCTCTGCCTACCCTCCCACAAAGGACTCCTTAAAACCAGAACCAAAACAATTAAAAAAAAAAAAAAAAGAAATCAATCCAGCATCCACCTAACAAATTTGCAGACAAGACACAAGTTGGCATTTGGATCTATGAGACAAGTTGCTTCCAACCGAACAAGTTTAATGCCTCATTCCCATGGGGGATGCACGTCAGGAACTGACCCACAGGAGTTACAGCCAATTGTAAGGATCCCAGGGAGCAAATGACATCTCTTCTTAGCGTCTGCAGCATGGGAATTCTCTGTAGCCCCTTCCAATTTAACCAAACCTCCTGTAAAGCAAGCACAACCCGCTCCTGGCATTGATGCCCTATACAAACGGGGCCCTTGGCACGCTGACCAGCTCTGCCTTCACCTTCCGTTTTACCACATAATAAAGACAAATAACTTCCACCTCTCTCCAGATAAGGCAACTAACATAATGTGGATAAATGGGAAGTTAACTACATGAAACATTTTCTGCTTGTTGGGCAATTATTTTTTCCCCGTAAGATTACATGATAAATAAAACCTGCTTCTGTACAGATATTTCTCATTTCAGAAACACATACTTGTTACAGGCCAAGAGAAGACCCTGGGGTTTTTGTTTTTGTAAGAAATACAGCAAAAGAAAAAAAAAAGTGATAAAGACACAAATGCAGAGCTAACTACAGGCTTGTATATACATTTTTGTTATCCACCTCTAAAATGGACTCTTGGTGAACGGGATAGACTGGTAGTCCCCATTCCTGTTATTCCCAGAATAGCAAGGGAAAAAAAATAAATCAGTATCTTAAAACCAGTGGCAACATAGTAAAAACTGTACACTGTTGTCCATTAACTTAAAAAGCAAAGTCTCTAGATGGTATAAAAGTGAAAGCAGATGCCTTCTACCTTTGATAATAAAAGTCTTTCCCCCCCCTATGCTGCACAATTATCTCCATTGTCTTTGCATGGCCAAGAACAAAATGCTAAGGAGCAAGGCTGCTTGTGATAGGCCACTCCTGGTAGCAGCAGAAGTGTTCACGTTCTTATCGCTCTTGTTGGAGTTCCGAGTGACCTCGGTGGCGTTGAACTCGAACTCCGGGGAGCACTGCTGGAGCTCGCAGCCGCTGCCGCTCTCCTCCCCGCTGCTCTCCTCACCTGTGGGAGACAAACACACCTCCTGTCCTCCTCTGCTGTCTGCAGCCCGAGGGCAGAAGGCAGCAGGGGGAAATGGCAAGAGAATGGCTGGTTTGATGTAAGCATGGGTCCTCTGGTTAATGTGACTTCTGTGTGCATTTGTCAAATCTGGGCGATGCACGCTTGTGGCCCAGAAAGCCAATAGTGTCCTGGGCTGCACCAAAAGCAGTGTGACCAGCAAGTCGCTGGTGGGGGGGTTTCCCCCTCTACTCTGCTACTGAGACCCCAGTTGGAGTCTTGCATCCAGCTCTGGGACCCCCAACATAGGCAGGATCTGCAGGAGCAAGTTCAGAGGAGACCACAAAAGTGCTGAGGGGCTGGAACACCTCTCCTATGAGGCCAGGCTGAGAGAGCTGAGGTTGTTCAATCTGGAGATAAGCAGGCCCCAGTGAGATGTTACTGCCGCCTTTCAATACTTCAAGGAGGCTTATAAGAAAGGTGGAGACAAACTTTTCAGCAGACCCTGTTGCAATAGGGCAAGGTGTAACTAAAAGAGAGTAGATTTAGAGCACATATAAGGAAGAGAATTTTTTATGGGGGTGGTGAAACAGTGGCACAGGTTGCCCAGAGAGGCAATAAGTGCCCCATCCTTGGAAACACTCAAGGTCAGGCTGGATGGGCTGGGCTCTGAGCAACCTGTTCTAGTTGGAGATGTCCCTGCTCATGGTAGGGAGGTCAGACTAGATGACCTTTCAAAGTCCCTTCCATCGCAAACTGTTCGATGACTCTGTGGGAACAACCCTCTTCACACAGCCTGTCAGAGATGCCACTTCCCACCCTCTTTACTAACACGCTTACCCACAGCTGAAGCTTAACCAGCTACCCCGTGTTAGCATGAAATCCAATTAAAAAGGGAAAAAGAAAAAGCAAAAGGCAAACCACAGCAAACATACTTATGTCAATGAAGTCGACATCGTTCCCACTGTATGCATTCTTCAGCTTGTTGGTCATCACCCGCAGAGCCATGATTTGCCGGCGAATCACCATGTCTGGCTTGGTAATATCAACTTCGACCTCTGGGTTATTCACTTGACTCGCTAAGCCATTTCCAGTCACTGCAAAGTCATACCTGAAAAGAAACCATTCCTGCTGGTACCAGAGCTACAGCTTGGCAGGGTCCCCGTGCCAAAGGGAGACAGCATGGGAACTTGGCAATGCCATCCCTGTTTTCAGTCTGGGTGATACTCTGAGCCCAATGTGATCTTCCCACGTGCTAAACCTCACAAAGCACTTCTCTGGCTTCTTACCCTATCCTGCCTCCCTGCAATCTCTGCAGCATGTGGAAATAAACACTGTTTTCATTTATGCTGAGCCACACAGGCAGGGGAATGACAATTTTCTCCCCAACTTGAAAAGAGAAAGAAGCTCTGGGGTTTATAGTAATAATGGCTTTCAACAGCATAAATCAGCTTGCTGCAGGCAACAGAGCAAAACAAGGTGCTGAGGTGCCTTGATGCCCAGTTAGATTACACTTTTGGGAAAACAACCTTAGATGGCCATAGTTATTCCAGAGAAACCTATAGTAACTGTTGGAGGCAAGCGTGTCATTCTGGGTTTGCATAATGCACCTTAACCATCAAGCTGGGATATTGAATGTGTGCTTCTCACCATGCAGACATGAGATGCAATTTCCCTAATAACCCCAGCAGGAGAAACACCTGTGATGCTGAAGATGAGAATCTGTAGCCCCACACATCAGAGCAGGGAAGAGCCAAGCTGCTCAGCCTCAGAAGGCATGCATGCTCAGGTCTGAACTCACATACAGCCTCTTGGTTTAAAACAGAGACTGCGCAACAAAATCCAACATAATACATCTCCTGACACTGGTCTTTGGAGCATCATCTTATAGAGCAAGGATAGGACACCTTTCTCCTTCCTCCAACTACCTGAATTACTAGAAAAATCAGTTTAACAGAAGCAAACATTACTTTTCTTAGTTCTGATGCCAACATCAGTATCAGGAGAGAAAGAAAAGCTTCTAGCACAGTCTAGGGATTCTGGAGACCAGGCAGTGAGATAAAGCATACATTTGAAGAGTATGCTCAAACCCCATCCTGTATATGGGGGTGACAATGAGGATGATTATTGGTGGTGGCAGTTTTGTTATTATATATGATCAATATTATACGTTTCAAAGAAGTCAGAGACCAAAGTGGAAGACTACCAAACTTTTAGCTTCTCAGAGTCACTGAAAAAATGCTAACAGCAAAGCAAACTATCTTCCACAACCCCACGTGTCCAGCCTCCCCTCTGTCTCCTTGCCCAGTGCTGCCAAGACTCCATCTCCCCTCTGTACTCATGTGGCCCTTGCACACACTGGGGATACCTGCTAAGAAAAGCCCTGTAGAAGCTGCTGATAAACAAGACTGCAGGAAGCAGAGCCATTTCTTGTCACAAAGACCCAAAGCATCACCCTGACCAAGCATGGCAGAGTTTTAGGCACACACAAAACAGTGCAAAATTTAAGCAGTACGGCTTACTCACGCGGCCCAAAAATATCAAGGGCAAAAACTGCTATTACTTAGAAAAACTGCTGGAAAACCCTAGACAACTGGTTTTTTTTAATGGAACATCTTGGATTGTGCTTATTTCCTCAGTAAGCAAAGAGGAAAAAAAAAAAGAAACTTGTATTTCCAAAATAAAAGTTAAACAGTTACATAAGCCATAGGACAGAAAAGTTTGGCTTACTCATGTGTTCGCAATTTCTTCCTTAAAAGAAAAAAAAAAAAGTTTTGTAACTCTTTTTCCATCAAAAGTGTGAATGAAACCACTGGCCCCCTTGTGCCACTGACCTCAGCAGTGGAGAAGGTCTCCAGGCTCCATCATCCCTACCCTTGCTCAATAAAGAAACCAGTTCCTGATGGAAATACCAATTGGGGGCACTGGGGCAGCAGAACTGTCAGACAACAGAAGCATCCCTGCTCTGTGGCTGTGATACAGCATTTTGTACAGATCATTTCTCCAAATCCATAACCAACCAATAAGAGGCTTGAGTCCAAGAAGAGGTGACTTATCGGGGTATCTACACTTAGTTCCCAACTCTAAAGCAAACCCCCATACAGAGCTTGGACAACCCTTTGGTTTGCATTCCAGCTCTCCCATCTACAAAAACAAGAGAGAGCTGGAGTCACTCCTGTAGGAGAAGAGGGCTCAGGGAGAGAGGCCAGCACACTGGGAAAGGCTGGGGCGAGAGGGTGAGGGTTAATCAGGGAAGGCAGCATCGCCAAACCTGCTCTTGGCGCTCCCGTTCCAGCACTCGTTCTCATTGACAGTGCCTACAGACATCTTTTCATCATTGCAAATGTTGCCAGGGAGAGATGACCAAAACTTTTTGGCCTGCTTCAGCTTCTCTTTCACATCAGTAACCTATTAAGTTTAAAAAAAAAAAAGAAATACAAAACATAATCCAGAATACCAAACACTCATTAAAAGCAAAGCAAGGAAAGTATTTTTTATCACAACAGACATATATAGGCCAGATCTTCAGGCTGCGTGTTTTGATGGTTGATTTACTTTTTTAATACAAAATTAAACACTGCTCCTCAAACACATATTACTCATAAGCCAAGCCTTTAACAGAGGCACTTCTCTGACATACAAGCGTTGAGGTAATTCAAGTCTAGAGCCATGGGCAGATTACACCCCTCAGAAAGTTAAAGACAGCCAAGGAATATTAAGAAACCCTATAAATTAAAAATGGAAAATTATACACTGTGGTACACAGTGTGAAGCACCTGCGTGGCACCAGCAGGACCAGGCACTCACCAGTCGGTCCAAGCTCGTGCCAGCAGCTGTAGTTGGCCGCTCCTCGGGGTTGTAGGGTCTGAAACGAGCACTGAAACCACTTTCAGAGACAGAGCGAGCAGTCCGGCCTTGGGCAAGTGTTTTTGGCTGGCCACATCCCTGGAAAACCTATGTGAGAGAAGGAAAGGATTTTATGAAACAGGAGGTCACAAAAGCCTCCCTTTTCCAGGTTCCAACCCAGCCCCCGCCCAAAATCATACATTAGCTTTATACATATACTCGAAAGGGCACTCAGGAAAAAACAAATTGACAAGAATAGCGAAATAAAACACACTGAACAAATAAATCCCAAATGTCCTCTTGGCCCATTTACCTTCTGAGACACCTGCATGCTGTTCTCCTGCATGTTCATGATCGCATCTGAAATTTTCACATCAATGGGGTCCATGACTGACTCAATGTTGAAGGGACCCTCCAGCCTTTCTGCTACCAGCAGCATCGAATCTAACATAGAGAGAGATGAATGAAGGTTTTTAACGGAGGAGCTTCAAGAATAACGGGTACAAAGGATAACTGTTTGAGCACACAGACATTAACCACTGCAGTGCTGCCTCTGACCAGCGCACGTCTCCAGGAAACATTTTGCTCTGTTCCCAGAGCCTACAACTTCACCAGCACTGAGAGGCTGCCAGCACCAAACCATGGGCTCATATACATCAAAAGCCATGTTAAATGAGGGGGAGCCACTGCAGCCTGCCAACAGCAGTCTGTAATCAGCTCCTCCCATCAGAACAAGCATTACTAACACCCTCCGCTCTGTACTCATTTATTAAAGGTTGCTTTGTGTCCTTTGTTTTTCAAGACTGCTTTCAAAGCCACCGGCTTCCTCATGCTGGTCCTGAGCATAAGACACCAACTTGCACAGGTCCAAGGTGATCCTTGATACCATTTCTCCCTTACAGAGAGCTACAGGCTTTTTGTACCCAGGGAAGCCAAGGGATTGCACCTCCCAGCATTATATGGACAATTTGCATGAGGGAGTCTGCATGAGACCAGCGTGACTGCTGTGCACTCATGATATATTTGGCACAACTCTAGGCAAGGGGAGAAGAAAAGTCCCTCAGCCAACACTGGGTCACTCCTCCTGTGCTGACATGCACATCCTCATCAAAAGCATCATTAAACACAGCAGCTACTGCACATCCACTGCTTCCTCTGGGAAATTACTATTGGCAATCAGCATTAAGCCTTTCACCTTGTATTGTGTTTACATCCTCTCTCTGGTTCTCTCCTAGAAGGTGCCTCCAGGTACACACCTGGCACTAAGCTCTTGTTTCTTCTCACCCACCACAACCTTAATTTAATGGTAGTTTTCACTCTGATCCCTCAATCCCAAAGCACTTGCTGGTCTCATCTCCTGCTTCAGTTCATGATGCTCTAACCACAGACTCATCTTCTTCCAGTTGCATTTAATTCTTCAATTTTTCCTGGCATGAGTGATGAGGGAGGTCAGGTCCCTCCACCCCTGAGGAGCTCCTCCCTGCTCCTAAGATATGCCTGTTCCCTTCCATTAAGGAGAATGGGTGTTTCACAGTTAGTCTATTAATCGTGAAAAGTGTTTCTCATGACATTCATCCTCCTCCTAAGTGCAGAAGGTATTTTCAACAAGCAGAAACCTTCTGTGGGCTCTGGCTATCTGTTAAAGCTCTATAAAGAAATTTGACATATCGAACAATTTAGTAATAGTTTTGCTTTAGTGCCCAAGTCATGTTAAACTACATTAAAAAAATCACAAACTAGTGACAAATATAAAATTAAGTTAGGTGTACGTATAAAATAACAGTAATAACAGGAGGAGGAATAATAATAATCCAACACCAAAACTCCCACATGAACTGCAGATGCCTTCCTAGCCTGTAAATCCACTTTTTAAAGACAGTTCAATATTCTAAAGTTTTGTTGGGTGTTAGTCAAAGGCCTGTCAGTTGATTAACCCACTCTCACTCACGCAGCTCCACCAAGGTGTGGGCGTTTAGGAAGCAAACCTCTGGAGGAGCTGGAGTCCCCAGGAAAGCCCCTGGCTCTGCAGGCACACACCACCAGCACCAGTGACGGAGCTGTTGCAGGGCATGGCTGGAATTTAGCCATCAGGGACTACAAACAGGTCTGAACTAAACGCATTTTAAAAAAAAAAAAGGGGGGGAAAAAAAGAAGGTAATAACAAATGAAACAAAGAGTCTTAGACTGTATTGTGGTGGGCTCCAATAAAGTGATGCTTCAAATCTCTGAGTAATGACTGCTAGCATGAATATACCATTGTGCCAGAGGAGAGAAAAATGCTTTTGATGTGCTACCAAATGGAGACTTTTGTAAACAAGTGGAGCACAACTTAAATGTGTTCATCACTGTCAAAGCTTTTGGGGTTTTTCACGCGCATAAAGAACATCCTGGTGCAGCTTGCAGGAAGCCACTCATTTCAAATAAAAATATTATGAATAGACAGATAATAAAACACACAAAATGCACAGGGTTTTTAAAAAAAAAAGAAAAAAAAGAAAAAAAAGAAAAATCATTCCATTTTGTAACTACTTAATTCTCCAAGTGGCCAGGAAAGGCCACAGATCAATAAAGTGTTTGTGAAAGACTGAAAGGAAACATAAACCCCAATTCTTCTGGCTGTTTGGCATCTTTGTAAACTTTGAGCCGGGCAGGCCATCCACAAGACCATGGGAATGTAGAGCGAATTGGGTCCTTTGTTAGCAGGGGTGCCATGGCGTTCCATGTATCACAGCCCAGGAATGCAGCCTCTGCTTTGACTGCCGATAGAGAAAATGCATTCGGCCTCCAGCAGAGCTGCCAAAGCTGGCGAGAAAAGATAAGGAAAGTAATAATTGGAGTTGGGATTGATACAGGCAAGGAGCGCTAAATGAAATAAACTTTCATTAAAAAGCAGGGAGGGGAGAGAGGGGCTGAGGGTGAGGGGCTCTCCCTCATCTGCAGTTTTGATTTTGGAGGCATCCTGCAAACTTTTACCTCCCACCAGGAGCTGGCTGGTGTCCCCAGCTGCTGGCGAGCAGCGGTTCCCTCTGGCAGCCACGTCTGACGTTAATAAGGCTGGCTGGGGTTCCGGGTACCGCCGGCACCGCTGCCCGCAGGAGGGGAGGACGCTGCTCCAGCACCAGGAATGAATCTTCAGAGCCATGCCTCTCCCAAAAAAGATTTTCCATTATTGGGAGAGAGGAGTTGATTATAAACAGCAATTATTTTGCCTCAGCTCTGGCGCAAAGTAATTGATATTTATAAGCCACGGCGAGGTGGCTCAGCTTTGCTTCATGAAAGTCTGGCAGAGTGAAAAATGCACCCTGGCCATGAGTTACAAACACACAGCATGACAAAAGACAGTCTCTCCTCCCTGTGATGGGGAGATAGAAGTGGATTTGGGGGGGAAAAAAAAAACCCAAGTCACAACCATCTAGCACCATCCCTTAAAGACCCTTTTCCTCTTGCATACATTTGTCCTTGCTACTGGCATTGAGACAATCCTTGGCAACAAAGCACCTCGCTCTCATGAAGGAAAGCAATTCTTTTGCATTGTGCCACCAATAATCAGAAACCCACATCTTCAGCCTCACTGTCTGACTTGAAGAACAAAAGGCAGTTTTCAGTCTTAACCCCAAGATCTGATTTAAAAGGGGAGGGAAGGAGGGGGAAGACCTTGACCATTCATTAACAACAATCTTTTTTTTTTTAAAGGGAAAAAAATTCTTTGCACACAAAGTAGTACTCCAGATATGTATATGGAGCCTGAATTCGACATCTTTGAGCAGAGTAAACCTTTGTGGGGGAAAAAAAAAAAATCATGAAAAGGCACTGGAGATTAACACTGTTCATTCAGGAAAGCTCCAACCCCCCAATAGCCTGTTTGAAACAAAGTATACCCCTGTCTAATTGGTGTACAATTGTGTCAGGAATAGAGGGAGAAATAATTTAGATAGTTAAAGGGGAGAAAAGAGTACAATTCAGTCATTATTTCATACTCCTCAGCTTTAAATGGTACTTTGGAGCAATAAGGAATTACAAAGTCTTCTTGTCTCAAAAAACCTACAAACTTTACATTCCAGCTTGGAAAAGTTTTACATAAGTGACTTACATGTAGACCCACTAACAGACACGAGTATTTAATTTGCACATGCACCCAAATTCATATAGACTTGAAGCATTTGCTGCAAGTTCTCCCATTTAACTATATTTAAATTGATTTGGTAGGTTCAAAATCTGATTTTGACTTGTAATAAATCATTGTCATAACTTGGTACTTAAATCCATGATGCAAAATTGCACTGAGCTCATGCAGGTGGGTTTTTTGGATTTTACGGAGTGGTTTTGAGGGGATTTTTTGGGGTCTTTTTTATTTATTTAATTATTTAAATCTTTAAACACAAACACACAAGAGATTTGTGGCATATGCCCTGCCCTAAACATCAGATCTACCTAACTTAATTTGTCTCAAGAGGCAAGTTGAGATAGAAACCAAAGTCTGCAACATAATCAACACCTGTTCAGTTATTAAATTGTTTTAAAGAAAGCACAGCTTAAATTTTCTGTATCCATATTCCACTGCAGGTATCAACCCAGAGTGCAAGAACCAAGCAAATACTACCAATAAATGTAACGAAGCTTAATACCATACTTAAGTAATGAGTGGGCAGGAAGCCCCTTGGGAATGAAGCACTTCAAGAAGAAAGCTTTGCTTCCAACCTGGAATCACATGTATTTATTTTGTCTTGTTTAATAATCTTAATTATTGTATGCAGCCCCTGATCAGTCTCGTGTGACAGGGCTTGCCGGCTTCCCCGAGGTTCGTTTTTAGCTGCATACCACCTACAGCAATTAGCTGCTTGTGCTTTTGTCTGTTTTCTGGCATTATGCCCTTCCCTTTCATGGGATTCCTCTTTTCTACTTGGACTAGATGTTTGCAAGTCTCCTGGCTTTGAGCTGTTTCAGCAACAATTGTAGTTGAAATACTTAATATTCTCATGAGAAAGACGGCTGTGAGGAATGGGGGAGGCGGGGTGTCAGCCTCCCAGAGAATGACTTGGAAACCCAATTTAGTGTCACATTTAGCTCCCTATATGGAGCATACACACACAAAAAAAGCCTTCTGAAAATAACACCCTGCAAATACCCAGTTGGCAGAGCAGCAAAGTGAAAATCCAGTACACAAAACATGGAAAAACACATTCTAAGATGTAAATCTAGCCTCAAATGCCAACTATCAGCAATTTCCCCCTTTTTTTTTTTTTTATCTTTCAGCTCAATGAAAGGGAAATCTTTTCTTTCTAACAGTCTTTTTTTCCCTGAGTGGGATGGGAAGAGTACCGCAGCCTTTTCAGTAGCAGCAGATACTTTACATGTGCACTTCATCACACATTAACTGGAGTGAAGCGACTGCTCCCAAAGGATGCTCAATCACAGATAAATCAAACCTCCTGGAAAAGGAGCACAAATGAAAACATTTAACATTATCTATTGCCTGTGCCCACAAAATGTGATGCATTGCCAATTCTGATGAGACTTGACCCAAGGAGGAATTTAACATTTCAGTCTGAATTCCATGTATCGAATGGTACCGTGTGTAAGCAGGGAAGAGAAATAACAACCAGGAGGAAGAGGATGGCAAAAGCACTCACATAGCGTCACACAAGACCTATCAACAGTGCAACAGGATGGTGGCTGAGCGCCAAATGAGCTGTTTAAAAACAGATTCAGACACATGTCCTATTCAATTTTTTAATGTAATATCCAGGTCTTCAGCTTTTCCCAAAGCTCATCATGTCTGGTAGGAAGATTCCCAGGCTGCTGAAGAAGAAAACTGGCTTTGGGAAGGACAGCTGTATGGTGACAATAACGTATAAGAAGTAGTATGGAAAAAACAGACTCTACACATGCTTGGCCCAAGCAAGAAGAGACACTCCAAGCCTACAAGCACATGGCAGCTCCATGTTCCTAAAGCTTGCTGCAACAGAAGCCACTGGCATAACGAAAGTCTCATTTATTTATAAATTAACGTGAATGGCAAAAGGTGTCCTGTATAGAGAGGTGTGGAAGGAAAAGATATCCACCACAGACACCTGAAAAACCTGCTATAGCTCAGCATAGCCACTTGCAAAGCCATTCAGATGAGAGACACAGTATCAGTGTAGACTCATACACAGTTTAACCCATATTGCCTTACCTATAAAGATATTCCACTCAGCGTCCAAGTCCCCTTGGTTGGCCAAGCAGCCCCTCATGACGTTAAAGCAATAGTTGTAACAGGGCTTCACTGATACCAGACCTCGGCAGTATGGGCAGTACATCATTTTCAGCAGCGCTCGCGCACCCTGCGGCGTGGGGTTCACCTTTAAAAGAGAAAAAGAGAAGAAAATTAGCCCTCAGTCACTAACCCACACATTTACCCCAAGGTGCTTGGGACAGAGCTGTGCAGAGGAGATTCAGTGGGGTCAGCCATCACCATCACTATCCAATCAGAGCTCCCTGCTTACGTGGTCCAGGGATGCAGCGAACAGATGAAGGGGACTGGCTCACCTCCTTGGGTGTACCTGCCACTCCAGGAGACACAGACAGTCCCCATGTCTGCAAAACATCACTTGCACTGCAATACACCTTATGTGTCGTGGGACCCCTCCCAGGGGACAGGAACTCCAAGGGGACACGTAGCACGCAAACTCAGGGAAGGCTGTAAAATGTGACCAAGTCAAATGATGTCACACAAGGCTGCACTATCTGAGCCCTGCTGCAAACACATGCTGAAGAAGATGATGCTGGGATTTCTCAGGAAAAAGTGTCCAAGACAGGATATCTGCCACCATCCCCGTACCAAACCCGCCGGGAGTGTGCCCTCCTCCTCTGCAGGCTTGGCTCTTCTGGGACAATCGCCCAGCAGGGCTCTCCGGCACAGAGACAAGCTCCTTTATCTCACATTCAACTCCTGCAACACAGCATTTACATGACAGATACCCGGGTTCATTAACACTCAGCACTCATCACACTAAGTAACAGTTCCCCACACCCGAAGGAAGTGGCAGCTACAACCCTGCAGCTGAGGACAAGGCGGGGAGAACCCTCAAAGCCATAGCGCAGCCACTGGGTGTGCGAGCAGAGCTGTCTGCAGCAGGCATGTCATCCCTGAGCCCTCAACAGGGCTACTTTCCAACGTGACTCATGGTCATTCATGTTTGATTCACTCTCTGGCCCAGCTTCAAAACATTCATTGAAACCATTTCCACCCAGCCAGTCCGAGGAGCATTAGCTCCATCCCCACACACTAGCGCCGACCACATGGTGAGTCCATCTTAAGTGTTGAACAGAGAAGCTCCCTCAAGATCAAATTTAAGTGTTAATTAGCCACATATGAAAACAAAAAATTAAGATGCAATCAGAGATACACTGACAAAACAGAAGTGGTCTCTGGTGTTTTAAATGATGCACTTGAGACTCCTTGTAAGGCATGTAGGGAAAGTGCTCTTGGTTGTGATCCAAGACCATGCTGGAGGAGACACACAACATCCCTGAGAAAGAGGGACATCACTCAATACAAAGCACTGGAGATGTGGATGGCCTCCACTTCTCATCTCTGGAGGTCTGGGAACAGGCTTCATGGCAGAGAGGACAACAGGATTGAATGGAGATGAATGTACACAAGGAAGATCTGGTACCACACATATGCTGAAGACCTTACTGTTGCAAAGCCCATCTCAGTGTGAGGGATATGGAGAAACTAAACATGATCGTCTGCTGCAAAAACTAGGTGGCAACACATGAAACTAAAAACACATGAAAAAAGCAACAGATTTTAAGAAAAATAAAACAGAAATAAATAAAATAAAACAAAAAAAAAGCTACATAATCAGGCTGGCTTTGTTAATAACATCAGCAGAATTTTAAACCCTCTTTTCTTATGAGATGACAGATAAAAATCTGCTGTTTCTGACAACCCCACAGTTTCCCTTCAGTAGGCAAGCAAACTGGTTAGAGAGGCAGAAGGACAATTTTCTGCAATTGATGGAGCTCAGTGCTGGATTTTGGCTGGCCAGCAATGTTAATCAAACAGCATTTTACCCTTTTTTTGTCCATGAAGAACCTGTTTGGCTGAGCAAAAGGAGACTCCATGTAGAAAGCTATTTGCAGTGGTGGTGGAATTTGATGCAGATCCTTCAGAGAATATATACATTTTACTTTTTTATATATATATATTTGGAAAGTATAGTGGGAGCAGGAGCCCCAGCAGAAAGTTCCCTATTGGGACAGCATGGCTTTAAAGCAGAGCTGGTTCAAACACTGGGAATAGCTCAAGCAACAGAAACCTAAAGCTAAATCAGATGATTTATAGTTGGAAAACTGGAAACAGACAAATGTAAAGGTATCATCTGCCATCCAGATGGTGCAGTCCTTGCATAACAAAAAAGTTGCAAGGAGAAAGAGGGAACTAAATAACATCTCGCACCCAGAGACGAGCTCTGAAGGACGCTCCAGTTTAGCGCTTTATTTGTTTCTCTGATAAAAATCCCTTCCTATGTCACTTGGCAGTAGGTGCTGGGACCTCCATGCCCAGTCCTGAGGCTGAGCAGCAGATCCTGGCCATCCTAGCGCTGTTGGCCCCCAAAGGAGTGCTTTGCATCCTCCTTGGGAAGAAAAATTAGGAAAGTGTTGATAGTACCAGCCAAGTGCTGGAGTAGTTCGAAGCTGAATGAGGCGCAGGAAGCTTCCCCAACCCTATCATGGAAAGCTGCAGCTCTATGGGAGGAATTGCATGGCAGCAAATTGCAAAAACCCACACGCAGAGCTGTGACCCAGGAGGCCCCTTCCCATCTTAGGTTCCCCCCTCGCCCCATGAGCGCCGAGGGGCTGCAAGCCTGCAGCATCTCCTGCTTTGATATTTCATAGGGGTTGATCTTTAAGAATCCCAGCAGATGCAGGGGAAACTGAAGCTGCTTTCCCACGTTCCATAGCAGACGATATGCGATGGTCACTTGGATTAGGGCCTTAGAACAAAGACCCAGGATGATTTTAAAAGCGAACAAGGTTTTGCTTCCTTCCCCACATAGGTTTGTGGCTCTGAGTCCTGCACAGAGCTGAGCAGAGGGTAAACACGAAGGGGCAATGGAACAGACAAACCCCAGCCTTCAGTGACGGCTGAACTGAGCCCTGTTAGTGATGGACATCACCCACAGGGAAGCTAAGTGTGCAATACAGCTAATACAGATGCAGAGGAAGACAATGGACAAATTAATCAGTGCAGAGTTGGCATTTTATGCTGTCAGAAAGCAACAGGAAGGTACAAGCAGAGATCACCTCTAAGAGAGAGTTCTGGGTAACATTATGAGCAATTACACCTCGTTACAACAGTGATAAATGCTTAACTGCTGCGTTTCACTGCAATGAGAACCTTAACCCCTGGCACAGGGCCCATACCCGGTCCAGACCAGCTCCAGCTCTGTCAGTGGGATGTGCCATATGTTGCACTGGCAATTCTTCACAAGCTTTTAATGCTGGCCCTGCCACACCAGGTGCAAGCTCTTAAAACACCATTGTATGTAACAGTAAACCCAGATATGCTTTGTTCTGGGGTTGTGTTTATCTTGGAAAGCAACTCAAGTTCATTCAAACTCTACTCTAGAATGACCCTCAAAACCAAATAATCTCCTTTCCAATAAAGCAGAGTCCCAAAGAAAGCTTTATTTGCTGCAGAGGATTTACTCTGGTAGATCTGAGCCCAGGTACTCGTATGCTGCAGTACACATACCCTGTAAAAGCTTCTAATAGAAACAAATGCACTCCAGTCCCTTCCTTTTATCTTGTGAAATTTATTTCCTGTCCATGGCGTGCCACGCCACTGCAGCAATCCATCACCCTGCGGTTTCATCATGTAAATTACAATTTGTCCATATCTATACGCTTTGTCAAACGCGAAGATTAAAAGCTGCTAACAGATGTGTTTTGGCACCAATCTTCACATTCATATCAAACTTGGTCCTTAAAAATACAGATTTGCACACAATTTACAAAAATTAAGCGAAAAGAAACCAATCCTGCGCTTAATGCAAACATTTCCTATCATATTTGTTGGGGTAACTCCCCAAATTACATTGACTGGTGAAGGTAAAATCATGTTCTTGTAGAAGTGCCATGCTCTTGGCATAATAAAATCTGGGTTTTGTTGGTACTTTGTCATACCCATCCCATTTCAGAGTCTCACATGAGGGAAACTGCCTTACATCCTTAGCCTTTTCCAGCTCACTGGCAACTACAGCTGGATGCATGCAACTGGTAGAAACTTCACCATTAAAGTACATACCTATCAAGTGTAATGCCTTGATCACAGCCTATCACAAAGCCACCAAAACTCAAGATAAACTGATCTGTGCAAGCACGCAAAGTTCAGAAAAGCAACCAGATTCTTCCCAAGGCAAGGAATAGCTGAGGAAGGATGACAAAGCTGCAGCTACGGACAGTCCTGCAGGGAGCTCCCAACCAGCTGCCAGACAGCCAAAGACACATTTCATTCTCCTACTCTACCCTAAAGTTAACATTAAGAACGTTAATAACAACATTTAAAATCCTGTCAGCTATAATAACTATTTATAATAACACTGATAACTGAGGCTTTCTTATTTTCCAAGCTTACACAACAACAGTGTTGCCATGCCAGCAGCACAGCCACCAGAAAACATAAAAATCCAACAATCTGAAAATAAATGCAGTGAAATTACTTTTGCTTTATACTGCATTTTCTTCGCAAAAAAACTAAATGAGGGCCGTACTGGCTAAGGAAAACTAAAGGAGTAACTTCTCAGTGACATGGAAAGATGATTTCAAAAACATACTTCAAAGCTGACTGTGGGATGCTCCAGGTGAGCAGTCAGCTTAGACAACTAAGGTGTCATCGATTCTTGGGACCAACACAACTTTATTTGCATCATTTTTTCCTTCTCTCAGTGTTGTGCAAGAGCATCATCTTGGCACACACTGGTCCAGACATTCAGCTCACTGTGAGGCAGAAGATCACTCAGGAGGCTCTTGGTTTCGTTCTCCACCCCAAATATTCCAATGAAAGTGTTTTGGAATTAACTACGCATTTAACCAATTTTGCTGGCCTGGTACTAGCACATGAATAATTTAGACAGCATCTGTTTCAACCACAGAGTTGGGCCTCTGAGGTCTTGTACATTTAGGAATGGTATTTGGGAACTGCAAGACACTGTGTCTCATCAGTATTCACTACCCATGGTGATGTCTGCTGCAGCTTTATCTTTTGCAAGGAAAAGTTCAAGAGTACATTTATGCTCAATTCCCTCTTTACAGCTTGCTCCCCCCACTCCAGATGTGACAATGCCCAGAGGAACAGCAGAGCTCCTGAGAATCACACCGCTGGGGACTCAACATGCTCAGTCTTAACATTAGCTAATCAGAACTGAAGCACCCCAAGTGGCAGGGGGGACCTCGGGGTGCCAAGTGGATGCCTCTCCCTCTGAAAACTTAAGTAGCAATGCCAGGGTCAGCATATCCTGCTCCCGGTGCCCTTGGAACCAAAATGCCTTTCACACCAAGCTTGTTCTCTGCAGAACCTGCCTCTCCCTGCCTCAGACACCACAGATCATGAGCGACATTCTGTTTGCTTTAATGAGCAAAACATCAGGAATATTTATCTGTGCAGCTACAACCAAAAACATCCTTAACTATCCCTCACATTGTTTTCAAAATTAGCACCAGAACCACAGTGTGTGGGGGGAGGCAAAGAAAGAAAAGAACAAAACCAACCCAGTGGACTGAAGGGCTCCTGCATGACGCCATCGGCTCCAAACCCACAGCCACATCCACGCACTCCCAGCCCCTTAAATCTGCGATGACTGCTGCTCCAGCATGCTTTGAAGGCTGTGCCTAGCACAGACCCTCAGATGGCTGGAGCTGAGGCAGATGCAGTCACATTCTTGGCAGGTCCTCTCAGGGTCATCTTTGATGTGGAGAAGTGCTTGGTATTGTTTGTTACATTGATGTTTGCCCTTGGTACGTGGAAGGCAAGGTCCTTGTGCATGGCAGCCCCTCGTTCTGGCCCCACAGCTTGCAACCCACTGCCTGGACAGCACTGCCTCTTTGAGGGACACCCTGCTACACTAAAAGGGCTTCTTGGCTACTCTAGCTATTTCTTGGTTGCCCATGAAGCAGAAGTGTTGCCCCTCTGTCCCCTCCCAATGCATGCATGCAACACACTCCATTCCTGTCACTTCCTTGGCAGGGTTTGCTCTCGCCTGAAGGCTACCCAGCTTCATTGGATATAGGAACACGAACTTCTTCCTGAAAGAGGATTACGGTCACATTCCCCTTAAGTCAAACCAAGGACAAAGACTGCACAGAGGGAAGTTGGACCTTGCCTCTCTGACTAAAGTTTTAGATCCTCAAATGGCAATTACAAAGGGCACTACTTTTACCGATATGAGAGCTCAGTGCCTTATTATTTGTGATGACAAACAAGCCTCATTGTTTTATTATTTTCATCACTGCTTCTCCTAAGCCTGTCTTTTCAGCATCCATGCTGAAAAGGACAGGAACCACAGTTCAGGGACACAGCTCAGCAGGAGGTTAGTTGACAGGTTCCAATCTTAACTTGTACTTCAGAGATGCCTTATCCAAGATGAGGCAGCTCAGAGCAAAAGGGGTTAAAAAGCTACCGGGCTCCCACTTCAGAGCAGTGTGGGAAGGCAATCACCTGTCCCCTCTGCAACTCTCTTCATAAACAGTTGGAAGAAAATTTCCTCCTTGGCTGCTATCATTACACTTCATTAGGGAAGAAATGCCAAGACCAAGAAAGCTGACCTCCTCCACCCGCCGTGAACATCTCCAGCAGTCTCCTCTCATCTGCTAATGTCACCTGAGGACAGCAGATGAGGAGATAAATTTATTCCTCATATGAAGCTGTGCATTATTTCACACGGTTCATATCTGTGCTTCCAAACCAAACATCATTTCTTGCACACAATTTTCAAGCTGCTGCCTTTCCCAGGGTTCCCAAGGATAGGCTGGAAGACCCTTTCCAGCAGCCCAGATGCTTTGGTGGCACATGCACTTCATGTGGCTTTCAGTGAGCAAATGTTTGTTGGGGAGGTAGTTCGGGAGCCTCCTGAGCTCTCAGCAGTTCAGCCTCAAATAACAGGACACAAGGGCAAGAGGGAAAAGTGGTAAAAGAATCCCAAAACAACAGTTCATCAGCATAAATTTCCTGGGGGGCTCCAGAAAACTCTCACCACCACTATAACTGCAGGAGGTCACATCTACAAGTCCCAGCCTTCAGGTCTGCAGAGATGGTGATGCAGATGCAGGGATTTGATGCCATGTGGCTGCACACTTCCTCCTTCCTGTGCCTCTGCTGCTGACCTCCAGCCAGACCTCCCCTCTCAGCTCTTCCTGACGCTACAAAATGTTGTAAGGGAGCTCAGCCCTTGATTTCACTTCTCCCCCCACAAACAGGGACCTCTGCTCCATAGCTGTAGCTGACTCTAAAAGCCCCACTGCACTTTACCCTCAAAGGTGTCATGACCCTCAACCAGCCGTGGTTTTAATTGCATGCAACTAATTACAGGAACATCTCTGCAGCTTGAGAACTGCCCAGTTGCAGGTTCTCATCCTTTTTTGGTCACTCAGGGCTCTGGCTTGTATTTGTTCCTTTTTTCCAGCCCTGGCTGGGGCAGGAAATGTCACTGCTGGCAGCAATTTAACCCGGCTGACTTCAGCATTTGTTGAGGGCTAAGCAGCAGGTGAGTGATTAGGGGATGGGCAGATTTCCGTCTCCCAAAGGCAGGGGCAGCAAGGTCAGGGAGAAAGCACCCAGTGTCAGCAGATGACAGAGGGAAGCGCTAGAGGCCCCCAGCCCCTCACAGCCAACCCCAGAAGCAGGGCACACCTCTAACAGGCAGAAACAGCATCCTGAGTTTCCTCCTTTGGGGCAGGTCTGGAGAATTTCGTACTTTTTGGGGTCCAAAGGAAGGAATTCGAGGCATGAAGACTCGAGTACCAGAATTGTAGGGTTTAGACATAGTTTTAAAAACATCTGTGCTTTCTCTCAAAATCATACAGCTTTATCTCTGTTGTGTATTCCGGCACAGTGGCACACCTTCTGATCCATTCAAGGCCAAATTAAATTATTTTCTAGCCTTCTGGCTTGTAAATCAAGCACACTTAGTTCTTCAATATCTTCTCTTCTTTCACCCCTTTACTTCCAAACTCACACAAGAACAATACCCTTCTAAATGCATCCCCCTAGTGAAGATGTAAAAATATCTAGGATCATTAAAAAGCCATCAAGGCCATCCCACTGTAAAGTGCTCTTTGCTCTCTTGATAGTATCCCGGGAAAGTATGCAGCTGAGTCTTGCAGTAGTTTATATTTCTCCTCCTGAGGATTTTCAATTAAGTATTTTTTACTTACTAGTTACAAAATGCATTAAAACTAATTTACATTCCTTTGGACATTTTTTCATAAAGAAGAATTGAAGATTTATTCCTCAAGTTAATCCCTGGTATAAGCAAGTCATTCCACTACAACTCCTGAGTAAAAATAATAAGGAAGCAAAGTCAATGGAGTCATTATACAGAGTTAGGCAAAGCCAGGCTAATCTATATGTAATGTGGGAAGCCCCAAAACACAACCACAGAGCAGCAGCCATAAAAACATCAGCTTTTAAACTCACATCTAGAATTTCCCATTGTGTCTTGCAGGAAAGTGATGTTAGATTTCCACTGAATGAGATTAAAACACTAGAGAAAGGATTGTTATTTCTTCTATTGCTGCAACTAAACCTTAGGTACTCAGCAGCAAGGACTTTTGTTACTGCTTGGAAAAGTCAATCTGTTGTAGAATTTCTAGTGCAACTTGTGAAAGTGAAGTGGAAAGTGCAGCAACTGTGATCGTCCACAGCACGTGAGCTATTTTTGCAGCTGCGTGGGACTGTGGGTAGCTTTCCACACTCAAGCAATTAATTCTGGGGTTGAAGGCAACTCTACACTCAAGGATCTTCAAAAGGGAAAGAGAAATCACAATGCCACCTCGGGTTCACGACTCTGATTCGTAACAGATGCGGGGACTGTAGCCCTTGTGGTTCCGTGTCAAGTCTGGAGACGTTTTGATGAATTCTGAGCAGATGGAGCATAAACACGATCCCTCACCCATGCACATTTACTGCCTATCAAGTGATTGCACATTCCCAAAACTGTACTGGGGCTTAACATCCAGACCTCCCACCCAAATATTTCATCCACACTCTACAGCAGCACAAACACGACCCTACGACCACAAGATGTGCCGCACAGCCACAAACAAGGGCCACCAAATTTAAAACCCCAACCAGGAGGTCAGCAGGTTTTGCCAGTGACTTGGCACACAGACACTTGACCTCATCTGGCACCGACCCTCCCTCCCACCACAGGACGGCAACCCCAAGGCGGGAAGATTTCGTGGTCTTGTAAGAGTGATCCACATGTCACACATGGAGCTCCACACACCAATGAGCATACATCTAACACATCAGACACATCTAACTTGAGAGTCATCACGATCAGACAGGGAGTCAAGGGGTCCAAAAACCTAAACCTGCCACGGCTAACTTATAACTAACTCCCAGGATGCATCTGGATATATTAGAATATTAGTATAGCAACTCTTGCTTTGCCAATATTCTCTGCCCTACCACACATGTGGCTTATTGCAGGCTGTTTTTCTCATTTCTGCTCAAGAAAAATTAACATGGAAGCAGACTTTTTTTCCCCTATTCTCAGAGAGAGTATTTTAATGTTATCCCTGTTAGTCAAAGAAATTTGAATAATTATCTCACTTAACAATGCTGCTTGTGCTGCCGACAAAACTGCATTCTGCTTCCAAGAGTGTCTGAACAGTTTTGCTGGTTTACTTCTTTCCTTTTTTTTTTCCTTTCCTGGCACTTAGGCTGATTCAAACTCCTGCCTGCTCTTTCAGCCTGGTGTTTTATTACTCTGTAACCAGGTAGAAAGTAAACCTCTCCCAGCCCAATTAAATTATTACAATAAATCTTCTACAGCCAAAAGGAAATGAGCTGAGTTTGTTAAAAGGAAATCACTAATATTTGTTATCTTACATAATTACTTTAGGGGATTATTGATTGTTCCTTATACCATACAACACTGACTAAAATTAAAAAAAAATCTCACGTCAAAAAAAGTCACCCTGCTTAAAGAACTCCAAAGTGATTTATATGAAGAAGGAGGTAAACACACAAAACCAACATATTGCAGCCGTTTGATCCCCAAAAAAGTGACCTTATCATCAGTCTTTGAGGTCTAATTTGTGCTGTGTGTGTGACACCAAGTACAAGTGGCTTCTGCCCTATGCATATGACTCCAGCTTACTGTTATCACAGAAGTGCTGTTTGCTCATGTGAACTGCCTCTCCCCATGCCCAGGGTGAGGAGCAAATCATCAGCTGCTCCATAAAGGATGCCTGTAGCATCCATGACTCACTATAATTAAAGGCAATATTAAGAAGATACAGCCATTACACAAGCAAACATGGTTATTTCCACTGCAGAAGGTATTTAATTTCCTGCCATTACTGTTCCCTAGAGAGGAGCAAAGCATCCACCTGGGCAACATCCCTGCTACCAGGCTGCAGCACTAGATGGTGGTGTCCCCAGAACATGACTCTACCATGCAACAGCGCAGCCTACCCAGATGGAGTTTGCTCCCACCTGCACTCAACTACTACCAACATCTTTAGGTACTAGCCAGGACAACAGGGAAAGATGCTACCCATCATGGGTCCATGGGACACGGGAACAACCCCCAGACAGAGCTCACCGCGGACACTTTGCTCACGACGTCCCTCGCGACAGCAAGGCCCTGCGCGAAGGTGCGGGCGGCCACAAAGGCTCGCGTCACTTGCAGCTTGAGCTTCCTTGGCACGTCCCCGAAGGGCTTCAGCTGCTCCGTGTACTTGCTGACACACTCCAGGTACTCATCCGTGAAGTGGTACTGGGGGTTGACCAGCCGGAACATGCGCTCCAGCAAGCGCGCCCAGAACTCGTTGAGCATGTCCTCCAGGTTGACGTTGCCGCCCACGTAGTAGCGCTTCAGCTCCACAAAGAGGTCCTTGAACAGCTCCGAGTTCTGCATGTACAGCCGGCCATACGTCCGCACGAACATGTCGTTCAGCGACTTCTCTGCATTTTCTAGAAGCTCCTTGAAGAACTCTAGGAAAGAGGAAGAGAAGATATGGTAAACACGGGCATCGGGTTGTGTGTTCGCACACTTCTACAACCATTGCTGTTGCTTAACTGGAAAATTCAGCACAACGAGACCACCATCCAAATGAAATGCAAGGTTAAAGGACCCTCTAAAAATTTTCAAATAATTCCTATGTCTCAACATTTTTGATTACTCTTCATAAACCAACCCCCACAGCCCCTCTCCAGATTGGATGACTGGCATGAGTGAAATTTCTTGATGTAAATCTGAATGCCAGGACAAGAGTCAGCAAAAAGACAAAATAAAAAAAGCACCAGTTTCTTGTGTTTCAAGTCACCCATCTTAAAAGAAGTAATTTCAAAGCACAAGACTATCGGAGAGAAAAAAGGTGGTTTTGTTAAACAGATGTTTCACACAAATGGGAGTTCTTGACAAATTCTTTTTCCAAAATGATCAGCCTCAAAAACTAATAAATTTTAATAAATTTTAAAAACATATCCAAAAATCTACCTGCTGGTTCTTTCTCCTGTCCTGCAAGTTTATCATCTCTCAGGGCAGGGCCTGTCTCTAATCACCTAATTGGTCCTGACTGCAGATAAGGCTTCAGATGCTTGTAGCAGTGCAAAACCCCCCATAATTATACAGAAGGTTAACACTTGGCAGAAGAACAAGAGATTTTTCAGATGACGAAGGACAGATGGGGGCCCTTAGGATTTTTATCACTTTCTAAAAGCAAATCCCCACTTTGGTTCACCCTCTGAGAGCAGACAGCCCAGAGAGTGGCTGCTGCCAAAGAGCCACCACTGTGCCTTGGCAGTGCACCTACATCTCCAGGACTGATAACAAGCTCACCTGATGATGTCTGGCATGTCAGACGCAGTTTAAAGAACACACCCTCCCAAGACCATGGCACCAAAGCCCTGGCACGTGGGTCTAAGCACAAACTACTCTGCCAAAAAAATGCCGAAAAAACACTGCCTTGGAGATTTGGCACAGATGAGTTAAAACAAAGCACAGGGGAGGGGTCCGCTAGGCCAAAAGCACTTGGGCCATTTTGGAACAAAACTCTGTTCTGTGTGGCCTTGGGAAGGGGTTAAGGAGAGCAAGGGTGGGCACAGCTGGGACAAAGCATCCTGTGCAGCCTGTTTGCTCCAGCCCCGCGGGAACACCGGCACCCTGGGGTGTGGGCACAGCCTCTCTGCCGCTACGCATGGCGCAGGCAAGGGAGCATATTATTTTATGCATGCCACCAGCAATTGAGGATTCTGACCTCTGCTTTTCTGTGACTCATATTCAATAAATATTCTTTAATAAAACATGCCTCTGTGGTTTTTTAAATCCTCAAAGGAGCAATGTTTAAGGTCAGAAGTTGTTAGAAGGAGGGGGGGCAGGGTGGAATATTTTGGCCCAGTGTGAATTTAAACCTTGTTAAAAGACATTAAAAGTATGCTGAAGTTCAGATTTTCGTCTTCAAAGTGCTCCAGTACAAACAAAGCCTAACATAGAAAACATTTTCTGGAAAAACTGAAACATTCCTTGAGTTCCTGATGAACAAAGTCATGGGGTCCAGTGCCTGACATGGTTGTATATAATGCAGCCTCTTAGGAGTACAAGAGAAATGATCCAGGGAAGAGGAGATTGATTTCAAACACCCAACATGTCCTCTGTCCAATATCAGCAGGAACCTCCACTTTCGTTCCCATGACTGGCATTTCCTCTCCAGGAAGATTTTTTTCTGTTGAGTTTATACTATAGAGATTAACTTGGTGTATATTAATTTCTAATTCACTTAATCATTTTGAAGGCTCACTTCCTTCCTTTGCTCAGACCTTCTAGTATCACCAAATAAGTTGTTTATTTAAATACTTTTGTGCCAGGCATAAGACCCACCAGATGCAACAGCAAACTCTTCAATAAGAATTAGATTTCGAAATTATATTGATGGCAATTCTACTAGATAGTTCCCAACCACCAGCCTAAAGAACCCAAAGCAATGTTTTAAGCCAAGAAAGTTATCTTTAGTAATACATGCATATTACCATAACCAATGTATTCGCCTGCCCAAACTCCTATTATTGGTTACACTCCAAAGTGGAAGTTGAATAAACTGTATCCAGGCTTTAGAGCTCTTCATCTCTTAGCAATATTTCATGTGGGCTAGAACTTGGTATGTTCATTAATTATCCTGAAAAAACCCTGCATTCTAATTAGCAGCAAATACCTGTGCACCTGCAGTCTTCCAGCCAGCAGCTTTTCCTTGCCCGAAAGGAAGGTAAATAAAGGAAATGAAAACCTCTCACTAAACCCAGGCACTTCTAAAAGCCCAACACGACACTGCTGACAGAGGCAGCAGGCACACACCAAGCTGTCGTATCTGGCTCAGGCTCCAACCACATTTTCACGGACAGAAAACACCCATTCTCAAGTACCACTTCCCAAATAAAGAAGAGGAGGAGGGCAGAGGAGGCTGTGTGCCTGCAGCACAGAGTCAGCATCCACCCTCCCACCCGCAGAGCTCCCCTGCCAGTACATGCCTGCATCCCCAAACAAGGTCAGACAGGATGCCCTGGTGACTGGTGACAGTGGCTTGGCCCATAGGTGCCACTGCTGGCACCTTGAGGCTCCTGGGGTGGAGATGAGATTGGGATGGTGCAGAGGAGTGATGACAAGCATGGCACCAGTGATGAGGGGCCACCCACATCAGCAAGCAGGGATGGACCCAGCAGTGGGATTTGGATGGTGTCTTCCCCCATGCAATGCACAGCACTCTTAATTTGGTCAGCAGCAGTGATTTAATTATATACATAGGTATATTTTAGTATACCTATTAGCATAATATAAGTCTACATCCTCACTTTCTATCTCCACGTCAAGAAATCGGCTTGGGAGCAAGAAGGAACATTAATCTTTTCTCTGTGCAAACCACAGACAGAGATGTCCACAATGAAGAAAAGAAAGCCCAAAAGTCCTTTTTATGAGTTAAATGCTAATCTGACTAGTAACTCCCTACATCTAATTAGATATTAATTCTTCCCTTCACGGAAATGAGCTGATTAGCAAACACTAATGTAACCCAGCATTAACCTTGCCACCACAAGAAGAAAAATGGTAGGTTCCTCTCTAACGTCTTGACTGTTTGCTGGGTAAAATAAATGACCACCTTTCATTTGTATTAGAAGTTGACTTGTTCTCAAACAAAGCAAACACACAAAGGCCTCGGTTGCTTATTTTACAGCACCGTAAAAGCACGTTTTACAGCTGTGTTGCAAGCAATCTGTACTCATTAAATTATCACTCTGACAGGCTTCCTGTGAAAAGCTGTCAAATGCAAACCTTTTTCACAGACGACAAATCATACTGTGCCAGTGCTCTCTGAGACACTGCTATCTGGAGGGATGGCAGGCTCTCTTTTCCCTCCAGTTATCTTGTTTAAACTCCCTGAACAAGGGCTGGCCCCTCTGTCGACAAACAGGCACAAGCACACACATGGCTGGGAAGGGCTTCACAAGCTGACCCACAGGAACAGCACATGGCTCAAAGCGCTCCCTGGTTCTCCTGGCTGAGAGCAGAGTGTGGAAAGATAGCTGGGTTACACAGAGAGGACAGACCACAGACAAAGCACTGGGCTACAATGGCACAGCCAGCTCTGGTCCAACCTGACACAGGAGCAAGTCCACGTTGTACTGCTTCAACACACCTCTGCTTAGCCCCGCTGATGCAAAGTCACCTTCTCACTCAGGACGAATGTGGGAGTGAGGGTAGCAGTGCTGCTGAGCTGCCTGGTGGGACCAGAGACACAAAACCTTTCCTAACACGAAGAAAAAAGTTTAAAATTTGACTGTATTGCAAAATAAATCCTGTGCATGCCACCGGCTTTGATACTCAAAGGAAGATGACATTTCCAAAGCAATTAACTTTTAGAGACAGAAAAGGCAGTAATCTGCACTTGGGCAATCTACAGCCCTGGGCTCTGTTTATTCTTTTAACACGTTTGAATTTCAAGGTAGAATTTCAATTCCCAGCCTAGAGATGTCATGAAATGGTAAGAAAGACTAGATGTGACATACCTGGTATCTCTGCAATAAAAATCCCAGGGAAAAAAAAGTATCTGCTTTTAAACAAATCCTTCTATAAAGGAGTACAGTGGGAAACATAACCATAGCTACTTGGCAATTTCCTTTGTTTTCAGGTAATAAGATGTATTACCTGTTTGCAGCTGGAGGGCAGACCAGCCCTGTCAGTAACCCAGCACAGGAGAGCACAGCATTTCCCCAAGGTGCTTCCACATGACATCAGATTCCATTGCCAGAATAATTCAAAACAATCTTTCTTCCAAATTGCAGATACATGAGCTAATTGAAGAAACACAATCACTCCACCTACTGTGAGACAGAGCAAATCCCACCTCCAGACAACAGATCCACTTCCTTTGACTTTTGAACCCAGTATTTTTTTTGATCTTGGATTCATGTCTCATCTGAAAATATCCTTCTATTTTTTTTTTATTTTTTTTTTAAGTAAGATGGGAGGCAACGTTTTCCTATTCCTCGTGCTAACATTTTCAGGTATGTTAAGAGTGGGATTTTCATACAAGACGGCTTTTGCTGAGGAGAGCCTGGTGCTGTAGGGCACAGTCCTATCTAAATCAAAGGCAGCTCCTGGAAATGAGATGAACACATCAAAGGGGCACATTCCCCTCCACCCACAGACAGGTTTGGTATTTCCCTATGAACTCTGGTGATAAAGGAAGAAGCAGTGAAACTGCCTGGTCTGAGCTGCCTCCTGCCACTACCTGCCCATGTCAGGAGCAGAGCACCAGTGTCCTCTGCCTCTCCAGCCCTGCCCCAGGCAAAGTCCTCAGGGCTGAATCGGTAACCAACCACTGCAGGAGTGCAAAGTTTTGCTTTGAATTTCTTGATCTTCAGGAACAAAACACATTTATTTCAGAGAATAATTTCACACAGAGAAGCACAGTACTCCAGGGCACCCTGGTTGCTCCTCTTCCAGCCACTGCAGAGTGAAACCATCAGTGACCCAGGGCTCAGCACCTGAAAACCCCAAGTTTCACAGAACAGAGGAAACCTTAACTGTGGTGCAAAAAAGGTAGAATCTTATCCAAGGGCTGTTGAGCCAACATGCTCACTACAGACACCCATCTGTTGGCCATGTTCAGGTGTGCTGGTGCCCTTCCAAAAGGAGACCAGGGCTGCCACACACCTTTCTGCTCAAAAGCCACCAGACATGCTGCATTTCCCATACACCAGCTTTCTTTAGCTTAGAGCTGAGTTTTCAACTGGCCTTATTCTGTTTGAGGTCTGCAAATGAACTACACAAACAGATCCCAGGTAGACATGCAATTACTCAACACACTTTAAAAAACAAATAAAACCAGGTTCATGCACGCAGATAGAACATGCCGAATTTTTATAGGAACAATTAATTAGTTTCAGATAATTTGCCACCCAGCGTTTCAGGCATACTCTTAATATGCTGTCCAGATTATGATTAATTAAGGACCGTCTGTCTTACCAAAACCTTTAATTTGCTTGTCTGTATAGACAATTACGCTTTCTAGTGCGTACAGGAGAACACGGCCACAAAGAGATTAATTATATTTTCTCCTTAAATGGTTTACTCATAAAATGTCCACAACAGCAAGATGGATTCCCAGACGAATGCTCCTGCCCAAGCCACAGCCCCGCAGGCTGTGCCGCAGAGGGGCCGGCGCCGGCACCCTCCCAGCTCCTTCTCAGAGGTGCATCTGTGGATGCAAACTCCACCCTGCAGCTGCTCCTACCATGCAAAGCAAAATTCAATCCAGATAGATAAAAGGAATTTGGAAGAGAGGAGCTCTTCACCTGGAGGCTGAAGCTATGCACAGCCATGCCACCTAGCCCAAAGTGAGAAGAGAGATTTTTTTTTTTCCTAAATGTGCTTCATTATTTTTAATATGCCTTCACTTCCTTTATTGCATATACCACATTTGTAATTTCCACCAGGGAAAAACAAACTGTAGCTTAACAACCTTTTTCCGGAAGTGTTGAGAAACCGATGAACACATAGTGTTAACACATTTATGGAATATGAACTCAGGAAGGGCAGGGCAGATCCACAAGCTGTTTCTGTGTCCTGTTTTCAAACATGTGTTAGCACTTATTGACCTGGGAAGAACTCTTTTCACAGAGCTTGAAGAAGTACAGGCTTAAATCTTGCCAGTGTCACAGCAACAGCCCGAACATGTAAACCCTGGAGAGCTGAGAGGAACAACAACATCTCTCCTAACTTTGCTTGATTAGTGAAAAGTCAAGACAATAACAAGAACTGGGCTGCAGCCTCATAGGTTAAAAAAACCAAACAATCAAAACCCAGGATTTTTAGAAGTTCTTGTTTCTAATGCACCATGGGGTTGGTAAGAGCTCAGAAGAGCAGGCAGAAGAAAACACACAGTACCAGATACCATCATCACACTGACACTGAGCTTGTCAGAGAATAAGAAGCAATGAAGGAGGAAGGAAAACAATGTGGAGATTGCTGCCTGTGATTCAAGAAACAAATAGCAGCACATCGCATCCTGCTGCACGCACCAGTCATCCCACCAAGAGAAATGCCCTTGGTCCCCTCTTAGTTCCACTCTGCTCTGCCACATCCCATGTAGCAGGATGAGCCCAGTCTTTGTAGCCTCCTCCTCCCTGTTTTCAGGGCCTGTCAGTGCTCATGCATCCCATTCTGGGTCAGCTGTAGTGGGTTTCTCCCACTACTCCCATGCTGCTTCCTCCTTGAGCTGGTCCATCATTCCCAGCTCTTCCATCTCCCTCCTTGTGACAACAACTCAACAGTACTCTTCCCCAATGCACCTCCCTTGCTAGTGCTTCTTTTCCCTCCACTATTTTCTCTTTCCTCCACTCTCCCCAATGCCTAATTTTCACTGCACCCATTTCTCAGTCTCATCTGACCTTTCGGGCACATCTATGATTTCTCAGTGGCTTCAGCCTGCTGACCCACATCCATCCAGTATCAACACACCAACTTCCCACCCCTAACAGCAAACTCACATCCACCTGGAAGTGAGCTCCTACAGGCTGCCTCTCACACCCCCTCAACTCAAAGGAGCTTTCTGGGACACTCACTAAGGTATTTCACACATGTGTTTTCCCAAGCCTCCCTTTCCACTGCTGTCAAAGAGTGTGAGGAGGGCCCATGCTGCTGAACAGTGGGGATGGCTTTCTTGTTCCCGTTACCTCAGTTGCCCTCATCTCATTACACTTGCACTGAGAGCTCTTCCAGCTGGGGCCACCTCTTATTTGTTCAGCCAGCACGGGAATGGCTGTACACTGAGACATTACAGTACATTAAACACTAACAAAATAGCTCCAGCTCTGCACCAATGGGTTATTACACCCCCAAGTCCACCACAACATCCCAAAACAGCACCACCTCAACAAGCATCCAGAGGTAACCCACGACAGCAGCTACCAGCACCATGCACACAGGGTTGGTGGCTCCTTTGTGCAAGAAGGAGGAAGAGAGAGTTAATTTTAAACAGACAAACAATAGCTCATTGACTGGTTGACAGCAATTAGTAACCAGAGCACCAGGCACGTTTCCTGTAGCCACATACAAAGCCTGCTGCCTGCATCTTGGCTTTTGGGAAAAAATCCCAAATGGGTAAGGGCAGTTTACCTGTGACCTTAACAGCAGAACTGCTCGGACCTGAGATCACAGAAGAGCGTTTGAACCCTTCAAGCCCATACACAAAGGGCTTTTGCCCATTGCTAAAGTCTTTGCTTAATTACAAGAGATTATCTGGGGTTTCCCCCCCCCCCAACCTATTGGGCAGAAGCTTCCCCTCCCTTTGAGATTTCCTCCTTCTTAGATGACTTCAGGATCTTTCCAAGCCTCCCAAAGAGAGGTCTAGTTCCTGCCACTTTCAGACAAGCATCACCCTCCTCGATCAACAGGACTAAAAATCAGAGTGGCTTATGTACCTCCTTAAAGACCTCCAGATGGAGAGGAGCCAATTGAACAAAAACAAAGAATAAACAAACTTCCAAGGCACAGACAGCAGACAATTTGTTTCATTGCTGTTGCAGTGAGTGAGAAAGCACAGACAAAAGCCCACAAGTGGGATTTTCTAAAGGAAGTGCATTAGCAGTTGCTCCCCCCCCCCCAGGTCTGAAACCAAGTCTGAAGGAGCCTCTCTGCAACTGGTTCTTCCACAGTTTTCTGCTCTGACTGGTATGAGGTTTGGTGCCATCCATTTCTGGAGAGGGAAGAACAAGGCTGTGCCTTTATCTATACATGAGCAGCAGCAGACAGACCAAACCACTCTATTACTTGCACATTAATGATGCGGTCATCATCAGTGCACTTGCCTGAGGGTGGGTTGCAATGGGAGAGCTCTCTCCACCATACAGGTTTATTCAGAGGCTTGAACACCATGCAGCTCTGGCTCAGCAAAGGTCCAACAGGTCTCTATTCAGTGCTCCTGCTGTGCCACACACCTGGAGATGCCTCCTGAAGAGATGAACATGCTGGCAGCCAGTACTAATCCCGGGGTTCTGGGTACCACAGACATGGGGGGGACCCTGCCAAAGGAGCAGGATTAGGCCCTGGGTCTCTGCCCTTGCAGGCAGTTTCCAATAAGAGAGTTAATGTGAGATGAAGGTCCCCAAAGGGCAGTTATTTCGGTAAGGCAGAGCGCCCCAATGGTCTGCCAAATTCTAACTATAGGAGCAGCAGGCTGGGCACCTGCAGGGCTCGTCTTTCACCGTTTGCCTCCACACTGATTGAAGCAGCAGAAAGAAGACCACCAAAACCTTTCCCTCCTCCCTTCTGCCTCCTTTCCAGTTACTAATATATCCCAGCCATGTGCCCTGCTGCACCAGAAGTGGCAGCAGTTAATTAAACCCTGTTAACTCCTACCTGGAGACAGCAGCTGGAAGCCCAGGGTTATCTGAACAACAAAAACTAAATTCAGAAACAAGACTCCAGGCTTTTTTTCTTTCCAGCTTCAGCACAGTTTGGAAGGTATTTGGCCAATGTTCTACAGACCATTCTCTCAAACTCATCCACATGCCAGTTTATGGAAGTAATTCACATACCCAGGAGTAACACTGGGCTCACACTAGAAGGTCAAGGGCACCCAGAGGTGCTTCAAACACACACATCGTGATCACACTTTGTACCTGTAGCTACTCTGCCCAACACAAACATGGTGCCCACAAACAGGAATCCCTCTCCAGCCCCTCTGCCTTCTACCTGTGTGGCAGAGGGGCTGTGTGCACCACGGATTCGGGGAGCCCTGGCCAACCCCTTATTCCTGGATTGGTTTCTTTCCGCTCATTGTCCCAAAGGGGCTTCCTTTTACACTTCTGTATTTGTTTTATCTTAAATGCTAATGGAAAAGTCAGGGGGAGTGTATCAGAAACAAGACTCTCAGCATTCAACAGCTTCCCAGATGCTCGTTGGGGTTGTACCATTTTGTACAAATCCTTCTGATGCCTGGGCATTGGGAACACCAAACCAGCCCAGCCCAGAAACGGACCATCTCTCATTCAGGTCTGCATTCCCATACAACAAAGGTTGCAGAAGTTTGCTGCCTTTCCTAGATCTAGAGCACACAGAAGAAAGGAACAAGACTTGACTTTAAGAGCAACAGCAAAAATCCTTGTGAAATGCAGGGGCAGGAGAAACAAGGACCCAGCAGTGCCTCTGTGCATAGGGGACTGGGGCTCTGCCTGCCCAGTCACTCTGCAACCAGCCTATACAAAATAATTTCTCTCCCCAGAAAAGGGCTTGGCACAAGTTACATCTTCCAAGAGATTCAGAAGGTGTCTTTAGTAAGAAAAGAGAACATCTTATCTAGGAAGAAACCAAATAGCGGAAACACTGCAGAAGAGTTATGGGCTATGTCCTGTCCCAGCTCCAATTCCTCAAAACAGCTGAGCAATTTCCCCAAAGCACTGCTTGGCTAGCACAGACCCCAGCGTGGAAAACTTCAGCCTCAAAGGGCAAAAGAGGTGAAAATTTGAATTTAATAAATGGGAACAAACATTTATGCAGTCTTCATGTCACTATTAATTCTATTAATGTTATAAATCCCTGAGAGAGGGAAGGGGAGGCACTAACTTGTGAAGATAAGGCATAAGAGATTTTATTTTAAAAAATGAGAGGTGGGGACTTTTAAGCCCTGATTGCTCTAAATGCTTCTGTGGCATGAGATGTCATCACAGTGGCTTTCCCATGACTGTCATTGTCACAGAGGGAGACGCTCACTTGGCCAGAGAATCTCACCTACTAATTTCTCAATGAATCCCATAAATGTATCTGATACCGGAAGAAACAGCAAATCTCTAAAATCATTTAGCAACGGCAAATCCAACAAGTCACAAAGCAGGTTTCTTTTTATCAGAAAATCATTTCCCTTACTGCTGAAAATACATACCTTACTGCTACACTGGGATCAGGCTGGTGGTTTAAATTACAACAGGACAGACCTCCAGGAGCCTACACAGTTGTACTGTAAGCAAATATTTAGACAGGATATATAAAATATGGGACTCCAAAGCTCCTAAGTTCTCTCAGTGCCTGCAAACCAAACACGCGCAGGAGGATCTGACGCTGTCACATTACGCATTAGGAGCCGAAATGACTCCTGGTCAGCCCTCTGGGGATGGATAATCAGCAGCTTGTTCCATGCTCCCGATTAAGAGGAGATAATCCATTTCTGTACGGCTTTGGTGTCAGATCAGAGCAATTCTGGCAACAGTTCCAACAGCACACAGCGCTCCAGCAACAGCTGATGCAAACACTCCAGAAGCCACAGGGCATCCCAGCCTCCATCCAAAGGACATGCCGCCACTTCGACTGTCCTTCTGCAGCAACAACTGCTTCAAAGGTCAAGCACATAACGGAGGCAGTACAGGTTTGTCTCTCAGACCTGAATGTCAAGGCTGAGAGATTAGCAGCCAAAGAACCCACAACAAAGACTCCCAAAAGGCTGGAGGACAGAGTTTGCTGCTCAGGTTGCATCCTGGAGTGGCCATTTGCAGTATGGGGATGTGTCACTCTGTAAGAGAAGTGTCCATTCCGCTTGCTGGAGTGAATTTGGCCTCTGTAGTAACTCATCTTGCCTGCTCAGTCACTCTGCACAGCTGTAGCGCAGAGGATTTCATGTTAAACAGAGGAAGGTGCACAGCTCGTATTTGTCAGCTTCATTTTCATTTGAAAGGATTTAGCTATGAGTAATGAGGAAGCCCTGAAGAGCTGCAAATGGTAAAATCAGAGCATGGGTCTCTGTAGAGAAAGAGCATGGAAGGGATCATGTCCTTTTCCAGTCTCATCCCTAGAGATCAGGACAAATATGGGTCTCGACTGTCTCTCCTTCCTGTAGTAGTTTGGGCACACAACATCAAAAAGTGTGGGATGAACTATGTCAGGCAAAGAGAATTCAAACCGTGCAAGGCAGAATTGACCACAGCTGACCTGATGACCAAGCACCAGGACAAAAGGAAGGAAACATCACCCCACAGCAGCCAAACACTCAACAGCAGGCTCTTAAACAAACAAAACACAGACATCAAACTCCAAAATTTTTGCAGAAGAGTCTGAGAACCTCAGAGGGGAGACTCCTCAATCTGCCCCAGCCACCAGCAGGAGCACTGCTGAAGGTGTGACTCCAGCCTCCAGGTGACTGGGCTGGAGGGAGAGAGGCAGTCATGATTAAAAGTCTTCCAAGAGGTACATGATGGAGGGCGGTAATCAGTTCATCTTTGTGTCCACTCCAGGTAAGATTAAAAAAATCCCTAAATCAGCTTTGTCTGCAGCAAATGAAGATTTAGATCTGATATTAACAAACACTCAAAGACAGAGCCATTAGGCTTTGGGACAGGCTGAGGAGATTGCTAATTCTCCTTCATTAGTTTCACACAAAGCAGAGAAACACCCTTCAGGGACAGGCTGGGCACAGTAAATCCAGCTTTCAGGAACAGCTGAACATCACCATCCCCTTCCAGATTTGCCAGTCAAGGACTTTGCAGGCTAAAATGGGAGTGAGACCAGCACAGGAGACACTGCGATGTCTGATAGGAGAAACACAAGGCACAAACAGAACAAGCTTGTACAGGGCTCCCTCCCAAAGCTCACCTATTTTGAAGCCTTGTACTTCAACAGGTATCCAGCTCAGCTTGGCTTAATATCCCCCTGCCTTCATACAGCCCTGCAGCTATTTGTCATCCCACAAACAGGCAGATGCACCTCACAGTATGTCTGCTCCATGTTAGGGATGTTAATGCAGTGAACTGTGCATACTGTTTGTTTTCAATGCAGCATTTCAAAAAGCCTCATCGTTCATTTAAGGTGAAGCAGATGCTGTTCCTCTGGTCTCTTCGAAAGGGCTTATCTATGGGCTGGATTTCATTAAGTGTCTTGTTCTGCATTTAATAAGCTTGCAAGTCTAGACACTTTGGTTCTCCCTCTATCACCCCTTGGTGTACCAGCAGGTAGAGACAACAGAGGTTAAGAGGGAAATATTTAGCTAGCAGATTTAGATGCTATCAAGATGATTGTGTAATTCCACTTTGACTCACTGCAATTTCATACCCAGGGATTTTTTCCCTCACCCTAGTGCCAATCCCTTTTGAAGGAAAGAGGCTGCTACCTGCTGCAGTAGCATAGGGGAGGTTGCTAGGAGGTTCAGGGCACAAACTTTGGGATATTCATAGAAAACTCACGTTGAACCAATGACTAAACAAGGGAGAAAAAGGTCCAGAGGAGCTGCGTGGTAGAATCACCCTCTGCTACCAGACAGTGATATACAAGCAGAACAACTACCTGAGCAACCCAGTCCACTTGACTCATCATACGTTTCCATCTGCAACTGGCTGTCACCTCATTGCCCCAGCCAACAAGGACAACCCAAGCAGCAGCATGATACCCTGCTCCTCCCTCCAGCGAATGCCCAGGCACAGGGGTTGCAGTGTCCAGGAGTGCTGAGGTGCCTGCAAAGCCCTGCAGGAACCAACCAAGAGCTCAACACCAAACCAAGAGATGCTGCTTGGATCTCAGATGGGTGCTGTGCCTGATGTCTGGGCATTGACTGCACCTGTTTGCAAGAGGTGGTCTCAGAAGACAGGCACTGGGCTGCAAGGCAGGCAGTGCTGGAAGGCTGTGTGCCAGCTGCCTGCTAAGGGTGCTTCTTCGTGCAGCTCCCATGAGCCAGGCATGCCCTATGGAGACCCTGTCTGACAGGACACACTGTGGGCAAGACCTGAGGGCAATGCCGAGACCAGTCATTTGCTTATCTGTCAGCAGTTCACATCACTGCAGCGATGGGAACTCAGCCGAGACTTGTTCATTTTGCTTCTGACCCTGCCTCACACTTGAACCCTCAGCCTCCACACAAAACCAGCTCTGTGTTTATCTGTTGCTCTGCTTAGCCCCAAAGGCTAGAAGTGAGATGGATACAAATCCTGTGGGTTCACAACATGCTGAGAAATATCAGCATTGTTGTGGATCAGGGCGGCAAGATGTGCACATTACAATTACACACGCTGCGGGGATGTACTAACAAAACCAACTGCAATCTTACATTAGAGCAAAATGGCTTTTCAAAAGATTAATCAGAAAGAATGATCTCTCTCTTTGGGAAACAAGCAGCCATAATCAGCAAATATTTCTCTCTCACGGGATTGCAAAACAAGGCATGCTCTGCCCTCTGAGCCACAAGTCATGAACTTTCCCAGCAAAGGGGGAGACAGAGCAGAACAACTGCACAGAAAACAACAGGATGGAGATTTTTTGTATTTTTATCCCAAGCAGAGCAAGTTCAAGGTCTCTGCACTTACCATCAAACTTCTTGTATCGAGAACTAAACATGGTTTGTAGGTGATTGCTAAGCTCTACAACGGCATTTCTGAAGTCATGTTTACTCTGCTGACTGTACTTCTCCTCCATTTCCTGGGAGCAGCATGTGTAGCCTTGTGAGCAGACTTTCAAGTGGTCACCTGAAAAACAGAGAAGAAAATATCCCAAGTTAAAAGCATCACCCATAAAATGCTGCTCTCAAGTTTTGTGGGCCAAGATAAACTCCTGGCACAGCAATCCTCAGATCCAGTTCTCTGACAAGCCCCACAGTGCAGGTGGGCTGATGCTAAAGTGGTTCAAATTTGGGCAAATTGTGCAAATCTTTGTCAACACTGAAGATACGATCAAAACAAGCAGTTAGGATGAAAAACTCATCCTTCCAAGTCAGATGGTATTTTAAAAGACACATCCTACATGTAAGCTGCTGCCTTCTCTCCCATTTCGCACCCTGCTGCCAAACCTTATCCTTCATTCTGAGGAAGCAGATGGAGAAGAGAAGGCTCTTCCCTACCTGCTCACACACTGGCAGCTACCAACGACCTCCAACTATCACGGAGGTTTCAGAGACTCCCTGCCAGAGCTGAAAAGGACTTGTCAGCCCCCGTGCAGAAAATAACCTCTTCCTGACAGGTTGTGCACCACTCATTTACGCAGGAGCCACCCATCCTACCTGCTAGAGCATCAAAAGCGGGTTTAGAGAAACAAAAGGAGTTTTTGCACAGTGCAAAACAAAGCCTGCCTATGGCTCATGTGATGGTTGATGCTCTGCCTGCCTTGTACAAGATTTCTCAACATCTTTTGCCCACATATTGAACCTTTCTATCAGTTTGCATAACCTTCTGGCCCATAAAAGTTAGTGTCTGTCCTTACAGGCACTTAAGGACCACCTTAAGAAAGATAGATAGATAGATAGATATAAAAATATTTCTATCTAGTTCCTAAGAACCTCTCCTCCTGAATCTACTTCCCTGTTGCACTACAGGGTTGGTTTGTTTTCTGTGGCATTACAGAGAGACCTTGACCAGCAGATAATTCCGTCACATCTAATTTATTGCACAAGACCATCCACTGCTCTTCAATTACAGAAAGCTCAAAGTCTGCTACAGGTAGCAGCAGTGTTTAGGCAGCCTTCAGAAAACACAGAAAAATCTTGTTGTCTCCTTACAGATATATTTTTCTTCCATGGACAATTTCACTCTGTCTCAGAGGAGCATTTCCAGTAGCAAATACACAGCACTAAGGGGTGCAGCACCAAGGGATGCAGCTCCAGTGAGCTTCATAAGTCTTTTAAAAGACAGGAACAGGCGCATCCAGATTTTCAGATCCTGCCCAGTAAATCCATCCTGGACACCCCTCTCTGAGCCTGTCTTACCAGAAAGCATTTTCAAAAATAGTGCCCAAGCACCACTGCTTTATTTCACTTTGAATCTCTTTGCTCCAATTGCAGTACAGGAGTAAGGACTCTGACACAACAGGAACCATAAGTAGCAGCAAAGCAAATTCAAACCTACTGATAGTGGGATTTCTTTTCCTGCTTACACTTTGCAGACACTTCTGAAGTTGTTCACAGATGCCCTAGGATCCCTAAGACAGTGGCTTTTACAACGTTTCCAATTTATTTATGATTAAAAAAAACCTAAAAGCCCAAGGTATTTTACAAATACAAGTAAGAGTTTTACATCTATTTATACTATTAAACTGAAGTTACCATTCCACCCAATGTCAGAAAGCAAAATTATTTCCATTAATTCCCCTTGTCCCAGATTTGACGGTGCCTCCCCAGGACACGTGCAAAGCCAAGCAAGGAGAACACTACTGACAGTAAATCAAGCTTGCACAGATCCCATTTGGTTGATCATTAAGAAATTATGCTTCAAAATGCAATTCAGACATTCAAAAATGAATGACCAAGCAATCTAATTATGGAAGATATTTCTCAGTCATGTCAGCACTATGTGGTCTTGGCTTGTGATCAAGAATTAGCTGTGTCTGGAGCTGAGGAGCTCTGGCTACTCAGTGCTAATCGTATGAGGATGCACTGTGTTACCCAGCATTACAAAACCAGAAAGATTAGGTCTGTGGGCTGCTTTTCTAGCAGTTTTCTTACAACACAGGGGGAGATGCCAATGGCAAGTCCCTAGAAGACACTGGGGGCCCCAGTTTTCCCACAGGGAGGTTTGTCCTTAGCGCTGCCACATCCATGAGAACATATCCTCGCTTGAGCAAACCAACAGGCACTGACACAGTTGGTCAGAAATATCACATCTAGCCTTTTAAATTGGCTATCAGAGCTAATCCATTCAGGATCCATCCACAGGACTCATCCCATTCCCAAGTTCTCAAGGAGAATGATGCAACATCCCAGCGTCCCATCACATGCTTGGGTGTTGGATCCACGATGTGCCCCTTTGGTGAGCAGCTGCGGTGTGGGGAACTGCTTGCACCTCCATGGGCAAGGGATCAAGGTATCATCAGACAACAGTTTCCAAATACAAGAGTGCTATAAAACAGGGAAATGGAAGTGATGAAGCCTGGAGAGCTATTGCTGCCAATGGTCCCCGTGAGCACAGACCACTCGTGCACATACAAACACTGACCTAGAGGCAAGATCAAAGCCAATGCTATTTGTCCAACTGGCACTGAACTCCTCTAAGGAAAAGCAGTGAAAAATACATGTATTTAGGCATACTTAACAGAGACCTAATGCTTGGGTATATTATGTAGAGAACCCTCACTATCAAGGACACATTCAGCAATAATTATTTCCCAAGTTAAAACTCATCAAACAATGCCCATACAAGGCAACTCTTCATCTACTGTTGAGTGTGAAAAACTCGGCAGCTTTTATAATTTATCACCATGTGAGCACAGCAAAGATATAACACTACCACAGCCTCCTTTCAAGTTGGGCTTTTTACTGAATTGTTTGGCAGGGTGTGCAATCATCACATCAGGGGCTGCATGGCAAAAAGAGCTTAAGTAGCAGAGACTGATTCCACATATCTACCACATATGCACACCATCACCACTGCCTATTGTGGATTTGCAGCAGATCTTTCCCATGGCCTGTTGCAATAAGACTTTTTCTCTATTCTATGATACTTATGAATACAGAGAGAGAAATGAGGGACTAAAAATTATGAAAGAAGCTTGCTCCTTGGCCAGTTAACAACACACCTCTGGGGAACAGAGGTGGTGGTTTAAAGACTGAAATGTGATAGTACATGATGTACATCCAAGGAAATGCGCTCAGAAAGGTAATCTTGCAAACTTATGATTTAAGCCATTACAGAAACACCACATTTAGCAGACTCCAGGCACACAGAGTTTCTTCCAAATCAAGTAACTATTTTGCAATGTGTTGGAAAACAAGTTTTCAGCAAACGAGTAAGTGTGCAGTGCAAACCTGGGGGCTACACTATACTGAAAAGCAGTTTTCTTTACTGAATAATTTTCCAAGACCTTTCCAGAATGTTGTTTCTGGATGTCTAACATGCCTCCCCAGCCTGCTTCTCCTCACCTTGGCCAAGTTCATACTTTAAGTATAGCTAATTGCAAAAATAGATAAACTTTCAGTAGCAATTTGCTGCGAGGTGGGGGGGTGGGTATTTCTTTAAAAGACTCCTGTACACAGCCTAGCCCTTCACTGCAGCTCACTAAGTAAGCCAGAAGTGGTTTATGGTCTGAGATGTTACTGTTGGAGTTGCTCCCACGTGAGAAATCATGCTGGGGTAAGGTGGGGTGGTGGAGGAGCAGGAGGCAAACACTTCCAGGGAACCAACATGCAGGGCCACCATTTCGGCCTCGAGCTCTGCCTGTTCCCTGTAGCACACACAGGCTTGTGTCATCTTTAAAGGAGTTTTATGACTTCCTCTGAACCAACTACCAAAGGAATCCTGGACTGTAATGCTGGGCCCTAATCCGATTTCACAGTAGACTTGCCTTCTAATTATCACAGAATATTAGGCTTCCACCCATCATATATAATTGACATGCTACCGAGGCTTTACAAAACCCCCAACAAAGATGACAAGAAACACTAGCATCACCCCTGAGCACAGCTCCACTGCTCCGGTCCCACATTAACAAGGGGCAAGAAGAAGAAAGAAAAGCGTGAGCTTGTGATCGACTCCGGTGGAGTCATCGAGACAGACACAGCTACCGAACTGTCCACTCAATCTGATCACCTTCAATTTACCCACAATACAAAAAAATGCCCAGTGTTCCTGCCTATAGAATGATCTGGGGATGCTCAACACCCCTGGGAATGGACCATCTTCAGTGGTGCTGCTGTAATCCCTATGGGCTGTTCAAGTATCTGCTAATGAAGAGCACTACAAAAATGCACTACAAAAACACAGAAAGTGTCTTGGCATACAGCTATTTCCAGGTGAAATGACACTAAACTGTGAACACCAAAGGGAGGGGGAAAAAGTCCGTCTCTGGGGTACACCACACATCCAAAGCAACCCTGCCACCTCCTCCCAGGCTGTCACACATCCACGCTGCTTCAATACATGCTTTCTGCTGAGCAGAAGCGGCAAACTTGAATTTTTAGTTGATGGCTCTTATCAGTGCTCTCCTTTTTCACTGGGTGGTCAGTGTTCTCGGCTTGCTTTAAAGCTGTGCTACATTCAGCCTTGTGTTTATTTTACTGGGGACAATACTCCTGTGGAGATGGTCGTGTGCCAGGAAGGAAGAGATGTAAAACAGCATTGAGGTCCTGCTAACAGCAGTGACACATCCACGAAGGGCAGCAGAGTTAGAATGCTAAGCTCACATCCTGAAAAAGACACAGCACTGCTGCTACACTGATCAGAGAAGGGCAAACCAGGCTGGCACATTCAGAGCTGTACTTCTCCCAGTGCTCCTAAGTGCACCGTGTTACATCCATCCAGAACCCTTATTTCAACTGCACATTTCCAGGAGAAGCACTTTGTGTAACATCTATCACCAGACACAAAATAACATAGTCCATTTCCAATGTAAATCATTTCCTATTCCAAAGGCCACCACTACACAACCAGAGTCAGCTTTCCTCTCTTCCCACCTGTAGAGATTTGTAATTCCTATTGAGATCTTGAACCCAAAAAGCACCAAAAGAGAGAGCACACCCCTCGCACCCTAACCCAGGTCCTCACTGTGAAGGTCCGAAGCCAACATCACTCTCCACCCAGGCACAGGGCTCCAGTCCTTCCACAGGCACAGGTCTTGGTCCTAGATTCAACCATCATGGATTCTCATTCTCCCCTAAACCTCTTTTTTCCAACCACTCAGGATGTTTTAAGCCAGAAGACATCCTCACGTGTAGTCAGCTCCTCAAAGCTGCCTGGTAGGGTTATGGAAGTACTGCAATTTGGCAGCATATGCCAGCGTGCAACATATTTAACATCCCACTCAATTAGCAACCGTTTTATATAAATGGTTTATTTGCCTTATTAATGTTAAAGTCACTTGTTTCCCCTGCGCTTCCACTTAGGTTATTAATCAATGCGCATTTCAGTTTTTTGCTGATTACTCTAATGGCACAGAAAAATTCCCCAGACTCACTGAGAAAGTTTATAATATTGAAATGATGTTGTTTTTCCTTTTTTTGTAAACTTGTCAAGCAGTCAAAATAACACTCTTTGATACCCAAACCAAAGCCCTTTCACCTACGCTTAACAACAGTAAACTATTTTCAGTTGAGCTTTACTGCAACTGTTAACTCAGCTGCTAATCCATCTTGCAGGCCTGGGAACCGCCAGTGCACACAATACTTCAGTGACATACCTCCCTTCAACACAACAAATAATCCTAATTATTTCCATAGCATGTACCTACAGTTGCTTAAAATATCGTACACAACCAAGGTCTGTCTGGCTTCTATTTTTCCAGTTTGCTTTGTTGACAGCTTCAGGTTCCCAAATTTACTGCCAAGAGGTTCAGGGACTTAGGAGAACAAGAGAGATTTATATCCACGTGTATACATTAAGCCAAACACACATTAAGAACTTTAATTTTCTACTGGAAAGAGCAACTTAGGACACAAAGAGGGTTCTTGCCTTGCACCTGCCCAAGTCCAAACCACCACAAAGCTCGTCTTGAAGATGATGGCAGAGCCAGGTCCCTGAAGGACAGAATCTAAGTAAACACTGTCTGCTGAGATCAATCCAAGTGATTTTCGGACATCCGTCCTGGACAGGGATAGACCAGGAGATCCCTTCCCATACTTTTAATGCAGCTCTTCAGCCCCAAATAAAAGACAAAGATCTGTCTCTGCTTCCCATGCCAGCCCAGAGAAGCATCACGGTCAACTGTAATCCTCTCCTGCCCAGCTCTCACGTTGAGGCTGGGGCAAAGGAGACATTCAGGTGGAGATTCCCAAGGACCAAAAACTCTCTACAGCATATCTGGGCTGGGGACTCTGCCCTTTGCTGGTGATATCCAAACGAGAAGGATGAAGGGTCTCACCTTGAGCAGGGTTTTAAGAGTTCATTTAAAGCTAAACCCCTGCTCACCTGAGGAAAAATACCATCATTCCTTCATTTCCACAGCACAGCCAACAATTTCCTACCCGACAGGGTGGCCTGAATACTGCAAGGTTTTACACCCTGGAAAAATATGCCATGATAGAGCTTGCTTTCATTCCAACAAACAGGATATTGAGTCAATTAGTGGCACACCAAACAAAAACCAGACAGATGAAGATAATGCATTTCTGCAAACATCAAAAGAGAGAGAAACCACACAAAGACCTGAATATACAAATAAGGCAAGGGGAGGGGGGAAGTATTACAATATTACATAATTAAACTTATTATTTAAGCAAATTTAGAGAGGAAAATAGCTCTAGTTAACTGAAGGATTCTCCCTGGTTCTAGCTAAGACAGAACTCTTCAATGAAAACCAAGAGTTGTTTCTTAATTAAAAAAACAAAACCAAAACTTGACATCACTGAGTGAGAACTTAGGAAATGCAAATTCTCTTTATTATCACTGAATTCTTTAGGCATGAAATAGTTTTCATAACGTGTCTCTGCCTACGTGCCTTAAGTGAACAGTGTTACACAATGGACAAGGTATGCTGAAAATTATCCCTGGTTATTTTCCACATCTCTGGTGAGAAGGATGGATCCACAAGGCGTACAATAGACCAACCCACCTCCAGGATAACTGAGACAAGTCATGCCCTTGCCTCTCCATCAGCCACCAAAGAACAGCTAGAAAGCCAAACATCTGCAGTCAATATTCTTACCTTTATATAAAGATAAAAATAAAAGTCATGGGAGAAAAAAAAAAAAAGTTGCAAGCAGCCAGTGATGAGACTTCAAAATTCAAAACAGTTTGTCCATCGGATTTCACAGGGGTAATCCAAGAAACCTCACCAAGTATAATTTCATGCAATTAAAGGGGCTAAAAGGGGCAGCAGGGAAAAGAATCCATTGGGAAGAGCAAATACACAGAATTACTGAAGCTTCAGGCACAGGGAACAGCAAATAGAGGAGATCTGGTTGGGAGACAGTTACTTTCTTTGTGAGACTTCTCATTTTTTTCTTCAAATTCCCCATTAAGAAGGCAAAAGAAAGCCAAAAAAACTGGCCTGTTTGTTTTGTCTTTTTTTCCCCCCATAAATCTTTGGGTTGTTGGCCAAAAAAGCAGGCTTTAACCAAAACTGATTCCACCACAAACTCTGTCATTTAAACTGGAGTATTTTTCCTTCTTAACATTTTCTCCCTCTACTTTCGGCCCCTCTCCCTCTGCACGCCCCAGACCAAGCACCTCTGGGAATGTTCACCAGTGCAGGGCAGCACCACACACAGGCAAGGCAGGAGAAGCAGGAATATGCCGCTGGCAACCACTTTTCCAGTAATTTTATGGGTTTTTTTCCTTTTCCTTTTCAAACACAGCTGATTCCAGTGTCAATGCACAAAAACACGTTTCAGAGCCACACAGTAGGTTCTTGTGAGATGTGCCCAGGCTCACTTATTTGTGCCAGCAGACTGGTCACCCACTGGCAGTAGATGACTCCTGTGATTCCGAAGATCATGTTTCATTTGGGAAAAAACACACCAAAATTACCAAAAAGCCTCAGAAGGAGGTAAGATGTCCATGGTTCTGTGGACGCACTCTGTAAGACAGAGATCTCTGGTGCCACTGCCACAAGGCAAGGACCAGTGTCCCAAGGCACTGGTGCTGCGGCTGCATGATTAAATCCCCTGAACATCCCACCTTTCTGATGTTACCAGCTACACCAGGGCTCAACAGAAGGGAAGTTTTCCTGCTTGCAAAAGCAAAACCACACGTGCACCACAACACAAAGCAGAGCTACCATTTCCACGAGTTCCAGAGGAGTAAGAGCACTAAGGGCTCATGAACTGGCAGCTATGACCCAAGCAAAAATTCTAAAAAAGCCCCAAAACCTAAAGATGTTTTTAATTCCTTAAATAAGAAACAAAACTCATGGAATTCAGCCACAATTTCCTGTTTTCAACTTAAAATAAAATTAAAAAAATATCCTGGGCTTTATACAAACAATAATCTAATCTATAAATTGGAATGCAAGAGAGATGTTAATTAACTTCCAGAGAGATTGATTCTCTGCTGCAGGATCCAAAATAGGCACTGTGGGACCTGCTGCAATTCTGAGACCAACTTTACACATAAGGGAAGGAAAAGGGGAGAAAAAATAAACAAACGAAATCCCAAACAAAAACATGAGACCAACTGCAAATAACTATAATGAAGGGCGGTGTACAAATAAACACACAAATATCTGGGAAGTAGCAGGGCAATGTTTTCCATCCATAAGGGCATGTTCCTTCACCCTGCCTAGGCTAGTTTTGGGCAGAGAGAACAGTCAGCAGAAGGTAGGGGCTCAGCAGAGTGCCAGGACCAGTCAGGGCCATCCAACAGTCCTCAACTGACACGGACAGGAGTTCTGCTTTTGCTCCCCTTGCTTAGATAACAAAACCCATGTTAGCCCCTTGCTGCACACAGCTTCCATTGCAGGGTTCACTTCCCATCAGCACAGGTAGCCTGGACTTTGGACCAGAGCATCAGCTCCTTATCTCCTTCCTCCTGGCACCCTGCTTGCCAACAGCCATCACATATAGCACCCAGTGCCACTGATCCCAGGAATCCTTCTTGAGGAGGGAACAAAAGCAAGCCCAAGCTCTGCTTCAGGGAGAAACACTTGATCTTGTCAATTTGCACAAGTATTGCTTGCTTGGGGTTTTGGGGGGAAGGACTTACAACTTTTGGTAACTGAAAATATGAACAAAAAGATGGAAAGCTTTAAGGGTTCAGGAGTAGCAAAGTCCAGCTGTAATCTAACAGTTGGGAAACAGGGCACCGCCCCTGTCTCTGCACACCCCAAATATCCCCAAAGGCACCTCTGTACATGACAGAAAACTGTGAGCTTTGGACTGGTTCCATCAGGAACACCTAAAACCCAAGGGCCAAGGAAGAACGAGTTTGCTCGGGCAGGTTGCCCATCCACACCTGCCAGAGAGTCACAGGCCTGTGCTGCCCCCAGACCCTGCCCAACAGACCCCACCACCGATCCCCTCCCTTGACACCAAGAGAAGTAATCAGGGGTTTGCCTGGAGGGTCCTGCTGGTATCACAGCATTGAAGGGCATAACCTTTCCATCCTCTGGCTGGGACACATGCAAACTTCTCTTTCTTCCAGGCAAGGAAAACACAGAAATACAATGTGATTCATTCTTTCGCCTGGCTGCCCAGCTCCCTCGGGTCCTGCTTGATGGATGGTCAGCTCCAGCCAGCATTTCACGCACTCTGGCTCTCTGAGGACCAAGCCTGAGGGCTTCTACTTTCCAAATCCCCCCTTATTCAAGCCTAGAGATACCCGTGGCCTTTCTGCAAGACCTGATAACCAGCCTGACCTACAAGGGGAGGAAAGGCCCCCTAAATACCTCCAACAGCATTCACACTGTTGCTCAAAACAAACTCAGTGGCACGCAAAGTTCTTCAGCAAGAGCCTCCTGCCAGCCCCAGGACGAGCAGTTGGGGGATGTCAGCTCCCTGCACAACTGTTCCTCTGTGCAAAGCCAGCAAAAACAGAACCCAGACATGGCGAGAATCGTCCATTTGGAGGATGCTTCCCACCAACTGCAGAAATATTTGCTCTAATAGCCTCAAAGTCTTTAAGGAAGAACTCAGTATTTTATTTTCCTTTCCAATCCACTATTTTCCATTTCTCCATACAGTGACTAAACCAGCCAAAACCTACCTGGGGCCCTCCACGAACAGAACCCTAACTAGCAGACTTTCTCCTTGCAGAACAGAGTTGCTCCCCACATGGTCACATCCTGCCGCCCCCTCGTCCCTGGTAGGACAATTAGCCTTAATCCTCATTAGTTCTGTACGTTTCCTTTAAATCCTGTTACCACATTCCTCCGTGCACTGGAGCGAGGCTCAGCCAGCCTCCTCCGCGGCGGTGACGGTGACCCCACGGTGCCTCCCGGCTCCTGACCCGCCGGAGCTGCACGGGTCCCAGGGGCTGCAATGCTCCCAGACTAATCTATCTTCACTGATTAGTTCTTAATCAGGAAGGCAGACCTGAACAAAGGGTGCTGATGAAAAGAGAAAGGGGGGGGGGGAAGGCTAAACAGGAAAAAAAGCCCCCAGATTTTCTTCAAGAAAAGGTTCCCCTTTGCTGCTTTAGGAGTCACCTCTGAAAACCTGGTCCAAAAGCAGCATTTGCAGTCTAGCTACTTTCATATTTATAACGTTTGAGTCACTCCAGAAAACCTACGCCAAAACAGACTGAGTTGGACTACTACTTTCATTTATTTTGGAAGTTTATCCAAGCCTTGGTTAAAGATAAACAACGTGCCTGGATGTGAAAGAACATCAGAGCCAGGCTGCCAGAGCGGCGGGGAGCTTCCACCCGCTTTGATAGCGCCAAGGCACAAGATGGTATCAGCACAACCCAAAATGTACTTACTCCTTCCTGCAGAGGCCTGGGAAGTTCTTGCTTGTCCTTGGGAGACATTCCTGCCATGCTAATGTTATGTAAAGGATTCAGCCTAGAAGTCTCAAGCACAATCAAGGCATTTAGACCTGACTCATTAATGGCCAACAGTTAATAGGCTGGAGCAGTAATTCCTCTGTCTGGGGACTTGGGGGTGTTTAAGCCAAATCTGTAAAAATATATATATTACAGCTGCACTATTGATCTGTTACTGATGGTAGGAAGCACCTTTCAGACCAAAACACTCTGAAAACCAAAAGAAAACCAGGCCTTTTCCAGATCTCCACTGATTCCCAAAGCCAGTAAGTGCATCAGTATTCCTAAACCGGTTTCCAATAGGACTAGGGAAAAAAAAGTGATCAGTAATACATCTTAATGCTCAGTACTCTTTTGCCTAAGGAAAATTCTCCACAAAACCCAAGTTTTACAGAATGTAATTCCCTCAAAAGCAGCACCTGCATGTCACGATTACAAATCCGTCTTTGGAGCCTGACACCCTCCTTTCAATTAAAGTTTAAGGCAACACCAACACAGCAAAATCCAGGGTCTTTCATGTGAAAAACTGATCTGCAAACACATGGTTAACATATTGCCAAATTGGAGAGACACCCCGAAAGAGCGACAATGCGAACTTTTAGGACTTCAAATAAACAAATTTGAACTAATCAATCTGGAAAGTCTGTTTTCTATTTGTGGCTTTGGGTTTGCTGTTTTATGTTTCTTTCTTTGTCTTAGCTGTTTGTTTGCTTTCAATTACGCAGGCTCCTCCTTATCCTAACCTCTAAATCTCCCTGTGCCGTGCGGCCAGGAGGCAAGCAGCAAGACACCATACTCATGGAATATCAAATGTGAGCCAGAGGATGAGTTAGGAGAGGCTCCTTCTTCAAAAGCTGCTGGGCTTGCTTTAAAAATCAACTTATTTTGGTGCCTCTCTTCCACAACAAAGGTATGGCACCAGCAGTTTGGCATCTTCTCCTCCAGAGCGGGGACTATTTGCTGTTTCACAGGTCATCAAGAGGTAGCAAGCAAAAAACTTACCAGATGTGGCTTTTATCACCTCAAGTGGAACTACTATTTTCTTTATGGGTACCCTGGTTTTTAAGGTTTTATCAGATCACTGCGATTACAAAAGCTTCACTAACATACTCAAAAGCACCTATAAAACCACTAGTTCAAGGTTTATTTGATCTAGGTGGTTTTCAGCTTGGAGGAATGACTTGCAGACACAAGTAATTCCTCCTATAAGCTTCGACTGACCAGTTGCAAAGCACACTCAAACTGCGCCTGCCTCCTTAGCAAAATTCCATCAACTCACTGACCAAAAGATGTTCTTTTAAGAATATTTTAAAAAAGAGGGGAAAAAAAGGGGGGGGAAAGGGCTTGCAGCAAAAAGGAAGTTTCAATTACTTTGTGAAATCAAGCAGAAAAATTAAGATCCAAGCAAACTTTATTAGCTCTGACAAGCCGATGCTGATGCCTTTGTTTCCAATGTGCGCAAAACTTTTACTAAGGAGGGGGGTGTGTGGTTTTGGGTTTGATTTTTCTTCTTTTTAAGCCACAGAAATATGCATCTTTTTTTTTTTTTTTTACAAAGTGCTTTACTATAAACTGGGTTTCGTAACTATATTCAAATGAAGGAACTGGCACAGAGCTATCACAAAGCAGCTGATCCTTCTCTAAGCATCCACCAACATTTCCATGTGTCAATAGTACTTCACAACCACATTTATCTATGTAAAAACCCACATTAATAAGCCCTGCCCCTGTCTGCAGAGCATGCCAAGCAGAGTAACAGTGTAGATAATATAAGAATTTAGAGGAGGTTAAGAGACCTCAGGAAAAAAAAAATACATAACAGGCCAGATTTTTCAAATGTATTTTGCATCCACACATTTTTCTAGGCAGTTTGGCTTCTATTAAGCATTTCATACTCAGTTTGTAGTCTGCAGTCTGGGGGGCGACTGGAGGGGTCTGTGGGATCACACATAGAAATAGCAGTCTGAAGCTTGCAATATAGGGAGCTATGGTCCCCCGGAAAATACTTTTTTAGAGGGCTCACAAACTAAGACAGTTCGAGACAGCTACGTTACCCACTGCCCCACTCAGCCCCTGCTGAACAAACCATCTCCTCTGCCAAAATCCCCCCACTGGCTCCCAGCCCCTCCGAGGGCGGGTGGGCTGTGAGTTGGTGGAGCCGTTATTTCCACCCCCTCAATTACCAAAAAGTCTCATTTGCGTAGAAAATAACATTCAGTCCAAGAGCAGGTCCTGGGCAGACATAAATGAGACTTCAGTTATAAGTGGAAAGTTTTCTACAAGACATTTTCATAGCAACACGGAGACGGGCTTGGCAGCAGAGGGCAGGCAGAGCATTTGTGCTGCTCCACTCTTTCAGCTCCCTGGTGGTCCCCCCCAGTTTAGCTCAGTGCAGGATGACCTTCTCAGCCCAGTCATGGGCAATGCCCTTTCCACAACAAGCCAGTTTGGGGCCAAATATTCTAACGGAGAAATTCCACTGCAGAGCAGCTTTCTGGAATAGGAGTATGGAAGCACTATTGCCCTTGTCTCAGAGATGCTTCTCCAGAGCATCACAGCCACAACTCAATTTTGAGGAACCAATGCTACAGCTCAGTACACAGCAGCACTAAAGCAGCAAGTTTCTGGGATACTGCATTTTCCAGCCTTGCCCACAAAACCACATACAGACTTTTCTTGCTTCCTGGGGGACCCCAGTAATACTGCCAACCCCTTGCTCCAGCCTTGCCTTCCCAAGAAGAAAGGTGATGCTGCTCTGCCCCACATCTTCACTTTGCTCAAGACTGTAGAAACAATTTCCCAATTTCAGCTGGACCAGAAAGATGCACCAATTAAAGGGGTTTCAGAAATAATTAGCTGGCATCAATCTGATGAAAAGCAGGGTTTGGGAAATAAGCCCAGATGAAGGGTTCTGGGAGGGATGGCCAGCAGAGCTTGATCTCGCAGCTCTTCCACTGCAGCTGGAGGACCAAGGCACAGATGTGTGCTTGCTTCCAAGCTCAACCCTCTTAGTCAGAGCTCCCACTGGCTACCAGGACATGCAGTGGGGCTCTCTGTAGCTATCAGGTCTTGGCCTGTCAGGCCATCAGAAGAAAGGCCACATGGGAAATGAATGAGCAGTATGTGCACATGATACTGCATCAGGAAAGAAAAATAATTTTTAAAAAATTGTATGCCGCTGCCTTCAGCAGGACACCAAAATTTTACAGGACTTTCCAATTGTAAAGGTTAAAAAACACCAGGTTATTTCAAAAGGCAGGAAGAACACGCTGCTCAAAGGGGACGCCAGAACTAAAAACAAGGAGGTGGGTCAGGTTTAAATCTAAACAGGTCCACCACACATCCATCCTAGGGCCACTGTTTATAATCAGAGAAAGGCAACTTTATACACAAAGATCACACTCTAGTGATTCCTGGCTGTTCCCAGGAAGAAAAGCTGCTTTTCAGCTGAACTTTCCGAAAACTGTTTGTGTAAATAAGACAAACCTCCAAAAGCACACATGGCCAAGGTTGAAGCACCACATGGAGAAAGAGGCAAATAAGCAGCACAACAGGAGACAGGGGAAATCCAGTGCCAAAAACCCAAGATGCAACTTGCCAAAGACCTTTGAAACATCCCTGAAATTGGGCCACCATGCACAGGGAGGGAAGAGAGAAACTGTCAGCGGAAATACTCCCTCCGCAAAGAGGCACAGCTCCAGGTTCAGTCCTCTGGAAAAAAAGGGGGACAGACCTCTTTCAGGCAGGCCCCAGAGAGGCAAGAGGCATCAACTCCACTTCCACCTTATCCACGGCACTGGGCAGGACATCCCCCAGATATCCCAATGGCAGCATCACTGACTTCACCCAGGGGCATTTATTGGGAGCAGCAGCACTGGGATAGGAGCACAACCCCCCAGCACCAGCGACCAGAAGCAACCCCCTACACCACCCCACTCTCAGCTTTATCTTCGCTTGGACAAACCACCTCAGAGCTAAGACCACAGCTGAGTTTGTAAGCAAGATTTTTGACCTGAAAAACGTACTTTTAAGCCCTTGCCTGCTACTCCCACCAAGTGTTACTTTGCCAACAGCAGGGTATCCATTGCAGAAGCCACCCAGCTCACACAAGCACTGCACTGTGCTCTGCCAGCACAACACGACCTACGTCCGAAAACCCATCCCGCTGCTAAAACAGACTCCCAATGTATTCCCAGGTCTGGAACCACCAGCCTGCCAGTGTTTGTGGAAAAGGCGAGGCTGAGTATCTTAACCTACCCTGGAAGAGGCAAGAAGAGGGGTGGGAGAGAGGGGAGAAAGCATTAAGATAAGAATATCACAAAATTGAAAATTCCACCTTCTCCCCCTCTCCAGGATGCCATATCTATCCTGCTCTCCTTGGTGCAGCTGTGAACACCAGCCTTATCTGCCGGCAGCTCCACATGGGCACTCCTCCTCCCCACCACAGCATAGATAAATCCTAACATCTTTTCAACAATTCCCAAGCCAGTTTCTGCACTGCCACCTTTGTTTGAGCAAAGCCCTCCCAGGAGGGACAGCAGCATCCCAGATCAGGGCAACTGCCCATGGGGAGGGCAGGACAGCACACAAGACCCCTTCAGCCTTTAAAAAGGAGACCTTCCTTTTGAGTCCCCTGCCCCCCCTCCAAACACATTTCACAGTGCAGGCACGTGCCTTTTCACTGCTGTTCCACACAGGAACATGGCACAGGGTCACATATTCTTAGGTATTTTGGAACAAGCTTGTTTGGGAGACCTCAGCCCTGGTACCGCAGAGACTGCCCACCTGCAGACCCCACTTTTGATCCCTTCTCGCGTGCAGCAGCTGGGCTTGTGCAAACAACTTTGGTAGGGTGGGAAAACAACACACTGGGCTGAAAGCACCCAATTGTATGAGAAGACAATTGCACCGAGGTTTTGCTGGCAGGCACCGAAGGGGTTTATTTTGTCTTCTTAAGCACAGCCCTGAGCAACCTTGGGGGAGGATCGAGTGCAAACAGGACCTTTGCCATCCACCTCCCAGGTGGTACATCCAAAATCCACCAGGAGCAAAGTAAACAGCTCCAGCACACTGTGAGCCCCAGGGAAGGGATGGCTGATTAGAAGGACAGGATGGATTTACCAGTTGTGTTAGTCCTTCCCAAGCAGGGAGAGGGGCTCCCACCCTCCCCATAGCCACCGCTGTGCTGTCCCAGCACCCTTTGTCAACAAAAGCACTCTATAAAAAGTTTGCAACTAAAAAAAGCCCAGGAGCGATGGGCAGTCCCTGCAGTGGGGAGGCACTAAGTGATCCACTGATACCAAGTGATGCTGGCAGGGCTGAGACCAGGCTCTGGAGTGAGGGCTGCCATTGGTGCAAATCCACGTGGGCTGGGTGTCTCCAGCGGATACTGCGCTGTGACCAGAGCAGCTTCCCACTGTGGGGATGAACCCATTCTGGTTCTGTCCCAACGAAAGAGGACAAGAAGCACCTGGACAAGTGCCTGCAGCAAAGCAGCAGTGGGTCATGATGATTCAAATCAATGTGCCTGGGGCTCAGCCAAGGAGATAATGCAGGGACAGGGCAGAAAGGACACAGAGGGCAGAAAACCAGGAGCCAGCAACTATCCCATGAGAGATCAAGTGCTGGCCACCATCCCAAGAGTGGGGTGGTGTCCACAAGGCAAGACTTACTTTCTTTTTTAAACTCTACCCACTCTTTAAAAAAAAAAAAAAAAAGCTTCCCATCCTTAATCATCAAAGGGAGAGGCAGGCATGGGACAAGTGTAGCCTTTCAGCCTGAACACCCTGGGACAAAAGTCCAAGCTAACACTTAACCCTTGAAGCTTCACTCGAGCCCCCAGGTAAGATTTCCATGACTGTCACAAGCTCAGGGACACCCCCCGCTCCTGCTCCTGTGCTATTTTCAAACAATGACATTTTTTCCAAAACAAAGTGTTTTGCAATCATTGAGCAATCCTTTCCTTTTCCAATAAAAAGTGAAATTCTCTTCATTCTCAGACGGTTGAGACGCACAACCACAGGCACAACCACCAGCTCCAAATCCATCCAGCCTGCAGACGGCCACGTCAGAACCCTCACTCAAGGCTCCCACACTGGGCTGGCACCAGGCAGGTCATGCTGCATGACTGCTTGCAGAAGACCAGGAAAGGTTAAATTTTAACTTGAAACTCCTTCCCTAAGCTGCCTGACTTGTCTTCTGAACCTCGCTCCTGTAATTTAGGGATTTCACTTAATCTGTTTAACTTTCAACTGTGCTCTTTTTGCCATAGCTTGTTTCTCCAAAAAAGAAATTGCTTAATGTCTTGGAATATTTATATATATATATATATAAATGAAAAGCCATGGAGCTGAATATGACCTATTTCTCATAGCAATGTAAGTATTTCCAGGTCCTGACAAAGGCACAGTAAAAGTAGCTCTACAGCAAAATGAAACTGAAGCCAATAAAGAGATTTTCTCTGAAAGAAATTAATATGAATCAAATCCAAGGAAGCAGATTTCATGGCGCAATTCACCTATGGTAACTGCCCAGTAGTCTCACAAACTGCCAGTCCAAAGGCAACAGAGTAAAATTTACTTTCTGTGGTCATTCAGACAGACTGGTGCAAAGGCTCACACTTTAAAATAAAAACCCATTGAAAGCACTTCTGAAAGAACTTTGCGGTTTAAAAACAACACCTAGGAACTAAGTGAGACTGAACAATTTAATCCCTGAAGACACATGGGCAGCCCTGGGGCTCATCCCCAGATCCAGCTGGGAGAACACGAGGGGTTAAACTTGTGGTGGGCTCATGCAGAAGGAGCATGAAGGGCCTATTTAAAAAGAAGAATCAGAAATAAGGAATTTTGCCAGTTTTTACCCCTGATAAATCCACATTCCAGTCTGTCAGCTATCTTGTTATCCCCAGAGCTGCTGAAGTGTCTTTGGCTGTAACTATGCATGACTCCGGCTTTGAGTAATGGAAATAAAGTATGTGCATTGTGACTGCAGCGTTCCTTTCCCAACCCCAGAAAAAGAAAGGCAGAGCAGGAGGAGATCCTAGAGCAGCTCAGGAATTTTCTACAGAGAAGTTGGAAAGCTGTTTGCACCCTACATGGGCTGTCCACCCTGCCAAACCTGCCTAGGGAGGGATGCCTACAAGTTGTAAAGGAGATGCCAAGTTTTAGCCTAATACAGCAGCTCTTACTGTCTGTAATAACAAACAAATAAATACTCTTCCAGATTCACAAGTCCAGTTTAGCTGGCAATTCATACCCGGCAAACATTTGGAAGCAGTATTGTAAAATTAAACAAAGCTATCATTTACAGGAAACCCTGCCTCGAGTACAAATTATAGAGTTGTTAAGTTTATCTGGGAATGCCTTGCCCCTGAGTGCTATATAATTATTCCTAAATCTTTCAGGAAAGAATGCAAATATTTTCAAGCCATAATTCATTGACAAGGAGGAAGTCTCATTTAACCTTTTGTGCATATTTTGATACCTAGAAATTAACCCCTACTTTCCACAACTATTTTTCAGGATCTTACTGAGCCCGCTGGGCAGTGAGTAGACCCAGCCCTTGTTTTGGCAATGTTGGCCAGGAGCACCAGCCTTGCCTGGAATCCTTGCCTCCTCCCAGACTGCTTCCACAGCAGTTTGGGAGCTGGTTTGGAGCAGTGTTGTGCCAGCCAGGCTGCTCCCCACATGGAACGTTCCCAGTAAGGAAGGTTTCAGGCTGCTGAAAAGGCTGGCTGTTCTCACAGGAGTTACGGCAAAAAGAGGTATAAAGGAGCCTTTAATAAAGTGGAGGGCTGAGTTATGTGGAGTTTTCACTAGCCTGGCGCCTGCCACCAGGATCTCTGCATCCCTTTGGTGGGCTGGATTCAACAGCAGCCCTAAGCCCCATCTCTTCCAGTCTCCTCTGCCCACCAAGCCACAGCTTTCCAACCAGCCTCAATGAACTCATGTTAATTAGCAGAAGCCACGTGGCCAAGAGCAGTGCCACCTTTCCCAACCCCTCACTAAAGTGTTTTGTTTTGCACAGGCAAAGACAGTCAACTCATCCTCTGCTCAAGCCCTCCTTCCAGCAGGAGAGCTTTAATCTACCAATGGCAGCAAACTCTTTAAGGTATATAGAAACCGTCTCCTGCAGCCAAATTGGGGGGCACACATCCCCCAGGACAGGTCAGTGGCATCTGCAAAGCCACACACACAGCTCCCCATGCTCCTAACAGCACCCCCAAGGGAGCACCCACTGCCCCATGGGGGCCCATCCTGCTCCAGATCCATGCTGTGCCCAGGGTCAGCTATACTGGATGTGCACTGTGGGCACTCAGCTTTGCCATCAGGGCTGCTCCGAAACCCCAACACATGTGCTACTAAGCTAGAAAGGGAAAAACCCCACCCAACCAAACAACACCCAACCTTACCTCTTCAAAAGGTTGCACTCAGGCTATTGTATTTTCTTCGCAGTGCCATTATTTATTCAATAAGAGCTCTGTGCTGGGTGTTATCCCCCAGTGCTCCCGGCAGCTCCCCGGCACAGCAGCTGGGTGCTGTGGGAGGCAGGCACTTGCAGCCTTTTCAGCAGCATCACCACTGTTCACAATTAGTCAGAGTTGGAAAGCAAACAAGTACCACATCAAGGTTAGGCTGCAGCAGCTAATCCAGTAGCTTTGTACACACAAACAATATCCATGATGCACATCAAGCGTCACTGATTAGTCCTGATATGGTAGAATTGGGACGTGACAGGAGCTGGCTTCTTCCTCCTGGTAGAAGCAGATCACTGGACTGCCTTCCTTGCAAATAGGTAAGCCAAAAGTTTTCAGTACAAAGATGAGCCCTGCCCTGAGAAATCACACAAGGTGGATTTAAACACAGCTCCGCTAAGATGCCATGATGCTCCAAACCGCTACAGTGATGTTCCAAACCACCATCTGTGTCTTTCAGAACTTCTCCCAGCGACACAAACTCCCTTCACCTCCTCTCCTTTGCAATGACATATTGTGAGCTTTCTTCCATGCCTGAAGCCAGGGAAGGGAGGCCAGGCCAGGCACAGAGCCCTTGTGCTGCCTCCTCGCCCCACTGCCATGCTCAGGGAGTGGGGAGGCAGAAGCGTGCAAAACCAAACCAGCATGCCATTGCACTGGAAGAAAGCAATCTCATTATGAGAGCTAATGAAAGTGAACCACAATTATTATGTAAACAGCACTGAATCATTAGCAGACGCTATCAAAGCCATTTTCCCCCCCACCGAGAAGAAAAGCGCATGGCCCTATGGCACCCTCAGTTCTGTCTCTGAGCCGAGCCAAAACTCAGGAGGAAATCTGTTTGTTTTCCTCCAGTCCAAACCAAACCAGTGGTACCACTCTGATTCCTGATCTGCACAGCAAGTGTCTGCCAGCTGCCTGCTCCCAGTGCCTCTGCCCAGGCAAGGGGGCATGGCCACTAGTACCTCACTGCCAGGCACTCTGTGCTCCCCCAAAGCTGCCAGCCAATGCATTTTGGAAACCCTAAGGTTGGCAGGTGACCAAAACCAATCCATCCTGCACTGCTGAGAGCAAAGGCAAAGCCCTCCTGGGTGCCCACATGTACCTGGCAAGGAAATGATTTTCCATCAGGCTTATAATTGTGCTTGTTTCTTTGATCACATAAATGCCCCATCCTCTCATGGGAATGGGCTAAGGAAAGCCAGGGAAGGTACAGGAGGTTATCTATCTGCCTTATTGCTATCATGCAAGTCTCTCCTATCACAGACTTCTTTCCAATAGCACCACCCACCACAACTGGGTGAAGCTGCCTTTAATCTTCCATGGGGCAAAGTTACTTTTAAAACAAACAAACAAGCCAGCTCCCTTGTAAAGAGGACACTGCCAGTCAGCTGGCTGTAAAGACAATCAAACAAGATCCTCATGCTTGTAGGAGAAGCAAAAAAACTGCATTGCAACCCAGTAAAAGTCCTGGCTCCTTCTTTATGTTCCAAGAATGCTGAATCAAAACAGACTCCACTCTTTAAAAAGAAGAGAGTACAAAGACACAAAAAGTTTGTATTAAAACCCATGTAATCTTTTTAAAACACCATTATTAGAACCTGTAGCACCAGCCAAGAGTGATTTATCACCTCCTGTCATCACAGCCTGCAACACAGAGCTTTTTATACCAAACTGTCAATGCTACCAAGCTAAAGCCCCAGCTCATAATTTCTTAAAGCTGGCCCTTTGCTGCCAGCAAATCCCCTAAATCCTGGGATTTGGGGGTTCAGGGCACTGCTGTTCCTCCATCAGAGCCATGCGGAGCGATGCGACCCAAAACCGAGCATCCAGCACAGGTTCTGCACGGTTTTAAGTCAGTGTAGGTAAACAAATTGCCTGGAGTTGTTTTGGCTACTTTCAAAAGGAAAGTCAACGGGCCGTAAAGGCTTTAACTGCATTTTCTGATGTGAGCACGTCCCTTCCAGGGATGTACCTCAAGGTGCCTGGTTTTCACAGGGCAAGCGGTCAGAGCTCTCCAAAAACCAGACACCCTGACATTTGGGGTTTTCCTGTGAAGTTGTTACTCTAACACACCCCAAATCACCAGCAATTTCTAGAATAGCACTACAAACCACAAGAGGTTAAACCTACTGCACATTACTTAAACTAACCTAAGGGTGACCCCTGGAAAGGAACAGCTATTGGATGTTGTGGTTCTGTAGAAACTCAATTACCAAAGCCAATTTCCTATGAGCATTTTTAAAAAAGGAAAAAGAAGGGAAAAAAAAAACCAGCAACAATGCTGACAATGTGTAAGGGCCACATATTTTCACCTCCTGAAAGCTGCAGCCTCGCCTGTACAAGAACAGTTCCTATTCCCACAAAAATGTTGAAACATATTTTAAACATTTCATCATTGTTTGCTCCCATCTGAATTTGCTTAAAACCCAGACAATTCCCAACTTCTAAATTGGAAACATTAAGAGAAATACTCCTTCAAAATCATTTGCTCAGGGCAGGTCCCTTCCACCAGCCATGTACCTTTCCAAGACCAAAATTTGCAGAGAAAGAAGTCCCTCACAGGGAACTCCCACGAATGCAAGTCCATCAGCCACTGGTTGTGTAAACCACAGAAAATATGAGTAGAAAGACAGGAAATGAACAGATTTTATTTTTCTACTTAAAAGATGAACAACAAAAAAAGTATTTCTAAGAGGCTTTTTGGAGAGGGGGATCAGGCAAAGCTTTACACTGGGAAAAAGGCACTACAGTATAATTTAACATTAAAACCAACATCAGGCAGCCCTTAACAAAGACCAAGCCCATCAGTAGGTGCCCACACACACACACTTTTTAAGCGCCATCTCCATCCTTTCAAGCACTTTTCCAGTGAGGTGATACACTGCTACCCTTGGGGACCACCACCCCTCTCCCAGGCCCCAGAGAGACCTGAGAGATGATGGACTAGAAGGCACAAACTAGTGGGGAAGACGACTGTGCTGACCATGGCCATTTTCAAACAAAAAACACCATTCCAAAACAACCACCATAGCCACATCTTCATGGGGCCAGAGCCTGCCCACAGCCCACATGGCTGCCACCAGTCCCGCACACCTAAAGCCTCCAAGACCTTCTCATCAGATCCCCTCTTCCCAACACACTGCTTTTATCCAAGCTCCTTTCCCAGACTAGAAAGATGTAAACAAGCAGAAAATCCTCCAGCACAAACATGGTGCTTCAGCCACAGCCTCTGCCAGGCTGCATGTATTCTGCCCAGGCAAAGAAAAATAGAGATGGCCCAAAATCTCCACTAGAAACGCAAAACAGTTTCATGAAACACTAAGAAAAGTCTTTAACAAGCCAGGAAGCAGGTACAGGCTAAAACAAAGTAGTAATCCCTTCTAATTAAAACACTTGGCAATTAAAAGAAAAAAATACAGCAGCTTTCTTCCCAAGATGCACAAATGCCCATGAAGAGCACAAACTGCACCTTTCACGAGACCAGAGGCATTTGCCACGGGGCATCTTGGAGCACACAAGATAATTTAGGGAGCAACGGGAAAATTTAAGAGTTTTGCTGGGCTTTGCATTGCTTAGCAATGGGAGAAGGAAGTTATCTTCATAATCTCAAAAGAAAGAGAAAGCAAGAGGAATGTGAGGAATGCAAGGAGGTTATTGCCCTGGAGACCGGGACTGGCAGCTCGCTGCTCTCAGCCAGGCCGCCGGCGAGGAGACACACATCCTGACCTCTCTGGCTAACAAGAATTTCCTTTCCCCCTTCTTTCCCCCACCCCAAAAGAAGGTAGAACAAAAGCAAGTCATCAGGTCCCTGAGGGTTGCTCTTCTGGGAAGAGGCAAAGAATTTTGTGGCAGGATAATTCTGATGCTCCATCCTAGTCCTGCCCAAACCTGCGGAAGATGTCAAGGACTGAGCCTGTGCAACTCAACACACGTGCACATCCACAGAATTCCACAGTGAACATGGAATTCTCCCTCTTATCAGGGAAATGGCTATAGGTGGAGGGGACAGAAGGTGAGAACCACATGTCTGACACCTCTTGAGAAGCACTGGCAGATGGCAGACCTTCTCCATCCATGCAGGTTCCAGTCTGCACAAGCCACCAGCCAACATCACAGAGTGAGCTCAGACCACAGACATCAGTGCCTCAGATAACTAGGACCCATTCAGCCTCCTGACAGAAGTCCCAGCCCTACTAGGCAGATCCTATCTGCACCTCCCAAGACAGAAGATGCTTGTCTGGGACCTTCTCCTAACAGAGCCATCTTACCCCATCTCACATACACAGCAGCTATGCTTCATCCTGAACTTCCTTGGCTCTATAGGTATGAAGGAAATACCACAGCAGAGGGGAGATCTGGAGACCCAACCCAAACCCAGTGTCTCACTGTTGTGTCGGCCTTGCTCTGCTGCTGTTTCAGTGAGAATAAAAAGCCTGTTGACATACGAAAGCCACAGAAAATCTCCCTGAAACTACAAAACAGCACTGAAAACATTGTGCAGCTCTGGCCTCCTGCACAATGTACACACGCCTATTCAGCCTCTTAAAAAACAGCTACATGTCTAAGGAAACATCTGATAATTAAGGCAATTTTAACAATAGATAATAATTTGACTATGAATTGTATGGAATGTAATGACTGCTTATTCTGGCAGAAAAAACAGAACTTTCTATGAAGTGTCTGCCAAGGAAAACGATACTCCCACTCAGCCCGGACCACTGCAAGCAGTTGCTGTTAACCACATGCTTCGCGCTGCCGGCTGCTAGGACACGACGCGCCGCTGCAGCCGAACAAAACCCCGCGCTGCAGATTTGCAGAGAGAAAGCAGCGTCCCAGGCGAGTGGCTGGAGCTGTGACTCAGCTGGGAGCCGCCGCCAGCTCTTGCCAACGCTCACCGAGCCACACAGCCGCCACTGGCGCTTGTCGGTGGCCTGCGGGCAAGTTGCATGCTGCCAGCTCCCCCCCTCCCGCTGTTTCCAGTTGCTAAATGACATTAGAAGCAGCTAAAAATACTTCAAGCAATTCTCTCGTTTACTTTTCCATGCCAGCACTTGTGTTTGCCACGCGGATGTTCTGCAATGGTCACCTCTCCACCCACAGGTGGCCTGGCCATCACTCTCCATTAACGCATGCCAGGCAGGAGAAAAACCCCTGTCTGCCAAGGACCACTGCCTACGCTGGACAAGAACCATGGCAAACAGGTAGAGCTGGTGGCCAGGTCGCTCCACACCTTCAAAAGGACAGCAAGGAGGACCAGGCATTATCTCATACTTCTCATAACCTAGTGAGTCCAGGAGCTGCCTTGTTGCCTCTGACTGCAACAAGCTCAGCAGTGCCAGACAGTACGAGTAACACCGGCATGGACAGGATCCAGAAACTGTTTCTCAGTTGGAAGAGGCCACATGGACGACAAGCATGTGAAAAAGCAAACGAGCGCTTGCTGAACTTGACAGGTAAAACAATGGCTGGGGGAGAGTTAATTTTCTTCACAGTGGCTAGTATGGGGCTGTGTTCTGGATTTCTACTGAACACAGGGTTGATAATACAGAGATGTTTTTGTTGTTGCTGAGTAGGGCTTACACAGAGCCAAGGCCTTTTCTGCTTCTCGAACTGCCATGCTGGAGAGGAAACTGGAGGTGCATGGGAAGTTGGGAGGAGACACAACTGGGACAGGTGACCCAAATTGACCAAAGGGATACTCCAAAATACATGACATCATGCTCAGTACATAAAGTGAGAGGAAGAAGAAGGAAAAGAGGAGGGGACATTTGAAGTGATGGCACTTGTCTTCCCAAGTAAGCATCAGGCGTGATGGGGCCCTGCTCTCCTGGAGATGGCTGAACACCTGCCTGCCCATGGGATACAGTGGATTAATTCCTTGTTTTGCTTTGCCTACATGCACAGCTTTTGCTTTCCCTGGTAAAGTGTCTTTACCTCAACCCACAAGTTTTCTGGCTTTTACCTTCCAGTTCTCCCTCAGATCCCATTGGTAGGGGAGTGAGTGAGCAGCTACGTGGGGCTTGGTTGCTGGCTGGGGTTAAACCACAACAAACAGCAATGCCAAAAGCAGCCTTCCTGAGACTACTGGGATGATGCACCAGCACCCACTGACAGCCATAAACACACTAGAGACAAGTGAGCAGCAGGACACTGGGGCACCTCTGGCCAAAGTTACTTTGGGCATAGTCCCACAAGTCCAAAAATCAAGGGCCAACTGATTTCTGCTGTCACAGTGAAAGAACTGCTCTACACGGCTCTCACAAATAAATGCAAATAATTTGGTTTAAACAGAGATTATACCAAGCATCTTCACTCAGATTGAACAGAGTGTAGCTTGTGCTCAGCTCCCTGCAAAGACAAGCTCCAGCTTCTTTCCATGCTCCCCAGCATGGCACCTTCCATGCCATTCTGTTTTCCTGCACCACGGAGCCACTGCCAGCAAGGGGAAGGATTACACTGCTCCAGGAACTTTCAGGTTAACTGACTACACTTTCCACCATCAGGCAAGATGGTTTTTTTTTTCCTTTTCAATTCAGGAAAAGAAACATCTACTTCTTCCAATTAGCAGGAAAAGGGAAGGAATTTCTTTTTAACACCTGAGGGCAAGAAGGAGCCTCTTGAAAGAAAGATTGGGGTTTTTTGTTTTTTAAATCACAGCCACCTCCTGTGGGTCTCCGGATGCCACCACACCAGCTCACTTTGCATTTCATTCTGCAGCCCCACTAGACCAACCAAGGTAAACAGCCCCTGCAGATGGTCACTCCTGGGAGTTTTGCTCCATCACCATGACAGCCCAGAGACACATGGCATCAATAAGGAATGAGACATTCTGGGTAGTGTTTGAACAAAGTGAGCAGCTACAGCCTGCAGGACCCAGACCTTCCTGAGATGTGACCTGTCCTTGGGAAACTCCTAAAAAGTCATCTTAAAAGCAGTTACAGGCTGGTGCTCTCTCCACAGCACCTACTATCCACACACTGGCAAGAGTCAGGTTTCACAAACTAACCATGTAGACATCAGGTCTACGCAAGCACTGACCTCTCCAGCAACACCAGCAAGATTGCATCTCACTGCTACCACGAGCTTTGCCACACATACATCAACAGGGCTGTAAGTGCAGAAGCTACTGAAGATCACTCAGGTACAAGGCAACCAAAGGGCCATGAAATGCTTCCACACATTCACAGCAGTAGTCTGTCTTTATACCTCTAACACCAAGGCTACATAAAAGGAAACAATTTCTGTAAGTCCCACACTACAAATAACACATTTTACACCTCTTATCAAGCTTGCAGTGAGTTGACCAGCTGCACACTTCTTTCAGAAATGCTTAGGTACTTCAGAAAGATATAACATGCTATTTATGCATATTCTAATTAGGTCCTAAATCTGGTCTAAACAAATATTAAAGTGAACTTCTGGGTAGTTATGGATAAGAAACATAGCCTTTTAATGCCACTGAAATAGCAATCATACAGATAAAAAGCCTGCTGGACTGGGCACATCCTTGAAAGAAAAAGAAGTTGTACATACCTACTGCTCCAGAAGAACATAAATGTGGCAAAAAAAAAATCCATGCAAGATACTGCTAAACCCCAAAAGACTTCTGTGCCCATCCAGTGAAGATGAGTTTCACTTGCTGTCACATAGCCCAGTGCAGGGGCACCATCCAGCTGCTTTGCTTTGACAATCAAGGCCAACATTTTGTAGGATTAGTAATCCCTGACAGGAAAGAAGTCACTACACTTACAGAAATGAATTTGCCACAGTTTTTAGGGCACTTTTTCAGAAAGGTGCTAGAAAATTTCTGTCTCTGCACTGTGATCTAACACAACTCCGTAAGAGAATGCAAGAATAAAGCATAATCCACCAAACCAGTACAAAAATCTAAGAAAGGACTTGATGGACTTCAAACATGAATTCATGCCAGAAGCAACTACGTGTCCACACGTCATTCCAGCAGCATCACACCCCACTGAACCCTCCCCAGCCTGTCCTCCTCCACAGTTTAGTGAGCAGAGGTGTTACCAATCAGAAATCACCCGTTTCCACCACCATCCCAATGGGATACTTGTCCAAGCACACAGCTCGTTCCCTCAAAGGCATTTATCTAGTTCTCACCGATAGCCAGGCGCCCAGGTAACGGCCTTTCCAATTCACTTACCCTCCTGATGGAAAAAACACCGCTTATCACCTGGAACAGCAACTGAAATCAGAGGTTTGGCAAGTGACTCATTTTTCGAGAAGTACCACAGACCTTTTGCCCTAGTGTCTGCCCTCAGTCTCCAGAGTTATCATGGGCAGTGCTTCCCACCCAGCACACCAGTGCCCTGTGCTGATCCCACAAAGGCAATGGCAGGTGAAGCTCCCCACTCTCAGAAAATTAAACACCAACAGTGGCACTGGTGGTTACAGTCTGCATACACCAGCTGCAAGAGGGAAGATTCAGAGCCTCTAAACACAGACCATGCCAAAACCACATGAATTCACAGGGGGAATGTGAAACTGCAGCAGGTGTAGCACCCCAGTGCAGGTTTAATCTTAAATTCAGTCACACCTGAGGTACATCACACTTTAAAGCTGTACACAGCACACCTCCCCTAAAGATTTCCACCACCTTCTCTGAAACACCCCACAGGAGCAGAATAACATTTAAAATGCAACTTTGCAAGACCTGTTGCTTTCTAAGCAAGGCCAGACACAGACTCCCTGTGCCCCTGGAACTGTGACTTAACCCAGCCAGTATTTTTAGTGTGTCATTGCAGAAAGCCATTCTTTTGTCAAATAATCTTACCTTGCTCATCACATTTCTCTGGCCCCTTATTTCAAAAGCACAGGGTCAAACAGGCAACAGCTTTAGAGCTTCAAATGGAAGCCCTGTCAGCACGATCTACTCCTGACATTCTCCAAAGCTCACCAAGTCATCTTAAACAACAATATATAAAATAAGGACTAGGTCAAACCTTCCCAATACTGGACTTTATGAGGAAGCCTGCTCACGTCCTGATCCTACACCGATGAGAGCTGGACTCAAATCAAATCCAAGACTATTTATTAGAGACCATTTTACGAAGCAGGGAGTGTGGAGAGACTATTTTAACTGCAACCAGTCAGACGTTTCTCATTAAAATATTTCTTGGAGAAGTAAACGGGCCTGCAATTTTATTCAAACAGATGTAGGCTAAATGCATATCATTAGTCTGACAATATAAAAGCACAAGCGACTGAAATTATTTTAATTTTGTCAGTGAAAAGGATAATATATGCATATCTGGAGGGCACACCAATGGTAAAGATTACCCCCAGCTTCTATCTGAGCCGTCTAAAAGTATTTACTTGGGGTCTGTCTGTGTTGTGACAGTGTCCCAGACCGAAATGAATGCCTCCAACACTCCACATTTTTGAGCCATTCAGTCATGCATTTTTGTTATTGTTGAAAGTAGTGCGAAATTGCAGTGCATGAGCTGGAGTCCTTGGTGGTCTCCGAGGATTCCAGCTAAAAAGGCACTTCCTTTGTTCCGCGGAGAATGCGGTCCAGTAGGTCATTCAGAAGGGGAAATAAAAGCAGCGGCCCTGGGAGGGAGATGAAGGATGAAACAAAAAGAATAAAATGTTTTGGGTGTGAGCACATTAGCTACCATTTCCTACTGCTGCCGGCTGCGATCACTCCTGTCCCCGGGATGCGCGAGTACCTCGGGACGAAGGTGGAGGGAAGGAAGAAGGAGGAAAAAGAAAGGAG
>VYXB01009884.1:637277-742575 GCA_013397135.1 Pachyramphus minor | reverse complement strand
GAACTTGGCCCGGCAGGAAGCACATGGGGTGGTGGTGGTGGTGGAGGAGGAGGAGGAGGAGGTGGAAGGAGGCGGGGAGGGCGGCAGCCAAGCAGGATCGCGCAGGGCCGGGACAAGCCTCTGCAGCCCCCGGGAAAATCAGGAGCTGGGATCCGCCCGCCCAGCGAGGCGGAGCGGAGCCCGGGGCTGCCCGCCCGCCCGGCCCCGCGCGGGCGCCCCCTCCTGCGGACAGCCCGGGCTGTGCCCGCAGCCCCGCACCGGGGACCCCGAGCACCCCCGTCCCGACCGCCTCCCGGAGCCGGAGCTGAGCAGAGCTCGGCCTGGCACCCACGCTCCCACCCACCCCAGCTCCGAAGTGCCCGCCAGGGGAAAGAAAGATTTCCCGAGGGGCTAAAAGGGCTGTCTTGGCTGTGCCTCCTGGCCTGGAGCTGTAGATGGTTCAGCTCTGCACCAGGTTTAATAGGTTCACTAAGCTGATGAATTTTGACATCGTTGTGACAGGTTTGAACTATGTGCGTGAAAGACTTGTCAAAACCAACTTTTTTTCACCAATCTTCTGTTTCCAAGACTTTAGCAGGACAGAGGCCTCACAAGCACATACCAAGGTCCTCCGGTCACTCTGCTTTGTACCCCAGCCCTGCACACAGACATGTGCATAGGTGTAAACAAGCCCTGCTGAACCCTTGAACCCTTGGACCAGAGTCCAACAATTGCTTGTTGCTTCTNGACATGTGCATAGGTGTAAACAAGCCCTGCTGAACCCTTGAACCAGAGTCCAACAATTGCTTCTTGCTTCGGCTAACTGAAAATCACAGAAATAGTACTGCAAGAATGACAGGCACCATCATAATTTCAGGGGCTGCAATGTCACTTAGAGGGGCTTTCTCCTTGTCTGGCATGGTCACGTCTCGGTGTCCTTGTCCCCTGGGTGTGGGTGCTGTGCGGGGAACTGCCCTGCTGCAGCATCCATGTCTGCGCCCAGCGCTGTGTCTCAACCCAGAGCCACTTGCCCCAGGACAATGTAGTGGCCTGGTGATAGCATCATTTAAGAAACAGAAATGTGCAGTGGTTTACGATACAATATGCTCTTTTGTTAACTTCATTTCTCTCATTGCCGCACTGGGGAAGGACAGGCTGAAACAAGAGCAAAGGAAGTTGCCAGCTTCATCCCCTTGCTCCCAGGCTTTTGCCACCGAAACTCCAGGTGGGTCGGGAGGAAAAGTCCCTTTGTTCATTTCCCCAGTGAGAGCAAAGCACAGCCATGCTGTCCTGCCAGGCACTTCTCCTGGGAACAAGATGCTCATCCAGTTCTGAGCTTTCAGCAGTGACGCTGGCAGCTCACCACCTTGGTTGCTGGCTGCAGGCTGCTGCAGTTGAGGAATCACACCAAAAGCACATTATGTGGAAAACCACATTACCACAGCCTGGCCTGCACCAGCCATGGTGGAGAGGCTGTTGCTGTGGCAGGGCTTCCCTCTGCAGGGATGCAGGGAGAATCCCCTGACTACACAGCAAATGGGCCACACTGTCCCCATGGCAAAAAAATTGAGTTTGCTTTATCATGATTTGAAATGTCTCCAAAGACACATCCAGCCATCCCAATGAAAAGGGGTGTAGGGACCTCAGTCACCTTGCCATCCGCCGGGGCCACTCACACTAAGCTGGTGAGACAAGTCAGGCCAGAAGTTCTCATGAAGTTATAAAGTGTCCTGAGAGAGAATAATCCTCTAGGATCTGGCCCTGCAATGTATGACTGAGTTCTGGTTTTCAAAGCACTACCTCACCCTCCCAGCCTTTATTTGAAGAGACAATGTGAATTTTAAAGAGAACTCAGCAGGGAGCACTGCATTTTTTATTCCAAAGTGAGAGAGAAAACGAGAGTGAGAATGTCTGTGGGGTTAGAGACAGCTTGCCATTTGTTGTTTCTCATAATCCCATACCTCGGCGGGATTTAAGAAACCTCCTGAAAAACACGGAGGGTTTTGTCAAATACTTGCTCAAGTAGTTAAATCAAAGGCTGCAGCAAAACAATGGAACTGCCTGAAATTTTCATGAAAAACTCTTTTTCTTTTCTTTCTTTTTTCTTTTTTTAAGGAACAGAAAAGTAGCCTCTCTCAAAAGAGAAATTTTTCTCTGAGTTTTTTGCTTTCTCCAGCATTTTCGCACATCTGGCAGACCCTCCCCAACCCCCTCATCCCAAACCGCTCGAGCGATTTCCCTTTTCCACTTCTCTCCGTTTCCCAGGAGAGAAAGACAGAGAAAAGCAAAGGGAAAAACTTGTCATTTAGTTTTAAAAAGACTGAAAACTTCTGACTTCCCACGACCCCCAAAACCCTCTTTTCTCTCCATTAGTTTCTGCCCCCAGACTGTGTTTCTTTTCCAGCCTTAGAAGATATTTCAAGGCCTGCTGTGGTGGCACAGGATCCTTGATCCTGGGAATCATGGCCCCATTCCTACCTGCCAGAGGGCCTTCTCATGCTGCCTGCGGGGCTTTCAGAGCCGTTTATGGTCTGCCCACTCACAGTCAGCTGTGAGTCTCCCCTGATGTTTGGGGGACCCCCATGTGTCACTATGACCAGTGTGGGCACCCCTGGCTGGGCAGAGCAGCTGCAGCGAGGACCTGCTGGCACAGCTATCACTGGCCCCGGCACTGGAGAGGGAGACAAGGTGACATCACCCGCATTGCATCTGCCCAGAGCCTCTTCCAGCGTATGCCACAGGCCTTGCACAACTTGGCATTTCAAATTTCCGTCATCTCATTCAGTGGAAAAGTTGCGGTGCTGCCAGCTTTTTGGAGAGAAGGAAGGGCAGAGAAGGAGAAGCCAGAGGAGACGCATTTCTCCACAGTTCCTTTTCACCTTCCTCCTATGTGCCTCTCCTCTCCAGCTCAGACCTCCAGTGGTACTGCTGCTGCCTGATCCTTCATCCACACAGCAAAGTTATGTTGGTTTAATTAAAATGACTTTGAATCTGCTCTAGAAGGATCAGCACAAACCCTTCGTGGGGGTGTGGTTAAAACACTACAAATCTAATTGGTATCAGCCGAGTCCACATTAGTGATATACCAGCTTGCACTAAAAGCTGACACAGATAATTGCCATCTGCACAGGATTCCCTGGATGAATTTTAAGTTGGTGGGAATGGGGCAGTCCTCTAGCACTGGCAAATCTTGGCAGCGGAGAGGAATCCCAAGCCCAGCCACGGCACTGATTACATGCAAAAATCCCTCTGAGGTCCTGTGGGTGCTTAAGCTTTTGGTTTGATTTAATTCTGGTCCTGGCCAGAGGTCTGCCACAGCCCTGCAGTGTTTCCAGTTGTTTGTCAGGGAGTTTACTAGGGGGTTGCACTTGGATAAGGATTTCAGATGTAGCCCTTTAGGAAAACCTGGCTGAATGCTATCCTTGGCCTGGCTATCATTAAGGATGATTAAGTCCTACTCTCTGGTAGGAAAGTCTGAGCCACAGGAAGGTTAGAAAGTGTTGAAAGGGAACTGGACAGGCACGTCTTTCCAGCTCAATCTCATCAGCAGGAGATGGCTCATTGTAAACCCGAACCAGGCGCGTTTCTGTGGCGGAGCAGCCAGGCTGGAATGAGGGATGCTCGAGTGGAAACAGTCTCCTTTGATAAAACCCCAGATACCACAAATTTGGGGATGTTTAATCCAGGGCATCTGTCACGAGGATGGGGGATTCCACTAGTTGCAAACTGAATCTGGTTTTTGAATGTCAACAGCCAGATATTTTAGGGTGAGCAGATCCGGTGTTTCGGCACGGGCTGATGTCTCCGCTTATTTTTATCACTTATTTTTATCCAAGGGCTCCTTCACTGCATCCAGTGAACAGAAACCTCCCACAGTAACTGCTTGGCTCTGGGGTAAGGGGTGGGTTAGCTCCTTATTGCCTTCTGCAGCTGGGCCGATGCCAGCAGAATTCGAGGTGCTGTGCACACGGAGGTGAGATGGAAAACTACTAAAAGGACATGGAGGATCAGGCCAGGCATGCAGTGAGGCTGCTGCCAGGGTGTCACTCGGCTTCCCGTGTCCAAACCAGCATGTAGTGCACTGGGCTTGCTGTGCAGAATTCAAGACTGCCTCCCTTTTATGCAACACAAGAGCTTGTCTCTCCCCCAGCAGGACAAGAAGTCATCCCAGCTCTGTCCCCAGGCACCACAGCAGGAGACCTGGGGATGTACAGCTTTGAAGGGCACAGGAATGCTCACACTTTCACAGATTTTCATGCCTGCACTTCCTAGCTCTCCCAAAAATGAATGTGTGGCAGATGGCTCTGACGTGTAGCACACTCACACCCAGCAGATAAAAATATTCCCCAAGAGATTCCTGGCAAATGAATGTCAGTCACCATTGCTCCAGAGCCAGCCACGGCTTTCTCTCCTCCCCATTCCCCCATTTTGGGGTGCAAAGAGGGTCCCCAGGCCACTGTCTCCCCAGGGGCCACCACATGACTCACCAGACTGATGCTGACAGCTGGGCTGGCATCCTGGATGCACGCTGACTCACCTGCACCCCTTCCACAGCCCAGCATTCCTGGGGACACATCCCCATCCTGCCTTACCCCGCTGGCCTTATGTCTGGCTGCCACTGAGGAGGGTGGGAGGTGATATGGGACCCTGGGTCTGCCTCATCCAGACCTTTCTCAGTGTGAATTACAGCCATGATGTTTAATTGTCCATCCACATCTTCCTATGGACATGAAGTGAGGTGGAAGTGGAGAGTGCCTGGAGTGCAGGGTGGAGGGGGAGCAGCAGTTCAGGGCAGGGGAGAAAATGAATAGCACAATTCAAGGATGACAGAGGAAACAAACCCACAACTCATTCTTGCATTTCCATCCAGTCCAAGCAGCATCCCCTCCCTGCTCAGCCCTCCCTTGGACACTTTGGGCTGTATTTACAGCAGGTATCACTGCCTGGGCTGATTTATTTTGCTTTTATTCCCCTTTTAAGAGTTGGTTCAATGCCAGTGTCAGCCTGGGACAGGGTGGGTGCTGGCAGGGCAGGGGCAGAGCCAGGTTTGAGGGTGCTGTGAGCAGTGGCAGGGCCAGCTCATATGCTCCAGAATGTGCAACCTCCTGGTCCACAAATAATCTTGTCACCCAGCTGGGGGGGGTCACAAAACCCCAGAGCTGTAGAGATTAGGACTGGAAAAAGCTTCAGACAACTGATGCCTCCCTCCCTGGCTCAGCAGGACCAACCTCAAGCTGTCCTCTCCCTGTCTGTTCTCAAAATCCCTCCTCAATCAAGACTGCACAGTCTGTCCCAGCTACCAACACAGGATTTTATTGCACAAAAGCATTTCTTAATGGCTAACCTAAAGCTCCCTGGCCACAGTTCAAGCCAGCTATCTTTTTCCTCCTATCTCCTGTACATGAAGAAAACATACCCTCCTCTCATCAGAGCTCAGAGCTCTTGGCACGTGTGGCTGGCACAGCATGGCATGGCTGGAAATGGCCCCCTGTTGCTGTTGTTGGCCCTGCTGCCTGTGTGGCCTCAGTCCCTGCAGACCTGGGACAGAGGGAACGACCCCACGCACTGTTTGGACCAGTAGGAAGTACTCTCCAACATGGAAAGGGGAGAGAGAGAGAGAGGCATGTTCAGAGCAACAGATAACCCAGCCAACTGGCACTACTTAAAAATGAGTAATAGCTGTGTGTCACCTGAACTCCCTTGTGCCAGCTAAAACACCGTGGAGCAGCGCCAGGAGAAGAGGGAGCTGGTTGCTCCACAGTTGTCAGCAAGACTGTCCCGGTCCCCTCTGATGCCGGGCATCACCACTCATGGCAGCTGCTGCCTCTGGGCGGGAGGCTGGTTTCCACCGGCAGCACTGGTTTCCATGATGCTCCAGGTCAAGCTGTGCATGTCCAGGGATGTAGCTGCACCGTAATGGTCAGCAGGGAGGTCAGAGTTTGTGCCTGAGAACTTGCAAAGATTAGTGTGAGCTTGCCAGGGGGAGCTCCAGAGATCCTAATTACTGTAACCAGCACTTCATCTGGGGCCTTTCATTCCCCTCAAAGCGCTTCCACCTGGGCACCAGTCCAGCAAGCTCTTCGTTTGCAGACATCTGCCCCGTTCCAGCAGGGATGCACGTCACTGCCTTTGAGGTTTTTGTTAGCGGAGGGGAGAAGAAGTGGCCAACTCCTTTAATATCACCTGGGACATGGGAGGCAAAACAGGTCAAAAGAGAGCAAGGGGAGCACCAGCTCAGAGCAGGACATGTCCCAGTCCTATTCTGTACTGGGCTTCAGTATCAATAAAATAATGGTATATAAAAATAAATAATGATTAAACCATTTTTTTTTTTACCCCCAGGCACTCTGTTAATTCTCTTTAAAGGCGATTTCAAAAGAATTTGTAAACACAGAGTGGAAAATGGATATGCTTACAAAGGTGAAAGGAAACAAAACCTCCTTAAAATGCCCACTGCTGCAGGCAGAGGGTACTGGCAGCACACACCCTGCCTGCCCTCTGGATCACTGGGCTGGCTGGCCAGAGTAATGTGGCTCCTCTCCCCAACAATGCCATGCTGAAAGCAAAACCCATGAAGGAGCAGCCCTGGAGGACAGGATGCAGGATGAGGTTCAGCTCAAGTCCCATTGATTAAGGACAACTCACCAGATTTAGCCTTGGACCAAAGTGGTCACAGCTTGTGTCCCCATTCCAGATTTGATGCCCATCAGAGGGTGCAATGTGGTTTCTAGAGTGTGCAACCTTCCCCACCATCCCACCCCTAAATGGACCAAGCACCATCTAAACTATAGCAGGAATGTGCATCCCTTGCCCGTGTCCCCCCTAAATGGCAAATGCTTTACCTTTGGCTCCATCCTCCTTGTCCAGCAGGGCTGGGGCAGCACATGGGCTGCCAGACGTTCATGGTTATATTGTTGCTCCTTGAAATCCTTTTTTTTTGATCTTTTTTCATTCCCCTCCACTCTTGCCTCTCACCCCCCCATGGTTTAAAGTTTTCAAATGAAAATATGTGAGTTGTGACTTGCGGGTAGTGAGTTGGGGCTTGCAAGGAAAGCGGGAGGGAGGAGGGAGGAAAAGAAAGAGTGATCTGCTCAGAGTGCCAGCAATTGTTTTTATCCTTTCCAGATGAAGGAAAAAGATCATGTTATTTGTTCAGCATAAAGCTCCAGATTTTCAGGAATGAAATCTGAGAGCAACATGTCAACAGTCTGTCTTGAGAGCTGGGGTGGATGGAGGCCTTTGTGCTCCCAAACACCAGCGGGGCCAGTACGCTCTGCTGCGGAAAAAAAAGGCTCCATTCTCACACTCTGAAGTGGTGGCATTAGATATCAGCAAGATAATGGGCCCAGGGCCTAGCCCTATTTCTTCTCCCAACCCAACGGCCCCAGGCTGCTGGCTTTGATGTGCTCATTTATTTGCCTTTTCCTCTCACAGATGATATTTTTAACCGATATTGCGGTTTGGGTACAGATTGTGCAGAAAGAAGGGGGAAAAAATGAAAGTAATTTTATTGCAGTAGCTGATCAGGAGGGAAGAAAGAAAAGAAAGAAAGAAAAAAAGAAAAAATATCAGCCATTGGTTACCCTGCAGGTCAATGTTTCCTGCTGTAAATCAGCCAGGACACGGTGGTCCCGCAGCTGGAGGGAGATCCCACATCAGCTGGGGCAGACCTCGAGGGCCGAGGCCAGTGGTAGGGGCTGTACAGCCCATGGCCTGAGGCATTTGCACTTGAATCCCGGGGGAAAAGGAGGGAGATAGTGGGGTCAGGGAGGTGGCCAGTGGCGGGATTCAGCCGGGACTGATTGATGTGCAGGCGGTGTGGGTGGTCCTGCGCCACGGGGCCAGGAGCGTGTGCCCCACATGGGATGGGGATGGCAGGAGCACCACTGTCCCTCTGATGTGCTGCCCTGGCCATCCTGCCATGGAGGTGTGGAGGGCTGCCTGGCAAGACTGCCCATCCTGTGCCCTCCCACTCCCTGGAAATCCAGCAGGTGGGTCGGGAGAGCCCTTCTCCTCCAGACAAATCCAGGGCAGGATGGGGGAAGAAAAAAGAGAGGGAGAGAGAAAAAAAAAATAAAGAAGAAGAAAGGACTTTTCTTGCTACCTTTTTCCACTTCCCAGAGCCCACACAGAAGCAGTGCTCAATATCCCCAGGTGTGGAGGAACCTCCCAGGATGACCAGTGCAAGGCTGGGCACAGCCCCACATCTTCTTCTTCAGGGGAAAGGTGACTTAAAGGTAATGAGTCTGCAGAACACCAGCTGCAGAGCCCTTCACTGGGGGACCTGTTATCCTGCTGGCTGTTACAACCACAATTTGTACCCTTTTGGCTTCACCTTGGTCCGAAACAACACCTCCAGGGATATTCCCTCTGTGCCACGCTCACGTCTCACTTCAAAACTGCCTGTGTACAAAATTGCCATGTCTCCTCTTTCCAGCACCCTCACCACCCTGTCCCCCTCAAAGCAACCATCCCCCATGGAGCCCATGGTACAGATTCTCACCACAGAATCATGTACAAGGGGGGAAAAAAGCCAGTCAGCAGTTTTTTGTATTAACAGGCAAAAAATGTTCCTTGTGGAAAATTTCATTGTGACTCACATCTTTGTTTCGGTTGAGAAAGCAAACCATCAGGTAGTTGTGTGCCTGCTCCTCTTCTGCCACACGGGTCTGAAAGTAACCGTAAGCAATGCTGAGCTCCTGCAATTTAAGTTTCACAACACTTCGTGTAAGTGCCCGGTACTTGAAAGTGTTGTCTCAGCTCTTTAAAGAGGTTGCTTTTTTTTTTTTCCAAGTCCCACGGCTGCAGTTGGAAAACTGAAAACTCACACCCAAATCATGCAAAACCAGATGGCAGGAATGGAAATCCAAATTAATTATTTCTTAATTTAAAAATTCCTTTAAATTTAATTCGGTTTCTAAGGCAGGCCTGGATCATTCACCAGCTCGAACACTGCTGGGATGACATTTACGATGATACCAGCTCCTATGTGTGTTTTTTTCCAGAGCCCATGAGCTGGCACACATGTCCCAGAGACACAGACACGCTCCCAAGTCACTTAAGCCACATCTTAACTGTGAGATCAGCACAGGATGGGCTCCTCCATTGCTGGGACATGGTGCAGCTGCTGTCTGTGTCTTGCAAGAGGTGAGTTGTGCAGACAAGAGGCTTGGCTTGGACCTTATGGGCAAATTGCCAGCCCCCACTGTGTCCACCTCTCCCTCTGGTTGTGTCCCTTCATCCCTAGCCCCACAAGCTTTCCCTCCTCACCACAGCATGTCCACCTTGCAGCTGGGTGAGCAGAAGGTGTGGGGAAGCAGCCTGGTCCCAAAATAGGCTCGCCAAAGGTGCACGAGCTGCAGCCCACATGAACCCCTGTCACCAAAGGGCCAGGAAGCTCTGGCAGAGCCTTCACTGGCCACCCCTCACAGAGGGCAGCTTCACCAACCTCCTCTTCTGCCTCAGCACCCTCCTGTTGTTTGGAGCAATGACCCATTTACCCAGGTAAGGTGCCCTCCTGCGATAGCAACGCTGGGGCTGGGGTTTTTCTCCCCCAAAAGAAGTGTGCTTCTAAAGCAAGAGCATCTGGCCTCTCTCAGAGGCACAATTTCAAGTGGCAAAAATATAAAACAAAGGGCTTAATCAGCCTGGACATCCACATTGGTGTGTACCTGCCCAGGACCCCATGGAAGGGACAGGAAAAAGAGCATGGGAACACGATGGAAGGTGAAGCATCAGCACCTTTCCACACTATGAACACCTCAGGGCTCACCACACAGTAACATCAAGCAAATTATTTTTTACTTAACGCTTTGTCTAACTGTGACTGCTCTGGGATGGAGCACCACAAACTTCTCAAATCCCTTGGCCAAATACTACTCAGGGAGAAGCAGCTTTGGTGGAGACTCCTTGAAAGGGGCAGGGCAGGTTTGGCCGGACTGACATGCACACCATCCCCTTATCCCTCCTGCGTGCTCCAGACACCCTCTGAAAAACATGCCGGCCTTGCCTTGCTCTGACCTTCCTTTGCACCTCCGGCAGCAGAGATTTTATTGCCTGAGCCGCGGCTGCCCCTGCTCATGCAGCCAGCTCTTCCCCTGGGTTTCACAGCAGTAACGGGAACAAGCCAGAGGGGGCTCAGGAGCCCAGAGTCTATCCAGGCACTCCCAGTAGCCCTGTAAACCATCCCTACGCTGTCAGGAACAAGCTCAAGAACCAAAATGCCATGTGAGGCTGTGTAAAAGAGGTGGTAAAAGCCCTCTAAACAGCGGTCAGGGAATCCACTTATCGCACAGTCAAGCAGACAGGAACATCAGCACCTTGAGTTACTCCTTTAGGAATTGGATTAGCGGGTCAAGACCACAATGACCAGGAGCTTCTGCCAGACAGTCGCCAGAGCTGGAGTCTGGCAGCCCATCAGGCAGGGGATCAATCAGTCTCCTTAAAAAATTAAATGATCTGTCTATATCTGGCTTAAAATGATCATTCTTCAAAGGCTGTAAAAAAAGTTTCAGGCAAGAAGCACGGAAACCACACAGAGCTTTGAGTAAGCGTGCAGGATGAGCTAGAGAGCACTGGTGGTTGTTGTTGTTATTATTATTACTGTTGTTATTATTATGGTTATTATTCCTGTTATGGTTATTATTATCATGCCCTCACATACAAGGGCTCTCTTCCTCCCCAGGGGTGACTGACTGTTGTGGATGTCTCTGCAGAGGGAGGTGACACCAAGACAGTCCAACAGCCACACACAGAGCACTTTGGGGTCCTCTCCTTCCCTTAGTGGTCACACCCTATCTGCACCCTGTTCTGAGACCTTCCAGTTCTCCTGCCTCTCCTTCACCCCTTACTTGGCCCTCCAAAACTGAGGACATCAGCTCATGCTACCTATGGCAGCTGCTGCCATCTCCCCCCTGTGCCTGTCACCTCCACCCCACTAAGCGGTGGCCCCACAGAGGGACAAGTCAGTCCCCAACTTCAGTGGGCTTGTCTATCTGTCCTAGGAAAAGATATAAATTATCAGTAGTGAAATCCTTCAACCTCGTGACACAGCAACATCATGAGGGGAAGCAATAGCAATAGCAATAGCTTCCCCTTGAGCACCGCCCCAGAGCTGGATGGTGACCAGAGTTTTTTCTCCACTTCTCTGCTTTTTGTTATATTTTTTTAAAACCTTTTTGGGTTTTTGTGGTTGCACATTTGGCGTCTGCAGGGTGGTTTCCTTAAGCACGGCACAGCTTTTATAATACTAAATAAAGCAGCATGCAAATCCCATCTCCACTTTCGCAGTCCGCAGACGTGGAGTGTTTAAAAGGTGCAAGACTCATGTCTCTAGTTATTCTTTCACCAACAGATATGCTGCTGCTAAACATTTGCCTCCAAGCTGTGGGATGCAGCCATCCTGTGCAGCCTGGCTCATTCCCCTGTCCAACCTTTCTGTTGGATCATCCCTTAGTTTGAAGGCAATCCCTGTTAAGCCAGTGAAATTTCTCCCTCCCAGAGCAGTCTTGCATTAGGGACCCCTGGACTGGTCCAGCCCCCAACAGCATTGCTGCAGGCCAGAGCAGACCCTGCAGCTGTAGCAATTCCTTCCTGTTGTGCCTCTCAGAAAGGTGCTACCTCTGCCATGGTTGAAAAGAGGGTCACCATTTCCTAGCCCAAGCCTTAGTCTCCCTTGCTCTCAGCAGGAGCATCTTGAGGTAGTGAGAGAGCAAAAACCTGAGCCCACGCAGCAGTTGTTGCCCCTCACCCCAGCGCCATGAGGAAGCAAGACCGGGCTGCCCTGTACCCCAGCCTTGGGCACTGAAATGCATCTAGCTCAGAGCAAAGCACCCACTGGCTCCCCAAAACCAGACAGGCTGGCTAGCAGGAGCTCAGGGCAGCACCACTCTGGATCCCTTCGGAGCTGTGCCTTGTTAAGAGGCAGCAATTAAGGAAAGAGCTGCTGGTTACAGGAACAGAGCAGCCCCCTTGCTGCCATCGGTCCTTCATTAACAAACTAGTGCCCACCTGCAGACCTGATCTGACTCTCTGCAATTAACCAGGCCAATTAGCACCTTTGCTCCTCCATGAGACAGCATCTCCCAGCTCTGTGCTGCCCAGCCTGGCCCTCCGAGGCACCAGCATTTGCTGGAAGCACTGACAAAGGCAATAATATCCTGCTCCTCTGATATGGTCACAGGAAGCCAAGCACAGCAAAGCCATCCCCGATGCCTCTGTGGCACCAGCACAGCAAGGTGTCTGTGCTGACTACCACGCCCAGGACGTGTTTATCCCACACACACTGACAGGCCATAGCAGTAACTTATGCCATGGGTCTGGCACCTTGGGCCAAATCCGGGATCATTCCACAAGTTTCAGCTCAACATCATGAGTCACTAATGCCACCATCCTCCCTTTTTTTTTTTTTCCATAAAACTTTGTTTTTCCATCAAATGGGAACAAATACACCCAATACCAGGAATTTTGCTAGATAGAGTCCAGATGACAAGTTCTCAGAAAATGCTGTCAGCTGCTGAGATGCAGATTCAAGAGACATCATCCAACATTAACCATAAACAACAGGGGCAACAAAATGTTTGGCAGATCTTGAACTGACACAAGATGCCTGTGCTCCACAACAAACCCGTTTCACACCACGGGAAAGGTCACCACTTTAATCCACTTCTGGATGGAATGTACACAAACGTCATTCTTCTTCGCATCTGTAATTAAACAGCCTCTTGCTTTGCTATCCAGCCCATGTTTATTTTCCCATTTGCTAACATGGTGGATGGTAATATAATATGACACTGAAGGGATACAGGCTGCTACAGGCAGGCTTTTTGACTTCTTTATAGTGATTTCCCTGCAGAGAGCTGGGTGCAAAGGGTGGTTGTGCTGCTTGGATACAGCAGTGATTTCCTTTCTGGATGTGCAGCATCTTTGCACGCTGAAGTAATAACAGCAAAGAAGACATGAAAGCAAACAAAAACCACTGGCAGAGATCCCCAAATGTGTTGACTCGTTGCAAGAAGTTGTTGAGGTCTCTGCCGGGCTCCTACAAGGGAGGAGACAGCCACTAAACTGGGAGGTTGAGGCTAAATCCGTACTTCTGCTATGAAAAATCTGGTTTTCAACACTGGTAATGTCCTGGATCATTTGGGAGAAGTCTTCTGTGTCCCTGTGGCTGCCAAGGAACATCTGAAATAACCCTGAATAGTCCCTAACGGGGCCCTTCCTTCCCCACAGAGTGCTCTTGGGCACCAATGCCAGCTCCCACCACACCACACGGTGCCCAGCAGGAAAAACTCCACAGAAACAATCATGTTTTTTTTCCTTTCCAAACCTTTTGGACTCCATTGGGAGCCTCTCCAGGAGCCGGACACAACAGCTTTCACGGGAATGGCTTTAGCCATTGGGAAGGGCTGTGGCACACGTAGCTTTGCAGCCCCAAGGCATGGATGTGTACTTCAGATCCTAGCATGCTCTCAGCAAAACAACACTAAGATGTTTATTTTCAAAAGGATGCAGTGTTTGACAAAATAAACTATATTTGATTAATACCGACTGCTTTGCTTTTTTTTTTTTTTTTTGACAGCAGTAAATTTGCTAATTCTATAAACAGCCCATTGCTGCTTCATCTGCCTATACCAAAATTTTAGTTATCTCATCTCCAGGGAATGGCCTTGGTAACATTTTGAAAAGCTTATTTAGGGGGTTGTTTTTGGGTTTCGGTTGTTTTTTTCTTCTACTTCCTAGGGAGGTCTCCTAGGAGCAAGCCACAGAATGGAGCTGAACAAAACCCATTACTTCACTTCATATGAAGAGTTTCAGCACATCTCACACCGTAACAGAAAACCCAAATTCCCATGCTGAAGACCAGCCAGCATCCTCCAACATGATGGTTTCACTTGATTCCGCTCCAGCTGCAGCTTTCACCCTCCTGATACCTCCACAACTAGCTCCTTGCTAAGGGAACAAATAACATACCGGGAGGATTCATGATTTTGCAGGTGCCCAGCCAAGTCACCCCAGCTGTAGAGCTCAAACTGAAAAATCCCTGGGTTTCTGGGAATAGACACCTGCGTGTGGTATGTGATCTGGTAAAGCTTTAGCAGTATTTGTCAATCATTAAGCTGCAGTGCTGCTGGAAAGGTCAAGGAAATTCCCACCAAGGCACCCAAATGTTTGGGAACCAAGCAATATTTCTGGGCTGCTTTAGTTTAGGTGAGTTTACGTGTCCTGCACTAGTCCACTAGTCCGTGGGCTTGGCCAGTCCCACCTCTGAGCTATGTGCTCCAACATTGGAAAGAGGTGTCTCAGCAGCACACCTGGCTGTTTTGAGCCTTTTGAGGCCTTTGTGTGGTTTCATACATTTTATGTTAGACACTTACGCAACATCCCACATGTAGTCCCTGACAGCAGCCTGCTTGTCTCCCTGCTCCCCGTGCTCTTGGTGGGAACTGCCCACCAGCACCATCTCCCACGACGCTGTGAGGATCTCACCATGGACCAGCAGCTGCTGAGAAAGCAGAGCAGGAGGCAGTGCAAGGCAGTCATCTCCTCCCCTCCCAATATAACAGTCCCCAGCACGCCACCCCACCAGGACCCTGACCTGTGCACTAACTGAGCACCCTCCAAGGCTGGGGATCATCTGGAAACTGTCCCCCCCTATGCAGACCCACAGGAACACCCCCATGTCCAGCTGCCATGTTTGCAGGCATGGCTGGTGCTCTCTGCATCCTCCTTGCAAGGGGGATTTTGTTTCCGTTGGAAGCCCCAGTGAATCCAGTCCCACATCCATGCTGGGTCTGTGCTCCAGACTGCTTGAAAGCTTTGCTCATGGAGATGAACGAGCAATTCTGAAAGTCCCCCTGAAAAACGAAACTGAGACACTCTAGATTTCACTTCCCCAAACAGCATGAGCCGTAAGCACCAGCTGTTTCTAGCAGCTGTTCAGTGAGTTAGATTTTGCCATTCTACCACTAAACTATTAGTCAATTGATTAATGAACTAGAACTTCCCATCCAACAAAAATATTTTGGTTTTAAATTATAATTTGATGCATGGTTAGTACAGAAATATGTTACACATGCTACGCACATGTTTGCATCTCATCATCACTCTCAGACACAGGGAAAGGTGCCGGCTTCACCACCTTTCCAAGGCTGCTTGCAAACTCCCCCCAGGGATGCAGTGCCTTCACATGCAGCATGAGGCTACTCACTCCTGCCTGCACATATGATGTGCACAGGGCTACAGGCTCCTGCCACCCCACAGCTGCCACCAGAACTTAGCAGGAGCTGCAGAACTGGCTGGGAAGCATTAAGGTTAACTGGCAGGGGTGACAGCTCAATCATCTGAGACTGGAAACCTTCCCAAGGTTGCTGGGCCTTTAGCTGGCACCAGCACAGGACGCCGAGTCCACAAGACACCCTTGGGACACAGTGCTGGCAAACAGAGGGCAGATGCAGAGCACCAGGGAGCCCCTGATTCTGCACAGGGAGTCTGACAGGCTCTGGATTTCACTGCAGAGCTAGAAATTATCTAGGCAATGACATATATATATATAAATATGACATGTATACTCATTAATAATATATAATAATAATTATAAAAATAAAAATTGAAATAATCTCAACTGTGTATTAGCAGTTAAACCCACGAACCCTGGGAGATGGTGTGGAGTTACAGGTACACATACACAGGGGGAGGCGACAGTGCCTGTCTCCTGATCCAGGGGTCCCATCCCATGGCAACACAGGTCACAGTACACAGAGTTGGTGTGGAGAAAAAAACAGGGAACAATTATTCCTGATTTTTCATGACACAGGAATGAAATACTGCCTGGTATTAAACACCAGCTTTATTCCCCTTGGTGGCCATGGCATCCCTTGCAAACCCCTGGCTAAAACATGCACAAACCCACAGCAGGGGAAAATTCAACAGCTGCTTTTTCAAGTTATAATCCATTATTTTATAAACTTGGCAGGTAGTGGGCTCAAAGGCTGGTTTTTGTGATCTCTGATCATAACAACATCTCCAAGAAGCACAGGTTTGCTAAACAGCATGTCTGTGCAATGGGCAACCAGGCTCAGCGTGCCTCAGAGGGGTCTTCTGCTGAGAAGCATCAGCATCATGCTGTGGTGATGTAGAGTGGGAGAACCCATCAGGCTTTGTGAGACACACAGCAAGGCACAGCCTGTGCCAGCTCCCTCAGAAAGAAAACATGCTGGACTTGTATTGAGAAGCTGGTGCCACCATCCTGCTGCTTATCTAAGGAAGCAGCAGCACACACAATATTTTTGACATAATATTAGAGGAGAGGATGCCTCTGTGCTGGTACCAGAGACACCTGGCAAGGCAGAAGCAGCACATCACCTCTGAATAAACCCAGTGGCCTGCTCCCACCCCCAGCGCTCCCGGGGGATGAAAGGAAAAGAATCAGAAGGGAAGAGGTGATGGAAATTCAAGTGGCGCTAATAAAATATTCCCTTTGGTGGAGCAGAGGCTCATGGGCTCAGCCAGCTGCGGCACAGAGAGCTGGGGTGATGGGGAGGGCTGGGCCAGAACGAGAGCAAAGCAGCAGGAGGGTGAAGAAATGCCTCTGCCAGCACCGCCAATGGCTCTCCCCTGCGTCACCCTGTGCACTGGGACCCCCTCAAACTGAGGGCTCCCCAGCAACTATGATCCCAAGAGATGGAGAGGACTGCAGTTTGGTTAGTGAACATGTAAAATACAAAACCTCGTCACACTGCGTGGATGTAGAAATTCAGCTCTTACAAGAATACTGCATGTCACCAGCACTGCCCAAACATCCCCAGCACTTACCCCAATGCGGATGGGACATGAGGATTCTGAAACCCAGTAACCAGCAGGTCATGCTGAGGCTTAGCCCAGATCTGTTCCTTTCCATCAGGAGCAGTGAACTGAGACTTAACATCTTCAGGCAGAGGAGTAGGTGAGCAACTTTCTCTCCCTCTGCCACAATCCCAAAGCACTTCACGCAGTCCCAAGGCTTCAAATCAGGGTCAGCCAGATAAGCCCCACACTCAGACCTGAGCAAAGTTTCCACTCTCCAAAGCATATGTCTGCATGGTTCGGATTTATCTACCTCCTCCTAAACACAAAGCTGTGTAAAGAAAGGTCTGAGGCACACAAATATTCAAAGCATTCACATGCATGTGAGGGTGTGCGTGAACACGTACATGCACACACTGAGGCTTAAGATACTGTGGATATAATCACTCTAATAAAGGCAGAAACAGAAATATGTAACCATCCTGGCCAGGAACGAAACCAAACCAAACACTCCCTGGACCCAGCCCTTCCATTTAATCAGACCAAGCCAAGTCTTTCCATGGTGACCCTAAGCCGGGCACAGCTGGCCTTCCAGCTTCCTTGTACTCCAGTACAAGACTGAGTATCATCTCGACCACGTGCGAGACAACTTCCACTGCACCACTTATAGAGCAACCAATCTTTATTTTAGAGATAGCTTACGTAAAGTAACATGCAAAGAAACACATGAGTAAGAGTCTCATCTGCCTCAGGCTCTTACAAATCCTTTTCTTTTCCTCCTTCATAGCACAACACGTTGGACGCCCGTTATTCATCCCTGTAAAGCACAGTGTGTACATCCACGCCGTCTGTCCTTTGGCTGGAGCTGTGTTAGCAGATTTCCCGTGGGAAAGGAGGTGCTTCACTTCTGAAGAATAAAACCAGGGCATTGCATGGGCCACAAGGATGCTGGTAGGGACCATCCACCTGAACTGAAGGGCTTCAGGACCCGGCTGGCATGTGAGCAGCAAAGTCACCTGCAACTTGCCATGATGCAAGAAGGTTTCGTGCCCAGGGAAGCATGTCTCCATGATAATCCCAGTGCATGGCAACTTCTCATCCACAGCATCTTTCCTCCTGCTGTGTGTCTGATCTTCTCTCTCCCTTGTCTTCACATGCCCTCAGTATTATGTCCTGGCCAGATTCCTAGGGGTGAGACTCGAATTTGGACTAAGTACAAAAACCGCTTGAACTACAGAAAAAATCTGTATTAAGTCACGTAGGATCAGGGGTCTGATATTTGTTGAGAGTATTTCATAAACCGTAGGTGTTCTGTACCCCATGCATGTTCAAACAACTCAAGATGAAATATGGTCCTCACCTTACCAGCAAGAGAGAATTCGGTCTTCAAAACCTGCGAGAAACACAGTTTAATACAGACCCACTCCTAGTAAATAGGATTATCTTTAAAAAGCACTGTTACTTATTTCATAGTTTGCCATGAACCAACGCTTTTTTAGTTTGTGGGGTTTTTTTGTGTGAAGATACCATATTCTCTTATAAAAGCAACTCAGGTCATTTGTCCTGTGTTCAGAAATGTGCATATATTTCAGAAGAAGTTCCAAATGTCTTCCTCATTTAAAAAAGGCATGGAGAGACATGGAGCGATGCCGCCAGCACCGCTCATGGCCAGTGGCCCAGCAATAGCAGCAGGATCAGGGCAATGGCAGCAGCAGGACTGGGGCAGGCGGCTGCACTCCCAGGGTCACTGCTGGGGACTGTGGCACCATCTTTGCTTTGCTGATTCAGAAGCTGCTTATTTGCAGTGATGTCGTCCATATCCAGGTCATACGCCAGCTCTGAAAGCAGAAGGAGAGAGGCAGTGAGTAACAGGTGGTGTGTGTTAACATTCTGACACATGGCACCTCCAGCCCCCACCAAAACTGGGGTCCTGGGGGCAGCTGGGTCCAAGTGCAGTCAAAGACATCATAGCAGGGCTGGATGGGCCAGAAGAGCTTAGCAAACATCTTGTCAGTCCTGCACCCACTGGTCTCAGAGTACCTCCCAGTACCCTGTGTTTCGAGAGACCAAAAAATCATAACTTTGAGGTGCCCCTGTAAGAAAACAAAAGAGATAAGGGAATCAGGCTTACTGGAGAGTTACTCCTAAAGAAAACCAGCTGAGCTCTGGAGCAGGTGTTTAGCAATGCAAATCATGTCTGCTTCCCAGGCACCACAAGAATGTGTGCAGGAGTGAGGAAATCCTGGTGAGCGTAAACAGTTCCCCAAACCCAGAGTCAGCAGAGGGCCTTCCTCACCAAAACCTCCTGGTTGTAGGACCTGAGAAGCTCTGCATTTCTGCAATCTGGCGTAAGAGTGTGTAAAATATGCTCCTTATACCACTAAGAACACATTCCATCCCAGTTCCACCTCGTCAAAGCACGGGAGAGGAAGGAATGTGAATGGATCATGCACTCTGGGCATTCTGGTGTTGTAACATGTGGACTTTTGAGATGAAGCACATGTGGGTTCCAACCCAAGAAAAATGTCCAGTATGAAAGTTTTGATAGTCCTGACAGAGGAGAGTGAAAAGCTTGTGGCAATCCATCACTGGCTGTGAGGGACCTGCTGAGCATTGTCACAGTCACCCTTCCTGTCATTCTCTTCCTGAGACAGGGGAGAATAAAGTCCAGATAGACAATGTGGAAAGACTAGACATCAGCAATTTTCAAGGCCAAGAACAAAAAGGAAAAGTTGTTTTAAGATGCCATTAGCCAGACCCACCTGGGGCAATTGTACATGTCAATCAGCTGGACTGAGTGGGTGCACCCATGCTTGACTCAGGGCAATAGGTCCCTTGCTCCCCTGTGTGTGGGAGGGAGCTGCCATCTCTGGGGTCCGGGTTTCTCTCCCAGATGGGAATCAATTAAGCCTTTTCATCTTATCCCCAGACCCTGGCCTTTGGAAGTGGAGGAAACTGTTGGTTTCCATCAGAAGAGATCCTGGCTCAAGCCTTTTACGAGCCTCCTGGATCCACCAGCATGTTGACAGGTTTGGATCATCTCACCGCACCCCTGAGAAAGAATCCAAGAGGCTGAATAAACACTCTATCTAAAAAATGCCACATCAATCCAATGAACACCACTGCCAAGGCAAACAGGCAGTATTTCTTAATCAAAAAATACCCAAACATTGCAAAACAAACGATATTAGCATGACAAGTGAGTCAGCCCAGGCCATCAAAGGGGGTCAGAAATGGCTCAAAGGAAGTAGTTTTCCATGCACACTAAGGGCCAGGTGCGAACAAAAGCAGCCTGGTATAAAGAAAGGTGCCACCAGGAAAGGAATGTCCTGGGAGGCCATCTCTGCCCATACTGGGTGGCTTTCCAAGCACAGACAGAATAAGTCCCTCTGGCATGAGGGATGCTCAGGCTTCAGGGCAGTTTGGGAGCAGCCTGCCTGCACCACCTTATTTTCCCAAGCTCATTTCTGCAAAATAAGTGAAGGGATTTGGAGTTAATAAAATCCCAGCAGATTATTTCAGTCTTGTTTTACACAAGACTCCTCAGCTGGCACAACACTGGATCAGGGCAATGACAACCCGCCCTGATGTGTTTTTGAAAGTATTTCCCTACACTCCAAAGGCTCCTAAAACCTAAAAGATGCTCTGTGGGGTCACAGTACCATCAGGCACCCACATGGTTCCAGGCCAGTGATCATCAGAGCTTTTGAGGCAGAATATCCTCACTGGACATCCTAGCAAAACTAAAAAAAGACCCCCAGGAACTGAGTAACTACTCCTGCCTTCCATTTAGAAAAGAAATTTGAAACAAAAGAGTGTTTCAGCAAGGTCATTAACAGCACAATGGGTTTTGACATCCCCATTTAGAGTCTCATTCTGGGATGTAAGTTATGAGATGAGAGTTCCTGCAGCAGCTGAATCGTGCTGGAAACATTTAGCCAGAATGTACTAAAATGAACATTTCAAACATATTCTTCTATGTGGGAAAATTTCAAATTCTGGGATTTTACCTCAGTTTGAGTAAGGGTAGTTTTTTTAAATCATGGCATTTCACCCAAATGGAGATGATGATTCTCTCACTCATCCATTTTGACCAAATTAAAGAGAAGGGAACAGAAACCCTTTTGTCAACAGAGATTAGAGTGCTACTTTCTTTGTCTTGTTTAAATGCTTCAGAAGTTTAGCACCTGGGTGTGTCATTTGTTTTCGCTGTTCCTTCCATTGTTTCCTACTCTGGGCTTATTTGTGCCCAACTGTATTTTTAGGCTTGATGGATTTAGCCAAACATCTTTTATTTTGTATTAATAATGGACCTGTAACTCTTGCAAATCCTTTTCACTTAACTTCTAATGACCTTTGGTACACCAGAGTAGAAGAAAGTAAAAAGTATGAGCCTCTAACAGGTCTTGGACAGCTGATAACCAGGTCCAGGCAATAATGACCTCAAAAATACACATCACAGAATCACAGGATGAGTAGAGTCGGAAGGGACCACAGTGGGTCATCTGGTCCAACCTCCCTGCTCAAGCAGGGTCATCCTAGAGCACACTGAACAGGGTTGTGTCCAGACAGTTCTTGAGTATCTCCAGTGAGGGAGACTCCACATGCTCTCTGGACAACCTGTTCCAGTGCACAGCAAAGTAGTTCTTCCTCATATTCAGGTAGAACTTCCTGTGAATCAGCTTCTGCCCGTTGCCTCTGGTCTTATATTATTGATACTAATCATATTTCAAATCCTGGAATCCAAATAACCAGGTGCTTCTTGAGAGGGCTCCATTACAATTTTCAGCCTTTGCTAGGATCTCCAGTTAGTGCAGGTCACCACCACATCCCTGCACCTCCTCTTCCCACAGCTGCTGGGAGCGAAAGACCCTGGCATCAGGGATGGAGCTGCGGGATAGCCGGTGGGGTAAGAGAAACCAACCTTCTACATATTGTGCTGGTCACTTCCACCCAAAACTCTGCCCTTACACTGCAAAATAACAGTGAAGTTGGTCCTCTGTCTCCCCTCTTACACAGCCACCTTCTGCATTAAACACCTCCACAGCCCTAGCTCTGATCACCAATTCAATGGCATCAGTTTCCCAGTACAAAGTGGCCCTTAGGCCTGCAAAGACTTTTTTTGGGGGCAGGAAACTAGAAAAATCTGTTTCTGTTTATCATCAGTTGGAGTCCAGGGGGTATTACCAACAATCTGCACTAATTACAAATTCAATCTTCACTCATTTTGCCCCCTCTTGTCCTCTGGACTGCAGATTAGATAATCCTCTTAAAATAATAGTCAATCATTAGCTCTGCTTTTTTTTTCCCCCCTCACGCCAGCCGAGCGTGCTGTGCCATTTCCCGGAATCCTCACGCAGCTGGTGAAAGGTCTCCAGCCGCACACAAGCCAGTCCCTCCGGAAGCATCCTTTGTAACCAAAGCCCCTCTAACACAAAGCTGCTGTGCTGTGCTCCCAGGACTGCAACAGCTTCAATGGTCTCGCAGCGTGGATGACAAAACCTGGCGCCAGCTCTACAACGCGCACTTTTCGCATCCACAGAATAAAGCGGCAGCATTTTTCCGTGGATTAGGACTAGAACTGGGCATACTGACTCTGCACAAGCTTATTGGGCAGGAATCATTAAAAAGCTCTTCTTGCTGAACCACACCAGCTTTGGAGACTGCTACAAAAGATGGCTGATTTGAGTTGGGATAATAAGTCCCATGGCAGCTGGCACAGAAGGAGCCGGGAGGATGAGAGGCACACAGGCCACTTACAGCAGGCTTTCCTCTGCCAAATCCACTGCTCCCTACCAAAACATCCCTTTTCCCCATTAAGAAGGACACCACCTTAAGCACAGAACCACTTGCAAACGCCACTCTGCCAAATGACCTCCAAGAGGATAGTCCCGCAGGCTCGTCTCGGCTGCTGCCCAGAGCCAGGGAATGTCACCTCGCAGGCAGGCATCTGGGCTGCCCGCCTGCCAAGCCTGCCCCGGCAGATGGTTCCAGTGATGGCCCCAATATAGTAACAGAGCCATAATGGATGGCCATGCATGAAAACTCCCTCGCCGTGTCATCTGATAGCTCTGCCAGTGCCCCGTGCAGCGGTGATGGGTGCGAGGGGATCCCGTCACAGGCGAAACCATCGCACCCAACGCAGCGTGTTCACCAAACGGGGCTGCTGAGTGGGCCAAGGCACCTGTGGGGATGTGGTGATGGCCCTTGTTTGCAGATGACAGAAACTTGTGGTGGGAAGGGAATGGATTCTGGCCATGAGCTTCCAGTGAGTACAAAACATATCAAGTAGAAATGTCAGAGTTTGGCAAGCTCCTGCATCTGCCAACATCTGCCTGCATCTTTCCTTCAGGACTGGTCTAGGAAAGCACGTTACCATTGCCAATGAGAATGACAATCTCCAGGGTGCATTGCTTTAATTTTTAAGCAGCAAGCATCTTCATTGTGGGCAACAGTTTGCCAATAGCTGCATTAGACTTGCTGCCTCCAAAACAGGACTGGATTTCTCAAAGGGAAAGATGTTTGAGTTGAGCCCAAACTGTTGACTCATTACAAGGTGAAGCATAAAAGTCTGTGATTCCACAGATCAGGCTGCCTGACCCTGGCTGCCAACTCCTTTTGTCTCTACAGTACCAACTGCTTCACTCTCACAGGTGTTTGCACCTGAAATTCAGAAGAACAGTCCAATTCCATGTCAAACTCTTCCTGTTGGAACACCAAAAGCTCTGCTCACCTCAGCCTCCAATTATCTGGCTTTCTCTTGCAAACATTTCATACTACAAACACACCTCTGCCTCCACAAAGGCAACACCTAAAACCATCCATGGGGTTAAATGGCACAAACAGCTGCAACTGCATGGATACAGCCGAGATCCCCAACCCCCTGCTTCTCCAAAATACCTTAAACTCTTCCAAACACCTAGCCAAGCATGGTTTCATCTCAACAGGGAGGTTTTGCCCTCTGGCTTATTACCACTAAAATCCTGGAGCACCAACAGGTTTGCCAGTTGTCTTCTTGCACAACGAGCTGCAACAGCCCAGCCATAGGTGCGGCCGCGCCAGGGTGTAATTAAAGCACTGAGCCAGGGCTGGCTGTGGTGCTTGTGTTGGCACAGCCGCGAGATCACCGAGATGGATGTGCAGCATGTGCATGGTCTTGTGCCTCTGCTTCTCCACCTCCTCCACAGCAATTTAGGAGGTGCGGCTCTTGGCAATACGGACTTGGAAAAGAGAAAAAAAAAAAGAAGAAAAAAAGTTCAACACCATCCTGCTGTAACGTGGCTGAGAGAGCCTGGCACGACTCAGCAGCAAGGGGTAAAACCAACTTCCCAGGCAGAAACCCAAGAGAATCGGATTTGGGATTGCTGATTTGCAAACCAAGACTTTTCTCCCCCACCTTGCCTCTTCAACACCTCTTGGCTCCTGGTGTGCCACTGACGGCCCCCAGCCTGCAGCGTGTCTTCCCCAGTGACCCACAAACTGCAGGCACCACCACAAAACCAGCACTGATTGGGGATGAAGTTCCCCTAGGATCAAAGCTCTCTAGAAGGCAGTAACTAAATTGACTTGGGGAGATGAAGAGGTGAGGAAGGTACACCTCAGTCCCAGCCAGGTGTGCAACCAGGTGCTGTTCAGGGTACATGAGGCAATGAGCTCTGCAGGGCAACAAGTATGCACACCCTGGCTCCCCAACCTGCAATACTACCACAAAAGTCTCTCCACAGATGTCCTCAGGCTTTTGATAGGTGAAGGGGAAAAACACCCTCAAAAACCCAATACATCAGATGGTACGGGCAGAGGGGCTGCACCATGACCTCAATTCAAGCAATTGCTCCTCCCCCCCACTTTGGCCAAAGGCTTATGGTGAGGAAGGGCTATCATTTATGACCTGGGCCTATGTTTACTTTGAAAACATACTCATTAAATTCCTCTTTACTCCTTGGTTTGTTCTAGATTTACCCTGAAGAGAATCTGGCGTCTGCAATTGCATTAATCATTTTCCCTTTGGCAGAGCGTGAAAGAGTTTCTGAACTACACTCGCGGAGCAGAGCCACAGAAACGTGTTTAGCAAAACGTGCTCATGTAATCTATTAAAAATTAACAAATCTCATTAGCATTATTAATTGGAAGTGCCAGAGTCCTTGTGTTTTGCTGATGAAGCAGCATATCTCGGTCTCATATCCAGCTGTAAGGTCCAGAAGAAGAGCTGCTACCTAAAGGAACCGAGGAGAGAAGCGCTGAAAAATAGGGAGCTAAACATGTACAGCCAAGAACACTAACAAAGGCAGGAGTCAAGAAAGAAAAAGACAAATAGCTGGAAACAGAAGAGTATGAATGGAAGGAAGTGATTTATGTGGCAGCAACATAGGATTGGGTCAAGCAATGCTCCTGCAGATCTCACATGTACATCAGCCCAGCCAGATGTGGAGTCATCTTCTTCCTCTTTGTAGACCTTCAAGAGCTAAACCACAAAGCAATCCCTTCTGATCACTCTGCTATCACCTGAGACACCTCAGGAACAGTCTTGATTCTGGAAGGTATGGTTCCCAGTGAGAGAAGAGCAAAATGAAATAGTCTAATAACTGAAAACAACACAATCCCATCAAACTGAAATTTTCTCCTTCATCTTTTGTCTCTCAAAAGCTCTTTGGATATGACCAGGACAGGTGGTTCTTGCTTGCTGCATGCTGGCCTTCAACTCTGCAGGCTCAAGACACTTAGTGACATTTAGGTCCTGGCTAAATGCAGTTCTAAGGGGAATGTCAATGGTCCCTGCCTTCCAGATGCTAGCCACTAAAACCAGCCCTCAAGGCAGAAGGATATTTCTCAATGCTTGATTAGAAAAGTCACAGTGGTGTTACAGCACCCAGGAACATCTGACATTGTCCTTTGTGACTCACAGCATGCAGAAACCAGATTTAAACAGTGCCCAGGCCATGGAGACCAGGGGTTTGTGGCATTCATGCTCCAAGTGGGCAACCAGGAATGTGCCTCTTCAATCAAAAAGGACCAGGATTTTGTGCAACATCTACATTCAGTCAAAAATCCCTGGACATCCATCAGGCCTTTCTTACCTTTTAAGGAAAAAGAAAAAAAATCCAAGGCAGATGATGTTTTGCTCCTTGAACACACATGTAAAGAAAGTGCTGAGCAGCACTCTCAGCCTGGGGATCAAACCGACAGACTCCACCAGGCTACAGCTCATGATGCCAAGGGAAATATCTGGAGTGAGATTTCAGGTCATAACCCTAGAATTTGGGTTGTGCATGGACACACCTGCTCAGCAGACAGGTAGAGCTGGCAGGTGGGCTCAGGCATGGTGGTACACCGTGCTCTTCTGCTCAGCCTGCCTCTGCTCCTGGAGAAACTCCCTGAGGTTTTGTGCTCTGACACTGCCTGGGATCACCAGCATGGATGGAGAGCAAGCTCCCCCTGTCCATGCCAGGGGAATGTGTGCACAGAGAACTGCCAAGGGAAGGGAGTCAAGAGGCTACAGCATCACCTGGCTTTTCTAATTGTGTTAGGCTGCTAAAAGAAATAATAACTAAATACATAAATAAATAAATAAAAACCTGAACCTGCATTAAAACAACATGAAAGTGACTTCAGGGTATAAAAATGGGGTAATGCAGAACGCCCTGGGAAACATCACCATACTCAACATTCCTGCTTTATATAGAAGAAGGTTTGGGTTCATAGGCTGGAACTCTTTAACACCTTCAGGTCATGTTCCCTGTGCTGGAAGAAGCTCCAGGAACATCCACTGTAGTCTGAAAACAGGACCTGGCTTTGCACTTCCTTCTACATGGCTGCAGTGAAAGGCCCAAATTAAACCCAGCTGCCTACTGGGTGTGTGTAACATCTGATACAAACCCAGGCTGAGTCCTGCTCCTTGCCTCCCTCCCAGGCCAAGAGCAAATCCTAGTCCCAAAATACCAGTGGAATGATGGTGCTGAAAGCTGGATCTGGATGGTGGATGCAGTTCCAATTGGAAACCCTGTGTCATCCCTGCTGAGCACCAGGACACTGCAGCTGCAGAGCTTGGGCTGTGCTGGACCCATGTCAGCACACTTGCTCTTTCTGGGGGGCCAAGGGTCTCCCTGTCATGCGTGGGGACATGGGGCTGGGGACATCTGGAGCCCAAGGAGGCCACCTTGACTGCCACCACCCCAGCAGGAGGGAGCTAGGGACGGAGGGGATTGGCCCTGGACTCTTACTCAGCATCTCCCCTGGTCAGCCTGTATGGTGCAGCCACAAGCACCACGGACAAGAACACACTGCTCATTTGGTGGGAGCATCCAAATTTTTCTAGAGACACCTCCATTGACCCAGCGAGCAGTGAAACAAGGAGGTGACAACTCAGTAGGGCTCCAAGGTCCAAGTCCACAAATGCCTCCTTCTCCATCCTATCTGTAGCAATCATGGCTCATTCTCAGGAATGTCACAATCACAGTGGAAAATCAAAATAAATAGGCTACATCATCCAGTCTGAAAATCTCTTCAAAAAACACGCAATCTTCTCTAAAATGGATTACAGAGATTAGAGATAAAGAGTTTCCTGGAAATCAAGAATTGCGTTTCAGCCTCCCCCCTCCACCCTCTCAGAAAAAAGAATCAGGCTCATGCCCCCAACACCTCAACACACTCCCCCCCAGTCGTCACTCCAGGGAGCAACAGCAGCTGCCTCCAGCCCCTAAAAACAGCAGAGCTGTTTCTACCTGATTTTGCTCTAAGCACTATTTTGGGGCACAATCTGATACATGTACCTGAGCCTGTGGACAACATGCATCAGTGGGAGGAAATCTGCCTGCACAGGGAGAGGAAGGGATGACTGCAGCCTCCTGCAAGCTTTTTGGTCCATCCCTTCTCCAAACAGGCTCCATGGGACTGTACAATGGGCTGCCACAGTTTTGTAAGCTGCAGGAGGCTGCACCCAACCCTGTGGGTGCCCAGCAGGAAAACATCCTCTTAAATCAGGGTGGTCTTGTAAAAATCATTGATGTGCCAAAGGTGACAACAATACCAAAAGGAGAAAGGTCAAACACTCATGAGCCGATGATATAAAAATATTTAGCAGCCACACCATTATTATTCTGTTAGATTAAAATCAGCTTTTTGTTTAATATTTTGACTCAAGCATCCACAGTCGATGGTGGCAGGACAATTTTCTGTTGGGAATTTTTATTTCGTGAGAGTTTTTGTGCTTTCTTTCTTATTTGGAACAACAACAAAAAGGGATTGCAATATTAGCATTCTCAGCAGAGCACACATTCAAGTTCCTGACCTGTTATTGCTCAAGGACTTGTGCAGCTGCAGATGCCTGTTTGGAGCTACAGTTAGGTCACTTTGAATGATGCTCACAGAATAAGGATCAAAACACTCACAGCTTGATCAAAAGGACATTTTATGAACATTGCAGCCTGAGTTAAGTGCTGATGTAAATACTTACGTTTGCCCTTATATTACCTCAGCTCAGTTCTAATAAAATTAACACCCTTCTAAATAATGCACTTGATTTTTATATGTTTCATGTTTTTCTGCCTTATGGCTTTGAAAGCATGTTCTCAAAACCTTTACATTACTCTGGGAATGTTCAGTTGTGTTGGGATCTGGAAATCAACTTCTTGTCCAGAGGAATAACGGGAGTTGCAGCTTTGTATCATTGTTCCACCTGCTCTAACCTGATTTTAGCCACTAAAGGCTGAGGGTTTTTCCCCCACAAAAGAGGGCAACACAGATTCTTTCTTTTCTCAGTAGGAATTACCACCTGTAAACAAACAATCAAAAACTGAACTACAAGCTCCAGCAGCATAAATGCTCCTTTGAAAAGAGACAACAGAAAAAACAAAGCAGGGAAAAATCCAGTCTCTTTCATGCATTTTCCTTGCACATTAAAGGCAAAATGAACGTACCAGTCCAGGACAGGGGACGTCTTATTGGTGCAATACAGCTGCTTAACTGTTCTTTAGAGATATTCATCTCAAAAGCCAGAACAGAAAGAGCATTTTCCCCCCTTTTATTTATTTATCTTTTTTTTTGTGCCAACTCACCTTAGCTGAAAAGCACATTGAGATTGTAATTATGGGAAGGCCTCATCTAGTAGATTTGTAAACTCAGCTATCGGCTTGAATTACTGGAATTAGCAAGGCTAATTTAATGTCACTGTTCAAAATAGCTCAGATTTGGAATTTCTTAATGGCCTTAGGAAAAGGAGTCTTTATGCATACTGCAATCTAGGCTTCATTCTTAGACTAAATTCCTTCTCATAGATTTTGTGAATGCCCTGTTTTGTAGCCAACACAAACTCTGTCCAGTAAAATAATGTAAGGACTCAGAATGAAAAGAGATTAGCTGTTCCCTGCTCCTGTTATTTTAAAGCAGAAATAACTTTGGCTTCTACTGATTCATAGACAAAGCTTGAAATGCAAAGCATGCTCAACTCCAGATTCAGCATGAAAAGGACCTTAAAATATTCCCGAGTGCAAGTAATGGACTTATTAGAGGGATGAAAAGAGGCACTTTTCACAGAATCCCAAGCCCTTTAGTCCTGTCATATCAATAATCTTGCTTAAGAATCTCATTCTATTTACATTTCTTTCCCTTCCAAATATCCTGCCTGACTTCTGTGAAATACAACGTTTACGCTTTTAAAGCGTTAATTTATTTCTGTTAATGCTTAGTGGTGAGTGGTGTAAAATGTCTGTGGATCACCCAGAGCGGGAGTGAAGGCATCACGATGGGGTGAGACAGGGAACAGTTCTGTCCAACATGCAGTTTTACACCTGACAACTGATGAATGGGGAGGGAATTTTAAAGACTTGGTTAAAAGCACCTTCTTTAAATAACGGCAGTCGATTGAGCTGGAATTCGACATACCTGCAATCTGGTGTCCTCTCCTTCATGTTTAACACCCACAAAAATAATGCTAACAGTAAGGAAAAAAAGCTTTATAGGTATCAGGAAGAAAATTCACCTGGTTGTCCTTAAGCTGTCAAAATATATCAAATTTTTAACCCAGTTTGCTTGCTGTCAAAATATATCAAATTTTTAACCCAGTTTGCTTAGTCTGCAAAATGGTTTAATCTAAAACCAGCACTGAGCAATTAGTGACAATTTCCCCCCTTTGTTTGAGAAAATGGCTGAAAACAAAGGGATTTAAGGAACAAATCACAAAAGCCTGAGTGGGAATAACAGTAAAGCAGATGGAGATGTCCCCTTTTTTAAGGAGTGAGGGGAAGTTTTTTCCTCCATTCACCTCCATGTCCCCAGGACAATTAGCACTGATTGGGGAGCATCATAGCATGGAGGGGACAGAAGATGTTTTGGGCTACATTTGCCCATGGCCCTCCCTGAGACAGCACCCGCAGGGACCAAAAGACCCCCAAACACTGTGACAGGATGAGTGGACGAGTGGCCACACTGGGATGGCCATGCACAGCACGTGGTACCAGCCAGTGATGATTTTCACAGACCAAACCAGACTTCACGCTGCCTTTCAACCAAGGGTCTCAAAGCACAGCACAGGCATTAATTATGCCCTCTGCTTCACAGAGATTAATTAAGCACTGAAGCCTCGCAGTGCCTGAGAGCCAAGCACAAGCCTCCATTCACTAACAGCTAAAACTGAGCCGAGGTTGTGATGAGGCTTCAGGAGCACTGATGGAAGAGCTGATAAAAGCACCTCTGAGTACTCCAAGCTGCTCTGAAGTGGTGGCATCCCCCTTCCTTCTAATTCCTCTGGACACATCCCAGCAAGTCCCACAGAGAAGGAAGCCATTCGAGGTTTGGCTCTGAAAACACTCTTTATGGCAAGACATGGAAAGCTGACACACCAGGGAGCCGGGAGGGCAAGGAGCAGTCCCATCCCGCAGCCACCCTTCTGTGCATCCCCTCAGTCCCTATTTCTAAGGACATCTCAAGAATCTCTGATGTTAGCAGTCACTTTTCCTAATGATGAACTGGACAGCCCTGATTAGACATCCCATATTCACATGCCAAGAAGTAATAGAACCTCTTCACATCATCCTTGTTGCCTCCTCCTGTGCTGCTGGCTTGCTGTGTCACCCCTCTGTGGATGGGACAGGCTGCAGAAGATGAGCAGGCTGCCTTTTCCTCCCTCATCCTCCCAGCTACTCCAGATGCAAGAGGCACCCCCAGCAGTTGTGACAGGAGCCAAGGGAAGGCACCACAACATGTTCAGATGCTCTGAGACGCTCCAGAAACTACCCTGACTGCAGCACTTGCAGAACCATTATCCTTCACTGGGAAAAACCCACACAGATCACACAGGACTTGTGTAGCCTTGGTCACTCTGGAGGCACCTCCTGCAATGCTCTGGCAAAGAAGCAAAATCCTCTCTGCCTCCTGATCCCCATTCTGCTCCACTGAGGCTTGCTAGATGCCTCCCTGTCTTTCTGTCTGCCTGGACGACTTTGTGTCCTCTCAGATGTCGATTGAGCCATTTGCCCAGGGCACACAAAAGGGATTTAGATGAGCAGTCTGCCAACCCACAAACGTCTGCTGTCACTGTTTCTTTAGCAACAAATGCCTGGATGAAATAGGTAACAAGTGCATTAAAAAAACATGATACCTGTGCTGCAAAGAGCTGGAAGGCAAAGGGGGATTGCCAGCCCCTGCAGCTAACAAAAAGTGGTGGCTGTGCTGTACCTGCAGCCTGGGAAACCCATTAAGACCACATGGGGTGTCAAATTGTATGCCAGGTGAGTGCTGGCCTTGCAGGGCAGCACTCGGAACCGGGTGGGAAGTGGGCCCAAAGAGACCAGAGGTAACGTGAGCTTCTAAGAACACACCCGACTTTGCCTCCCAAAATCTGAGAGGAACAGGTGAGCCTGAGCTGCAGGTCAAGACAGAGGCAAACTAAGTATCCCTTGTGCATCCCATCCTGCTGTGGCATGTAGCAGGAGAGATACCCATGGAGGGACCCCCTGGGAGCTGGGCTTGCTGTAGGGGCTGCATCTGTCTGCTCTGCTTTCAGGTTAGTGGCATCCTGCAGCCATCCCGTTCCCCAGTGTAGGTTTCAGTGGGATGAAAGGGATCTAGGAACCTCCGGGTAATCCCACACAGTGATCCCAGTTACCCTGTATCCTACATAACAGGAGCTGGTTAAGTATTTTTACAGACAGGCTTCTGCTCCTTAATAGATGCAGTTGGTCACGTCAACCTTACTGTTAATAGCAACCGAAATCACGTTCTAACCTCTTGCTTTCCAACCCAAGCACAGCATTCCTTTTCATTCAGTGAGTAGCAATACCTCCTTGCTGAGTCCTTATTTTTGGATTTTTTCTTTGGTACACAGAACCATTTTTCTTTTTTCCACATTTTTAATGAGTTCTGGCTGTAGGAAGTTGTTTGTGAATCACACAAGTATTTGTTTTACTGGAAACATCTGCTTTAACACATTTGTCTTTAAAAAAAACATATTTTTTTTAAACAAAGGTATTAAGCTGCAATGTAAATTGGGCACATCTGTTTATGAGTCACTGCAATAGCACTGCCTCTAATGCACCAGATCACACAGATCTCCAGGGGCCTGATCCAGCAGAAATTGGAAACTCACAGCTCATTCTGCTCGCTTTTCCAGCACTCCTCTTCCAACAGCACTTCTGCCTGATTTAATAAATTAGGGCCACTAAATAAGAAAGACCTATTTAGCATCTGCTAATAGCAGCAGGTGTCTGGCCCAGCAGTCACCTAAGTATCAACAAGATACTCAAGCTGGTGCCCAAGTCCACAGACATCTAAGGACGAAGTTCAGTGGAATTATTTTTGTGTGGGGGACACTTGTAGCTGTGAACTCCAGGCTGCACCAGATCCACCTCTGCCCACAGTGCCATACTATCTCTGCTGCCTTCAGATACTCAGGGCTGCCATAAAAAAACATTTAGAGAAGCAAACTAGAGGGAAAGACATCAGCTCAACCTCCAAGATCAAAACCTGACCCACCAGCTGGCATTTGTTCACTGGAAATGCAAGGGTCAGCAGACCTGGGGCGCTGGTCTGGGGCCCAGCATAAACCACTGAGCTCCAATTGTCCCAGGCACGTGCACCTCACCCCACCAGGGCAAAGCTTTCTGACTGCCACCAAAGCCCACAGCCAGGCAGGAACATCCCACCAGAGCCCAGGAGGGGAATGAAGTGCATGCAAACACTTTGCTCCCTGCACCTGACCACAGTCCATCTTTCTGGGACAAATGCCTACCTAAAACCATCAGAGTGCCACCGTGACCCCCACACACCTGATATCTGCCACTGGCTCCACATTTGGAAAAACTGGTCCATTGGTGAAAGCACTCACAGACAAATGGCACAGAAGTCATGGTGGCTGTGCACTGCCTCATCTTGGCTACACGATGCTGGGCATAGCTGATAGAATCATAGAATGGTTTGGAATTATTTTGGGTTGGCTAAACCTTGAAGCTCATTTTGTTCCAAACCCCCTGCCATGAGCAGGGACACTTCCGCTACACCAGGTTGCTCAAAGCCCCAACCAATCTGGGCTTGAACACTTCCAGGGATGGGGCAGCCACAGCTTCTCAGGGCAACCTGTGCCAGTGCCTCACCACACTCACAGTCAAGAATTTCTTCCTAACATTGAATCTGTCAGTTTAAAGCCATTCCCCCTCGTCCTGTCACTCCATACCCTTGTCAAAAGTCCCTCCCCAGCTCTCTTGCAGCCCCTTTAGGTACTGGAAGGCTGCAATAAGATCTCCTTGGAGCCTTCTCTTCTCCAGGCTGAACAATCCAAACTCTCTCAGCCTGCCTCCACAGCAGAGGTGTTCCAGCCCTCTGAGCATCTTTGTGCCCTCCTCTGGACCTTGATCCTCTTTTAGTTTTTGCAATGGCAGAAATAAAGCTACAGGTGTCAGGAAGGGACATGGAAGGCAACAGTGAATCAGATGCTCCCTGACAACAGGCAATGGAGCACGAGTGGGGAAGTTTGCCTTCAGAAGGAAGGCGAGAGGAAAGCGTTTCAGGTGTAAACACATTCTTTCACATTCTCTGCACGTGCCTTAGCAGATGATTTATGTGGACAAAGGAAGAGGAAGAGATATTGCAGGCTGTGTTCTGCGATGACTTTGGGTAGCACATAAGTTTTTTTTTATTTACTTTTTAGTGGAATGATCTACAGAGAACCAGAAAAGGACAAGCAAATGTACCGAAGCTGCAGAGCAGCCGGTGGAGACTTATCAAGGAGGCAGAGGATATTACTCATATTCTGATAATAACCACCGTCTCCCACCTGCCAACTGCAGTCTGCCTGACACAAAAAACTCCAAAAACAGGCTGCAGCAGATGTCTGCCTCCCCATGCAGGAAGCGTCTCCAGTATCCATGAAACACAAGCAACTCCAAAATAGCTTCGAGTCCAACAATTTTACAGAGACTCAAGATACAAAATTCAAACAGGAAGGAGGGAGGAAAAAAAAAAGTAAAGAAAAAGGATGTGTATCACATTGCAGTTGTAATTTACATTTTAGAAATCCTGCTGGGACTCCTGCGCTGGACTGAGGCAGTGACAGATGCCCTGGCAGTCTGTCCAGCTGCCAAACCTGATGCTCAGTAGCCAGCAGTACCTTCCACCACAGAACATCCGTCCCCACACATCACAGCACAGAACCACCAAGGGAGTGGCCAGCCAAGGGATGCAGCAGCATCGTGGGCACACAGGGACCCTCTGCATCCAGCAAAGAGTCTGCCCCAAGGCAGCACTTCGAGCACCAGCTCCTGGCTGCTTGGAGATGGGATGTGCAGAAAGGGCCCTCCAAGGAAGGAAGGTGTGAGAAAGGAAAGGCGCTGCTGGGTTGGCATTCAAGATCCATGCTGGGCACAGACCCTGCCTCCTGCAGGAGGGAAGGGCAGAACATCGTCCCAGATCCCACAGGCAGCGAAGAGAGAACGAAAAGCAGGAACAGACAGCAAGATGTCATCAAGAGCCCCAAATACCACTGAAGACATTTTCTGAAACAACAGAAGCTGGTCAAAATGCCAGATTTCCATTCTCATAGAAAAAGGAGAATGTGCTACTGCTCCAAAGCAGAACAAACGCAAAATGCATCCACATTTTCTGTTGTTTAAATAAAAAAAATTCTAAAAAGACAAGTTCACATACCACTCCAACAAAGTCCAACCAATTCATCTGAATTTCATTTTTTTCTGTGTATAATTATAAACATAGTCTCAAGCAGACTTTAAGACAAGAAGCTGCTCTGGAGTGAAATCTGACAGGATTACCTTGCAGTACAGGCAAGCAGGCTGCTGCTGCTTCATTTCCCTGCTGCAAGAGCTGAGAAAGATGTTTCAGTTTATTCCAAAACAAGAAAATCCAATGCAAAACTCCAGCATGCTTCACTGGAGAGGTAGTTTGCAACACAGTCTCCTAATCACAAAGCTTCTGACCTGCCCTAAAAGCAGCACAAGGGGCAGTTAAATTTTGAAGCCAGGGCACTTTTGCCCCAAGAAGGACGCACCACAGACCCAGAAAAGTTGGCAAAGTCAGGAAATTTCAGAAACACTTGGCTGCCTGAAATTTGTTCCTACAGAAAAATCCATCTGGGCTCTCTTTCGAGCTGTTAGAGCCCCAGGGCCAGGAATGGAGGGAGAAGGCAGAGCACAGTCTGTGGCAGCCACTGCGTGGGAAGGAGGACATCTCTCCTCCAGTTCACAGCTCATCCATCCCAGCACGAGAGGGGTCGGGATCTGCTGGAAATACACCTGGGAATGAGGGGAGCCTGCGCTCAGGCAAACACACCTGGTTCAGTTCATGTTACTGCTGGTGTCAGCCCCAGCAGATGTGTGTGCACAGCTTGGGGCTAATGCACAACAGCCGAGGAGAGCTCCTGCCTGACGGATGATGGATCCCCCGTTTCTGGAGCACACGGAGCAGTGTTGACTCAGTAATTGATCGTGTCCTGGTAATGCACAGACTGATGAGTGATTTGCAGGCTAGACCCAAATGCACACTATTTTCACTTGCAAAGCAAGGCGTGAGAAAAGAGAAAGAAATGAGGATTAAAACCCTGGAATCCTAGGACGTTTCTCTGGAGGAGCATCCTTCTTCCCCTTTCCAATATCTTTCTGGCAAGGACATAAAAAACAGGCTGCTTTCAGGGCAGGTCTGTGCTTCCTTCTGCTGGAGACCAACAGCCACCAGCAACAGCTCCATGATCAGGCCTGTGCACAAGTCCAGCATGGGCCGTCCATTGATTTAATCTCAAGTAATGCCTCTTCCTCCGTCCAGGCTACATCCAGATCCAGACATCTTCCAGATATTTAAGTCACAGCTTCAATTAATGAGGCCCGATTACTTCATAGATACATACATTTATATTTCCATATTCCATTATGGAAAGATGTAAAAACTAATTTTCAAGAACACAGTGCTGCTATCTGCAGCAAGTAGGAACCTGTTGGATTGCAGGGATTGATGCCATGTGGACTCTCACTCAACCACATCTAAGCAAACACCAGCTCTAGAGAGCCACTGATTACTGACACAATGCGACGGCACAACTCTCACTGATAGGTCATTGCCACAATAACCTGCATAAAAACAATCACATTTGTTCAAATTTGAAACAGGGGAACTGAGAGGTCAGGCTTTTTAAGGCAGATTGGAGAATTTCAGCATTTTCCATCTTCCTCCCTTTAGGGCTCAAAACTGCTCTGAAAGTTGCACCCACAAGGTTCCAGTAAGTAGTGGCTTCCAGGGTCCACCTGAAACATCATCTGTTCTCTTGGACATCTCCTTCAGGGCAAGATGGACAGCGAAATGCAGCAGCCACAGCTGAGAGCCCAGGGCCCTCTCCCAGACAGTTCCAATAAGACATGGTTGGGACAGACTCTGGGCTGAAACCCTCTGCCACAGTGAAGAGCAGGGCTATGCCCTGCAGCCTCATTTATTACATCCCCATAATCACTCTTATCAGCTTACCTGCAGTAAGGCATTAGTAAAAGCCAAGCCACTTATGAAAGGGGCACCCTCTCCTATGTGAAAAGTCAATCAACACGTTATATTGTTATCGGGCTCGCAGACAAACCTCCCTTTGTATGACAAACTGTGCAGATATGATGCCCTGACTATCAGTGTAAGGTTATCTTGTTGGTCCTTTAGCAAGTAGCACCTGATCTGCTTCTGTCTGAAATATACCTTTAGTGTTGTCCCTTAAAAAGAAAACCAGTTAAACTATTTTGTCTCTCCAAAACAAAAAAATGACAAAAAAACCAAAGCAAGTTTGTATCCAAGTCATGAATTGTGTTTCCCAACTTCATCAGCATTCATGTGTTTCAGCCACAAAAAACAGATTCATCATCCTTTAAAGATAAATATGATCATCACTATTGCAACTGGGAAGATTTTTGCATACTTGAAATGGTTTTGATGCGTTCAGTCATGTAAAATGCTGCACTCTGTAACAATTTAAAGATACATTAGCTTCCAAATTACACTGCTGAAAAGCACCTCCTCAGACACCCTGGCATAATAAACTGTTATTCAAACTTGCAATCTAACTAGAGGGTAAGCCTTTTGCCAGCAGACTGGCATTATAAACATCTGGGACTGATGAGCAATCATAGATTTCCAAAGACCTTTGTGCATTTGTATGTGTAACAGAAGAAGCATCATCTCATCTGACCATCAGTATTTCTCCAGCCCTTCAGCCTCACCCAGTCACCTTATGCTGAGCCCATGGACCAGCCTCATCTGCACTTCCAAAAGAAGGATTCAGACCAACGTCTGCTCATATTGGGAATGCAATGCATCATGTGATTTATGATGCATCCACTGATTCTGACTTAAAAAATCTGGTACATCATTCTTTGCTTTGAGTCAGAACGGATTGAGGCAGTGGAAGTCAGCTCATAAAAATATAAGATACAAATTGCTCAGATGGACTTGGATCTGTAAGAACAACACTGAAAAAGTTAAAAAAAAAAATTTAAAAATTGAAGTAAAATTGAAACCAGAAAAATAGGAGCATGGGATTAATATATCCCGTGGATTTACTTGCTGATTTCACAGATGGTTTTTGCATATATGTGGCTTTTCTCAAAGTGCAAATTCTGATAGATGACTTATTGGTTCTTCAGTTGTAGAACTTAGTGTTTCTTTAGAGGAACTCATAGCACAGAGGTTAAAAGAACCCTTCAAAACATACACACTGTGTACAGTGTGAGACCTGGAAGAGTCACAGCAGCACAAACAGCTATAGGATGCTATAAACAAACTCATCTCTGAACACCACCAATAATTTTCCCAGTTTGTCAATTAAAAAAAATCATTTTTTGCTGACGTCAAAAGTAAATTAATGAACTTGCCACTCAATTAGAGCATCAGCCAACTGTTACATGTGACTCCCATTTTTTAGCTCATATTTGGACAGTGATAAAGAATTCTTGACCTTCAAACAAATCTTCATTAAAAGAAAAATTCAACAAACACAAACACTTGAAATGTAAAAGCAATAATCAAGCTATTGCACTGTTTTAGTTGGTACAATTCCAGCTCTTCCACCAGGATAATCTAACTGACACTTGGCCTTGTCATTTTTTCACCCTGAGACAGGATGTCTTGTAAAACAGCATGTTTCTGTTATCCTTGTTTCAGTCAAGTGTTCAACAGCACCCTCTTTGGAAAAAAAAAAAAGGTAAAAAGAAGCAAGTTGCTGCTACAAAAAATTATAGTTAAAAGTCTTAAAGCTTTTAACAGAATAGAAAAACCCATCAGAAGGACACTGTGTCAATCTGACCCAGCTTACCCCACTGCCTGAGCCAAGAACAGGGCACCTCTGCTGAAGGCTGAGCAGAGCCACGCACAGTAAATATTGATACTGTACACATGATATTTGTCAGTAGGACAATCCAAGCCTGCAGGCTGTACAGCAGGAAGGGACAACAGCCACGTGGCCCTGCACTGTCAGCAAAACCCACACAGATGCAGACAGTTCCTACCTGTGGAAGGAGTATTTTAAAAGTCAGTCGGGTATTTCAAAATGTCTGTCTCAGCAGAGGGATGAGCATCCCAAGACCCAGCACTAAATGGAGCAGAACAGCAGATACAGGTGCTGGGATAAGGGCACCCTGGGGGCTTTGGCAAAGTAGCAATCACTATGATAAAGGATGGGAATACTTGATCTTGTAAATATTTTAACTAATGCTGGTCTGTCTCTCAGCACGTGCGTGGTGTGAGCGAGCCCCAGCAGACTCTAATCGCTCCTCCCAGGTTGGGAGCATCCCCTTTTTCAACACAAATACTCACTTCTAAGGAACCTTTCCCACAGGAACAAGCTGCAGAAACCAGGAGAGCAGCACCCAAAGAAACCCTGTCTGGCCTCACCCACTGCCACACACAGCCACCACATCAGCAAGCAAACCCCAGCTCAATCCCCAAAATGAGCAAGCTTTTGCACCCCATGAAAAAGCAATTTAAATGTCATTGTAGCAGAGGCATCTCCTCTCCCCTGCTCAGGGAAGAAGTTCGGATTGACGGCACCCTCCTGAAATAATAAACCTGTGAGAAAACGGGATGAGGAGAAGAATGACAACTCAGCACTGAGACCCCTAAACCATGAAATGCTTATTGGGACATTTGGAGACATTTAAAAGGAGAGTAGGATGAAAGTTGAAACCCGTAGTGTTCAGAGCAGCTTCCAAAAACATGGTGCGAGGCAGAAAACAGGGGGATCCCACTCTGTGCCTGCATAGGGCATGGCCAGCACACAAACACAGCAGCCTCTTCTCTGTGGAAAGGTGGCTGCTGGAGACCTCACCTGCTCTACAAGGTGCCTATATTCCCATTTGGAAACACCACCACCTTTGTAACATATATAAAGGTGTTACCAACAACCAGCTTTTCCACCTGGGAAGAGGCCATGCTCAGCCAGCCCAGAGGCAATACTCAAGCCTGCCATTTGATGAGAGCACTCAAACAAGCCCTGCCAAGAGGATAAATCAATGACAAAGCAAGCCAGAAGTTACTAAAGAGTTACAGGTCTGGGTAAATCAAGGGGGACACTGTGCTGATCTTTCACAAAGCACCTGGGTGCTGTGTGAATTGCTGGAAACCCACACAGGCGTCCCTCCCAGCCAGTGGGTCTGGCAGCAAATGGGCAGGGTGCAGGAAAACTCATGGCTTCCCTCTCCCCCTTAGAAATAGCCAAGGGAGAGTAGAGAGGAAAAACTAACTACAGGTTATGCAGAAGGAGCAGCCAGGCAGGGGAGCTGTTTTACACACACAAACTTTCAGAGCCATCTTTATATATCTTTATTGCACACATCTATCCTTACATATCTCATGGGATGGGGCCAACTTCCCTTCCCAGGACAAACTATTTCTACTTAATTCTGCCAAATCCATCTGTTCCCAAGACAACTTTTGTTACTGCCTAACACACATATTTTGGAAGGGTAAATCTTCCCCTCAGCCTCCCAAACCCTTCCCCCACAGTTGCTGGTTCGCTCAGAATGTTCCCTGGGTGCTTCAGCTACTAAAAGAAATATTTTCCTCCCAGAAAAACTTGCGAGATGCCTGGGGCACAGCCTACCTCCACAGCTGAGCTGGACCACACCACTGTTGTAAACTCCCCAAAAAGCCTGCACCTCCTCTCCCATAGCACTTGATAAAGCTGCCCACATGGCACAGGAGCCTCTCCAGCACCCACATTTTATGTCCAGGCTTCCTGGCAATGACCCTGTTGGTTGTAAGTGGCATCTGGAGTGAGCACACCAGAGGTGAGCTAATTAGTGGGTGGCTGGCTGGAGCATCAGCAAAGCACCAGCCACCCAGGGCTCTGTTTGCTTTGGGTGCCCCAGAGGATGCAGGATGACTGATCCCAGCGGGCTGTGAGCACATGTTTGTGTCGTAGAGCCTGGAAGACATTTGCACTGATTCATAATTTAGGGGAAAATACTATAATTCATTTGCAGACATGATTTGCCATTGGTGTGGCATAAATACATGTGTGTGTATGTACACAGCTCTATTTTTAGAGCTGCAAGGCCAGGGTGCCGGCTCCATCGGTACTCCATTGACAAACAGGATGCACTCTTCTCTGAGCTGGGAGGTTTTCAGTCCTCCCCCTTATTGTAAACATCATCTGCCTTCAAAACCCTTAATGTGTTGCAGATGTGACAAACAATAAAAGACCTATCATAAAAAAAAGCCTGCCATCTCCGTGTTTCCCACTGGGGTAACATAATAATGAATTTATTAGCATATAGGGCTCACCAACATATGTTTATAGTCACTCACAAACTTTTGACTTGACAGTTTACAAGTATGTTTAAATCATTAAAGTTTAAGTTGACTGTCCAGTTATTACAGGCTCATTATAAATAGGAAACAAAGGTTACATTTTATACAACAGGCGATAAATCAAAACTAGTCTGTATTTGAGACTGACTTTTTTTTTCCTTTTGCTCTTTTTTTCATCTCCTTATTTCCGAGACTTTCTGAGGGGACATCTCAGTGAGGCCAGGACTCAGCAGATGTTTGCAGTTAGCTGGCAGGACCAGCAGCACCCACACCGGGGAGCAGCAGAAATTCCCACTGCATCCAAGAGATGCAAAGACCTCAGGGGTGGCAAGCTTTGCTAATGTTTTCACTCAACTGACAGCCAAACTCGGTGCCAGCCCAAGGCATTCACCTCTCCTCCTCCCCAGGGCATCGCTAAGTCCATCTGCAAGGCTTGGGAAACCCTTTGGAAGGCAGGAGTTCTCCACTGCCCTCATGGGGCCAAGGAAATTTCCTCCAAAGCTGAACAAAGCATTTAAGAAAAGGAAAACAAAACCCCCAAACTGCATTCCCCGACTGCAAACCTCTGAGGGTCAGCAGAGGCACTCAAACATGCCCAGAGAGGGGGTTTGACCCCTGCACTGACACAGACTCCCCCAGCCAGCCAGACATGTTCCTGCCTTAACACTGCAGAGCATCCAGCATGGGATAAAACCAGGGACTCACTAACACAACCACAGCCACTCCCAGTCCTTTCTGCCTCTATTACAGGGTAACCACCTTGGGAAGGAGAGAGATAAAGCCACATTAAATATTAAAGTTCATTTTGCAAACTATTTCCAGATTTAAAGCCTGGCATCATTTCAAATCAGCATGCTACCCTAAAATTTAGAAATTACGGAAATGGGGGGAATATGGAATGGTTTCTGGTCCCTTTTATTTCTTGCTATGTACATGTGATATGATGGGAAAAAAAATTTAATTGAAAAATATCCTTTCAAAGTAAAAAGAAATATCATTCTCAAAAATGTTGAAAGTGAGTATTTCCACACCATCAGCAACTTTTCCTGGGCTGGTTTCCAACGTAAAACTTGAACAGAGTCACAGTTTATATGCAATACCAACCAAATAGGATTTTGCTGCTGTTAGATCAGCTTCACCTTTCTGCTCCAAAGCAAAACACAAAAAAAAGAGGATTGTGGCATAGGCAAGCAAGAAAGAACTGAAAGGTCTCCCTGATGACACAGCTCATGCCCTCTGAGCTCAGTCAGTGCCTCCAAGCTGTGCTGGACAAAACTCATACTCTCAGCAACCTGAAAGACCTCACCTGCCAGGAACACCATGCCCCAAAGACACTGCTGCCCTAAAGTTAATATTTACCCATCCTGTAGCAAAGGCAGTAACAAACACCCTCCAGCAGAGCAGCACAGGGAAGAAGGGAGGACAAGTCCTCTTTTCCTACTACATGTTCACGCACCACAGTGACAAGAGGGGTCTAAGTTGCCAGATGGGCAAGTTGTCAGGGAGATCAATACAGTGATTAAACTAGCCTAGAGAGACAGAAAAAGGCAGAAAGAATTATATATCCGGCTTCAGAGATCACTGATGATATTATGGGGAAGGTTTTAAGAGGAAATTAGAAACACATTAAAAAATAGCATCAAGGTGTGACACAAAGATCACGGAAAATGAAACACGTATCTCTGCTCTCGATACAGGACACTGTGAATCACCTGTATTTCTTTAACCCACACTTTGATATTTAGTTCTTGGATGAAATAAAGTATATTTTATCCTTCTCTGAATTCTGCATTTCTCTTTCAGACTTGGACTGAAGGACTTAAAAAGTCTTTTATTTCCCTTAGTCAATATTTGAATATATGTATTTTATGCACTTTACATAATGTGTCAATAATCTTTGATATAAGACTGGCATTTAATATTTCAGCTCTCACTTCATTAAGGATGTTTTAATTATCCCAGACCAATGGAAGGGAATTTATAAACATCTGTGCTTCGTTTAGGAGCCCAAATTTGCCTCTTAAACTTCAAAGCTGTAAAGCTGATTTTATCCAGGTTCAGTTGTCTGGTCTCTCAAAATGCACCACATAGCACTGAAACCAGCATTAATTGGGCCAAGCCTCCAGCCTGCAGACCTATGTCCAGCACAGTCATCCACCTTGGACACAGCCTCTATCAGCCTGGTTTTGCTCACACAACCAAACCAGACAATGCTGCTGAGCTCCACAGAGCCAGGACAGTGGTTAGTGGGCTGAGGTGAAGGCACGCACCAACAGCATGTGTGACTGCCCAAGTCTCAACTTGGGCTTTCTCCTCCCGATGGGTGACCAGGGACTACTCATTAATAATGTAGCCTCAAAGCACCAGGAGTGCCTCAGGGCTATTTTCAAAGCAACCAAAGATGTGACTCATATTGGCAAGCAATGCAATTTCAGGCTCCTGAGTACCTAAATCACTTCTCCAAATTGAGCCTGAGTTATTTGCAAAAAATTACCACAGTTTTCTAAAGCCCAGATCAGAAATACCCATCATTTGCTGCAGTCAAGCAAGCCCTCCCAACTTTCTGATGCCCTCCAGAAAGCTGAAAGGCTCATCTCAAAGCTCATGACTGCAGGCAGCAGCACAAAGGAGAGAAGAGGGTGAGACTGGGACCTACATCAGGTTTGCAACTTGCCTCAACGTGGAAAAGCAGCAGCATTTCTTCTCCAGCTGCTGCCTCGGCTGCCACTGAGGTCAGCTGGCACAACACTGGGCATCATCAGCCTCTTGGCCATGGCTGTGGAGGGCATTGGGGGTGTCTGCAGCAAGCAGACCAGAGCAGACCCCAGGGAGCAGCTCCCCACACCATCACCAAAACCTACAATGCACAGAGGGGCAGCTGCTGTGGTACCACCATCCCCATCACCTGCTAAGAACCGGAGCTGGTTCCTCACTCGCAGCTCTCCATCCCCAGAGCCTCTGCCACAGTCATCTTCATCGTCGCAGTCTCCGCTCTCCTCCTCCTCCTCCTCCGGGGTTTTGCCTGGAGCTTTTCGGCGGGGCAAAGCCATCCCTCTGAGCAGCTGAAAGACATGAGGTGCCACAGTCATTCAGCTGCTTCCCTCCACCCTTCCTGCTGCTCCAACCCATGCTTGCAGGGGGACAGGGCTCAGTGGAGCCAGGACAGTGGGACAAGACCCCAGTGCCAAAGCACTGATGAGCTCAGGTTCATTCACAGACAAAGGTGCACAGAGAACCTCAATGAAAGAAACAAAAGGAAGAGGAAAATCCACACTGAGTCATTTTATGCCCTTCAGCTTCTGCCCCATGAGCACTGCATGAGCTACAGTGCATCAGCCAGCCCTGAGAGACCCCAGTGTCACCAAAGCTCTGGGGTCACAACAAAACACATGTCCAAAATTAGGCCAGACGGGGCAAAAAACAGTAGCCAGAGAAGCCTCTGTTCAGGGGATTCTCACTGCTTTCAGGGACTATCTCCCATATGACAAGTAACACACATGGAAGGAAATGGCAGATCTCTTGGGTCTTTATGGCACCCCACAAACACAAGCTAACAAAATCTCATTCCTCACTCTTGAAGCACAGAGAGTGGTAATCAAAGTTTTTGGGATAGCCAAGTGACACAATTGAAAACGTCTTTTAAATGATGTTTTAAATCTGAGTCCTAAGTAAGGGCGAGAGGTTGTACATCCCTGAGACGGGGACTTGAATGTCTCCCCTGAGCACAGGGTCGTGACTACTTTCCAAACATGGGTGGGAGCTTCCCACACTCCCATCACAGCCCATGGAGGGATTAGACACATTTTAAGCTATCAGCTTCCTCTTCCCGCTGACTTTTCTGATTTTGCTATTGCTGAAAGCAGCCAGCTATTTCATCATAAACCCAGATCCCCTTTGAAAAAGTGTGAGTCAGCCAGTTAATATATGCTGAAAATTTCTATCACTGCCACTCTGCTGTTAAAAGAATTCTTGAATTTAATCTCAGCACTAAAAAAAAATAATAATGAAAAGGATAAGTAAGAGAGAAGATATTGCAAAATGGGAGCTTTCCACATACTTCAGGGGTTCAGTGAGTTTCATCTCTTGCAGCAATATGCATGCCTTGCAAGGCATTTTTTAATATCTAGAATCTAGGTTATATTTTTAAACTATTAAGCTTAGCCTTAGAAAACAGTTTCTAAAATATTTATCTGCTGAAGTTTATACAGCCTTGGAGGAATGCTTTTGACATCTGGCTCGCCCTGTCCACAGAACTGTCCACATACCTTGGTGTTTATATTACAGGAGCATAACCTAATGAAAAACAAATGGCTCCATGTGAGACCCCTTTGGGTTCCCCAACTGCATCAAGCAATGCAGCAAACCTCTCCTTGGCACATGCCAAAGTCTGCCCAGCGTGAGAAGCATGCTGGGTCAGTTCCACATCCCTGGTGGGCAGCAAAACGCAGCTCATCGCCCCAGAGATCACGGGGATGTGTTTCCATGTCCTTCAATGGGCTTTGACTCAGGCTGTTTAAGCTCACTTTTTAGGAATTTTGTTTTGTTTAGACATTTAGAGCCCTCTCCAGAATCACAGAATTTTTTCTGTGTAATCACAGAAAAAATAACAAATAAACAAAAGGACAAGTGCAGTGCTGGGGGTAGCAGGAGAAAGGCCTGGCACAGGGAGCAAACATGCCCAGCGCTCGAGCCTTTACACCATCACTTGGATGTCTCCAAATGAAGCCCCGTGGAGCAGCAGTCCTCAGCACAGAGTACCTCAGCTCAAGGTGGAATGAGGATCTCCCCCACACAGCAGCTAATTGCCACACGCACCAGTTCAAATCCATTGCTAAAAAGCCAAGCCCATCACTAAAACCCCAAGCCCATCCTGGTGGAAGGGACCACAGCCACTCAGCAGCAGGGTGCTCACTCCTCTGCAGGATGCTTGTTCCTCTGCATCCAAGGCACAGAGCAAGCCAGGCGGGACCCCACCGCGCAGCCCAGCGGCACAACTTTCGTGACTTACCCAAAAAAGCACAGGAACTTTCTGGCGGAGAGAATTAAGCTTTGGAATATTTTCAGATTTAATAAGCTCACCAGGGGGCAGGGGAAAAATCAGGATTTTTCAATTGTGTCTTTTCAAACATTAAAATAACTGCGCATTTCTTGTATAACTACTTTTTTTCCTTGGCATGCCATAAATTAGCAGCTTAATTTCTCTGCCTCCGTAGGCACAATAAAAGAGGAACTTTCTGAGAAACGTCACGCAGGCCCGGACTTTGAATCGATTGAACGTGACATCCTTGTGCCACGCTGCTCTTTCCTCTTCCAGGAGAAAAGCTCCATCCTCAGCCATGTACTCCCCAACTGTTGATAACCACAGGGAGGTTCAATTAGTCAAATTTCACAGCTGGCTCTGGGAGAAACAAAGCCTATGACACAAAACTACTGTAACAGTTAGCAGGAGACCAGGCATGGGGTGGGAATCCCACCTCGCTCTCTTGGTGCATCCAGACCCAGGAATGCTGTTGAATGTCTCGGCTTCATCCGGAGCAGCAGCCATAGTCCCACTCATCAACCATTCCACAACCTCCCTGATGGTCTGCACGTTTTATGAAATTATATTTGGTGGGCTGAACATAGATTCCCCATCCTTAAATAGCAAGCAGAGCTGACTGTACCCTAACATTACGGTTTATTCATGTCCTGTGGCTTAAAGTCCATGGTAAAAGGCAGGAAAATACACAGTCTGGTGATCACTAAAGTAGTATGTAACAGTGAGATAGTTTTAACTTAATCACAATTCACCCAGCTGTAAGAGTTTACTGTCATATCTACTCTTCTTTGCTAAACCATAATGGCAAAACTACAGGGTAACGTACCCAATGTAAACCAGAGCTCTCATTGTGGGAGTCTGGGCATATGCACCTCCGAGGGGTCTGCAGGGCATTCATCTTCCCTCTGCACAACCACCACAGCAAGAAACTGCCTTTGCTCCTGACTAGAAGTTCTAATGGATAAGATGTCCCTCAGCTTTATTTCCAATCTCATCCCTTTTAAACCATGACCCTCTGGATGGGTAGGGCAGGCAGTGCCAGGGCACTGGCATGAGGGACTCCAAGGGACACTGGGTAGTCACATCTGGTCTCCATACACATCTCTGTTGCTTGTCTTGTCTTGTGGTCTCCCCACAGCTTAAAAAACAAGGCAGACGGGAACGGTGCACTGAGCCTTCCTGCAAGGAAAGCTCCCCAGGGCATCCCAGCATGATTTACACAATTATTCATAACTCTACAGTGACCAGATAAAAACAGATGCAGCAACGCAGGGTAATGACTCAGCTGGACTTGGACGGGCCACTGTATGTTGAAATCTTTTTAACTCCTCATTCTTTACAACTGCTTTACTCAGAGCTCACCATCCCACCAGCCCACTGAGCCACCTGGTCTTGTTTTTCCAATTTTAACACAAACAGTGGGAGCTGCAACATACTTTTTATCATTAATCTCCTATCTCAGAAAAGAACTCAGCATCATGTTTCTTGGACTGCAGTTTAATAGCTGCTTTCTCTGTTCAGAAACTAAGCCTGTGGTATTGCAAATATCAATTTGAGCAATACCCAAAATTGTGCCCACAAATTCAGATTAAATACTGTCAGCAAGCTGCAAGCACCATGCTCCTTTAGGGCAAAAATCATCCCTTTCAACACACTTCAAAAATATGTAAAGTAAAGAGAACAGCCAAAGAGATTATTATGGGGAAATAGAAGACTTTCATAAAAACATTTAATTCCTTCATGAGTTTAGGGGAGAAGCCTGATTGATATTTGTAATCTTTTGGTGGACAGAGCTGTCATTTAATTTAGCTTGCATGACTGAAAGAATTTAACAAAAAGTGTTCCATAGAGTTTTGCTGAAATTCTTTGCATGTTTTTAGTAAGCCTCTGGAATACGATCAAACCTAAAAAGCTGGAGAGGATGGAGACTGAACTTGCAGCTAAAATAATATTCAAATTGTAATATATGCTTAATAATCAAGCATTCACGTACAGCAGAGAAAGTGCCTCAGTGCAGAAATTACTCTGGATCCCCAGCCGTGTTATCTATGTGCTGCTTGGCATCAAGAAAGGAACCCTGGGAACTGAACCCAACAGTGAAAACCAGCCCCTGGCTCTGCTAGGAACCTTCCAAAACTCAACCAAACCCACCAACTCATGACTGCCTGCAAGATCTGGGATTCCTTCCTACAGAAGCCTCGTAAGGGAGAGTTTTGGAGGAGCAAAGGTGTTATTTCCCCTTTCATCACTCCAGTCACCCACTCTGGCCCCACACTTACAGGTACAGAACACAGGTCCCGTGGTACTTCCCACACAACTCCCAAGATTCCCAAAAGGTCAGGTTTTTCTATTTTAAATTCCAGCCTGCTGAAAACATGGGGTTTTGGGGGAGAAAAGCTAGATCTTACAGCCAATCCTGACCTTGAAATCTGGAATACCAAATAATTTATGTGTGGCTTTTAAATCAGGCCAGCATCATGGGAAACGTGCAGATTTTCACACGATACTGTTCCCTGTTAACAGCTCATTACAATCTACAGAAGTATATTCCCATTATGAAATACAGCTGGGGTTGTTTTGCTTACGAAGGTCATTATCTGATCACAGGCAAGAATCGGGGAAAGGAACCCATTTTATAAGGCTGAAGTTGTGGACTTTTTGAAAACTCATGTGTTTTGAATTTGGTGGCCTGACCATAGACAAGCATGCACCAGGAGAATCGATTCTCTCCACTTCCTCTGCTTATTAGCCCTGGAAATAGCATGGAAAAAATTATCTTTTATTAGCAAATACTTTCTTTATTATCGAACCAACCCTCATGAGATTTGTTGGTGCCCTCCAAGCCACATTCCTATTTGGCAGCTCTATTTGGTTTATCCATTCTATGCACAGGGGCCTTGGTGGCATAGAAGCATGCACCAACACAAACCCAATGCAACATCAACAGCACCAATTTTTTGATTGCTTCTTCCAAGCTCCAGAGAGCCTTCCCCCTCTTGGGTGGCAATGAAATGCAGCACATATTACAGAAAAACTCAATGTTCCCTGGCACCAAGCATCAAACGCCATTTAAAAATAAAGATGTTAAAAAATTTAAAAGTATCTGTAAATAGCAGGATCTGTACTTCTGTCTTGCAAGAGCAAACACATGTGCCTGTGCTCATAGGCAGGCATCGCTGCTCTTCTGTACACAATGTTAGTCCATGGATGGAAGAGCCTGTTTTGGCAGGAGAACACATGAACTGTGGTTTCCTTATGGCCCTTCCAGTTGGATGCACCTTGGCAGCACAGACATGGCAGAGAAGAAACTTGTTCCTAATTGAACTCCTATTTCAAGCTCAGTAGAAAAAAGCGTGGTCATTAATCAAATGTTAATAAAGTGGAAGCAGGCTTTGGAGCTGCAAAAGTAATTTTCAGTGCTTGGAAAAATTATGAGTTGGACACACTGGCTATTTTATCAGCTTCTCTAAAAGACAATCCTGCATTTCCCCATGCTGCCTCCTTGGAGACACGACAGTTTTTGTGCTGCTGGAGCTGAAATCAGCAGACCAAGCCCCAGGCAGAACCTCCTGTGTGCTCTGGGCAAGGAATGGCCCTGGGATTCCCTCCCCACACACTGCTCTTGGGGCATTACTGCTTTGGGGCTCTTCACTAACCCACGGCCATGTGTGCCGAAAGTTGTGAACCATAGCTCTAAGTTTATACTGGGGCTTCTTAGCCATAAAAATGTTTTAGTCTTTAATTCTAGCACTCAAAACACCATCTCCTGGAACAGGGACAATCCCTACCATGCATTGCTGGGGGTCTATCAGCACAGCAGGACCCACTAGACTGTCTTCACAGGCTTCAGAGGAGATGCTCTCAGCTGCCAGTAAATCAGTTTTGCTGGTCACTCTCCTGATAGCACAAAGAAGCTGGTGACAGCAGTGAATTATTGACCAAAGGGTGGCCCTACTTTATGGATCATCAGCTTAATTCCAGATTAGCTATCCAAACTGACAACATCCCTATGGGTAAAGGAAGACAGATAAAGACGCCTAAGAGCTGGCAGTAATTAACACAAGTCGGCACCGGACAGCAAATCTCTTTCGGTAGCAGAAGGGGCTGCCAAGGCATTATGGATTGCTCTGGTTTGGTGAGGGCAGGCTGATGCCCAGGACAAGGTGCTCCCACGGGCTCAGAGGTTAAGCCCTGGCTGGCACCAGAGCAGAGCAACTGGCTCCTGCCTGCTGTCCCCCAGGCAGCAGAGGTGTCACTTCCCCGGCCTGAACAAACGCTCATTCATCACCGGGCACATGTGAAAAAGAGATTACTCAGGCTTTACGATCAGCTCATTCACCTTATATCCAGTTTCTTCCCCTTCCACCCCCAGCTATTTATGGCTTGTTTTTATGCGGCAGTAGGAAGAGGAGAGCATGGGTGCCAAGCAGGGCTGAGGGGTCCAGCCCAGCCTGATGGGCATCTGGGCAGTCTCCATCTGCTTCTGGCTCATCCCCTGAGTCCCACATAGATGGCAATGCTGGAGAAATGCTGCCTTGCTGCCTTCCTCTTTGAGCTGCTACAACCCCTTCTGTTCCTTTGCATTTTCAAGCCAAAGCTATCGCTGGCCCTTCGGCATTCCCTTCCTACATCCACCTCCATCAAACACAGACATCCCTGAAACTCCAAAAACCCAACCATTAGACCAATCATCTAACATGTGGTTAGACTAGTCAGCAGATAATGTTTTCACCATCTTGCTGGAGTCTGCCTGGACCTTTTACTGTCAGAATTAGAAAGACTTCCATGAGCTACACTTCACTGGAAGCAACATAGGAATACATCCATTTACTGAAACACCCTTTTCCAGCTCTTCACTTTGCCTGATCTGCATCATTTCCTCAGTCCTAGTCTCTTCCACAGGGCTCATAACTGCTGCAGATACAGTGTTACTCATGCCAGAGCACCTCCTGAGGATATTTGATGCACAACCCAGGAAGCCTGTTGCTTGATAAACAGGAGCAGAATGCCACGTTAAAATTGTGGGTGTACTTTTAAACCTCCACCAGGGAAAGAGCTGGTATTTTAAGACCACTTGGGCTTTCAGACTGCATGGAAGAATTACATAAGGAAAGAAAGTCACCAAGAGAGCAGTCCCCACCAGGAACATTAACCACCCATGCCTGTCAAGGGTGCAAAAAGCATTGCAAAGATGCTTCCTTCCTTGCTACTTGCAAGGGCTATCTGCCTTGTCCCCTTTCCACACCTTTCTTTCTCTGGCATCATGGCCCTGCTCCTTCTCCCCACAAAGTTTCTCAGTCTCCTTCCAGTAGCCCCAGCTGCCTTCCCCTCTCCTTTCTGCCTGCTCTGCATCACTAGTCATAAGAACCTGGAGCAATTTCTCCACCTCTCAAGCAGCCACCCCTCGGGGGGTTGGCAACTGAGTGAAGGAGGGGTGTGGGAACGTACGTGGGCCAGGGCCCATCACTGCTATTATCCATATTTTCCATATGTTTAGTTATGTTGGAGCAGAACCCTGCTCTGCCATCCAAATACCACTGAGGAAGGTCCAAAGCGCACATCATCAGAAGACAGAACATGAGACAACAAGCAAAGTAAGAGCACAAGGAACAAGTAGACAACATGGCTAGAGGTGGAACAATCAACCACCTCATTGCCATCACATCCCTCAGGCATCTGAGCAGTGGTGGCCTGGACAGAAGGTGCCCTAGATGCAAGAGCATCCAAAAGGAAATGTAGGTATCACACCACCTCGAGCCATCTGCTAAAACAGCCCCAGGTTTCTGTAGAGGGACACTGGGGTGACTCAGGCAGGGAGTGCAGCAGCCAGTGGGTCCTGCAGCCTCTTCCCTGCCCAGCTCAGCCCAGCCCAGTCAGAATGGCTGGGATATTTCCTCTTGGCTCAGGCTCCAGCACACGTGGCGGCTTCCAGTTGTCAGCGACGTCTGCTGGGAGACAAACATCTCGTCCTTGGCATCAGGTAATAAACAGCGAGCTGAGAGCTCTGCCGGAAGGATTTTTTTAACTCTACCTTCTGCAACACAAATGAGAGGCAAATCCCTGCCCCAGCCACTTCCCTTTTCCCCTAAAAGCTCCCAGTGGAGAGGGATTCCTCAAATCATGTATTTTTGTGCATAGTGTTGTGTTGCACAGAGATTTCTGCCAGAGCACCAGCCCGAGTCACGCTGGCTGCATCCTGCCCTCACAGGGGCTGCTCTTTCCAAGCTTTACTTTTGCATTTGCTTCACCCCAAGGCACTGGAAGCCCAAAAAGCAACGGCAAGCAATTCTGTTGGATGTCCCCAGATCTGCAGAGCTGTCAAAGGGAACTGAACAGCCGCCTCATAAGCCACTTACCTCCCATCAGACAAGACAACCTCAGTGCAGGGTTAATTACTGAGCTATTGATTTCAGCAGAGACTTAACTCAGACAGGAGGAGGAGAACTCCATGGCAGACATCCCCAAACCTGTTAGCTAGGGAGGATCGAGCAGCTGGTCTTTAATTAATGGCTGATGGCTGTGCTGGCTCTGGGGCCAGGTCTCAGATCTCCTATGCATTCAGAGCATGGATGCTGCTTGCTAAAACCCAAAAAATGTCACAGATACAGCTTTTCCTGCATCAATATTGGGCTAGGATAGATCTACCAACAGGATAAGGAACCAGCCATCCAGGCTTAGGCACTGCTGATACACTAGGGTGCAACCCATCACTGATACTGAATGTACCCAACAGCAACTGACCCTGCAAGGCTCAGGCCTCTGGAGCTGCAGCCAGGAGGTAAAAGGAGCCCTGCCTGGGATGGTTCTCCCACACACAGATGCACATATGCCAAGTGAGCAGCTGAAGCAACTCAGTGTTTAAATTAGGTTCAAAGCTGGTGACTTTATACCCTCCCCAAGTGAGACTCAACACTCACAGAGGAAGCCCTGAAAAGTACCTATATGAGTCTCACCCTCAGCACTTAGATGCTTATGAAAAGGTCAGTAAACTCCTTCCCCACTCACAGGCAGGAGGCATTCAAGGGATCCTGCCAAAAATAAAAAGCAACTTCCTGCCCATCGCAATATTTGTTGATGGCTCAAACACCCACCCTGTGCCAGCTGCCTCCCATCCCCCTGCTAACTGTGCTGCATAGGGCAGCATCTTCTTACATGTGTCCCCAGGAAGGCCAACCAAGCACATTTCCTTCTCTTAAATATCCCTCCCTTGCAACACAGCTGAGTGAGACCATAGGCAACAAATCTTCCTGCAACCTAAACTTCCCTCTTTGCTCTCAGTTTGATGTGCTGCAAGTGCCATCTCTCATCACATGGGCTCCAACACCACGAGCTGCAACCCAGCCTCCACAGCCAGTTACATGTCAAAACCAAGGGAAGAAGTGTAATGAGCAACAGCATCAACTGAGAGTCCTCCTGAGCCACGAGGAGTATTTAGACCTGTCTTAACACAGACAGGTCAATGTCTGACTGGGGCTGGGGTTTGCCAGCACAGAAACCTGCCTCATTAGAGACATCTGTTTCACCAGCAGGATAACAAAAGGAGCAAGATTGCAAATTATTCATTATTTAAAATGAACAAAACCTCTTGCACTTTCTGACAGCAGCACAGTTTGCATGAAAGCTGCAGTGGTCTATGCCAGCCACTGCCTCCTATGGCCACTGAGGTGGGACAGAGCACCAGGAGAAGCCAAACCAATGCTATAAAAAAAGAGACCACCCTTTCCTAGAGCAGGATGAAACAGCATGAAATTGCGTCAGGGGAAGTTTAGGTTAGATACTAGGAAAATGTTCCTCACCCAGAGGGTGGTTGGGCACTGGAACAGGCTCCCCAGGGAAGTGGTCACAGCACCAAGCCTGAGAGAGCTCAAGAAGCATTTGGACAGTGTTCTCAGGCACAGGGTGCAATTCTTGAGATTGTCCCATGAAGGGCCAGCAGTTGGACTCTATAATCCTTCTGGGTCCCTTCCAACTCAGGATATCCTGAAATTCTGTTCCAGGATTGCTGAATGGGGTGTAGGTCCAATGCACCTCCTACTTCAGACCAGGGAAACTCTGGTGACACTTGTTGCAAGAACAAAGCTGCTGAGACCATAAGATGAACTGCTTCAGCCAGCTAAATGCCTTCCTGCACACAGTAATAAGACACCTTGCAATACCCTTCCCACCCAAGAGATGCCAAACCAATGAATGTTTTTGGTTCCTTCAATATACAACACACACAAACCCAGAGCAGTCTGAGCAGGCACAATCTTCTAGAAGAACTCCCCCACTGCCCATCCACAGCTGGCAGTGTAGACCAGATACAAATTAAGACCTCTGGGAATAAAATCATGCCACAAGTGTGCCTCGCTCCCACTGCAGACACGGTCCTTTGGTGGAATGGCAGAATTGCACTGGGGAAATCCCCAGCTCCAACCTTCTCAGCACATAAAGGAGCTCAGGATGGAGTGGGAATCTCACAGGCATTTGAGCACTGCCACAGCTGGGCACCACACTCCCACAGCACAGCCCAAGGGGTTGCAGAGGGGACTCCCCGCTGGAGCTGGCCCTCTCTGCCCACAGTGGGTCTGACAGCACTGCCTTTTCCTCCTGTCCCCTGAGAAAATCATGGCTAAGAAATCTTACACAACCTCAATCTAGAATCAAAAGTAGCATTATTGATCATGAGGCTTTTTCATGGGAACAAAAACAACTGGATTTGTTTTTTGGCCAAGAAGACTATAGGTTACCTTCTGGACGATGAAGATTAGCTCTCTGAATCCAAATCCCCTCTCAGTCTGGACCACATCATAAAAACCTTGATGTTAAGTCAAATTTTGGAGAAAAACAGGAGAAAACTACCAATCAACCCACTAACACCAAAGAGCTGCATCCATTATTACTGGGACTATCAGCAAGGACACCGATCTCAGACATCTACTGATTAAATTACAGCCTGACTTACAGCACAGGTGACACTTGATACAATTAATGAGGCCCAGAATAACTGTAATTAACTGGTAATCTGGTATCAACGGCTCCACTTACACCGGGTTTTGCTGCACAAGGACTCCTTCAGGTTTGTTTCCTTCCCAACAGGATAAACTCCAGCACTGGTACAGGATATCTGGTGTTCGTTTTAAGGCATCGCTGTGCATCAGCTGCATGTTTTGGACACAAAAGCAAATTAATCCCCTTTAAAGGTATTAATTTGGTTTTTTCCCCAGCTGATTTCCACAGCATTGTTTGGCAGCTGGTTCCTCCAGGACACACCTGAGGCACCTGCTTCTCTGTGGGAGCTGAAGCCACAGGGACAAAGTTGAATCCCTTCTCACGCATAAGACCAGGGCAACCAGGGAATTTCAGGGAAGGAGAGTGATAAGGTGGTATTTATGTTCCCCAAAGGTTATGGATGCCAGACAGTAAAAAAACAGCCAAAACTGCTACCCATCCAAGCTCAGCCCCAGCAACTTTCTGGTCTTGCAGAGAAAAGCCAAGGGGATGGATGTTAGGCATTGGAATAAGTTGCCCGGGAAAGCAGTGGAGTCACCATGCCTGTGAAGGTAGGTGGGATTAGCAAAAAGGAAGCACAGGTGAGATATTCCTTTTCCATAGAGATAAGGGAGATACACAGCTTCACACAGGAATGCACCTTTCCCAGTCCTCCCATCTGTGTTCCTGAAATTCACTGCCAGGGAAAGGTCAAATGAAAGTAGGAAGGACAAGAAAACAGTAAATCTTGTCTCAAGAAATGACAGTTCTGGAGTCCCAATTTATTTACCCTCCGCCCCCAAAAAAGGATTGCATGGCTGTGGACCAAAGGATTTGGGTGTGCTAAGGAAAAGCCTACAATAAATTATTGAACTGTCTGATGTGAAGACTTTTGACATTGCCAGATGTTTTGGCACCAACATCAGCAAAACCAACAGGTCAGTAACAGACAGGATTTGCTGGGTTTCCGCTGCACACAGGAGATGCCCTCAGCACAGATGCACCGTCACTGGAGCAGTACCTGAAAAGTGCCTATTTACTGCCCTTTCCTTACTGAAAATACAAAATACCTTACATTCCACAGAAAACATCACTGCACAGCGTGCATCTTAACTGTGCACCCCTCACACTCCCTCTGTGTCGGGCAAGATCACAGTTAAAGCAGGCAATAAACTCCAGCAAACACAGCCCAGGACACACCTCTGCATGCAAACACAGCAGGTCCAAAAAAATCTCTGGCTGTTAAAGAAAACTCATTTGGGTGAGCTGTGGATACACAGCATTCCCACAACAACCCTGATAAAGCCCAGAGGTTTGCGACAGGTCCCAGCCAATATCTGGTGTGGGCAGGCGCCGGCTCTTCCTGAAATGGGGAAGGAGAGGCTTGGGCTTGAAAAGCTACCCAACAGCTAGATACCTCCAAATTTAATTATGTTCTCATCACCAAAAGTCACATGTCCCCTGATTTAATTGCCCTGGCAAAATCCTGTCAGTACCACTTGCACAGAGTAGGAGAGCATTTACCCAGCAAGTTAACAGGAGCTGGGGCACAGCTAAAAGGATGATGGAATTAGTATTTAAATACCAGGCCTAGACTTGGTGGAGCTATAGATTACTTTGTGTAGTAAAGAAGAATTAACTGATCCATTCCAAAACGCATTTATCATTAAAATAAAAATCTTTTGTCATTTTATTTAATAGCCTTAGTAAGAAATAATTGCAATGTCTGGTTGCTTTTCCACAACATGTGGTTTTAATATTTTAATTGTTACAAACTGTTTAATAATGGTGAACAAAAGGCACGTCCAAGTAATTATTGTATTTATTAACATTTCTTTTGAGGACTTGATAGATTATATTGCACATATACAGGACTTCAGACACTGTAGTGTTAACTTATTAAAGGTGGAAAAGGAGCCAAAAGTGAATTGCTTTGGAGCAATTTAAATATTGTGTTTTCAAGTGATTAGTGTTGTGCATCACATTATTCAACAATCTGGAAGTGTGCACATTTTTCTAATTATTATCCAGCTTCATCTGATCAGGGAATTAAAATACAGTGGGAATAATAAACCTCAGAGAGCCTAGCAGGCACAGGGAAATGCTGTTCCACCAAATCTGTCAAAGTCATGGATTTTTCTGAAGGGGAAATATATTCCTGAAAAGTCCCCACCTCCCCAGGCTCTCTCATAATAAACTTCATAGTTTTCCCTACTTTGAGCCACCCAGGTCAGGGTATGGTGAGGTGGGTTCTCAGGACCTCATGTCTCCCCTGGGAGCACCCACGGCCACCCCGAGCTGCCCCATGCCCTGAGAGCCCCCACTGCACCACTCAGCAGCCTGTTTGCAGGCTTCCTGTATGCCCCAAGCAGGGTCTGGGTCCCTTTGCTTCCCTGAGCATCATTCCCCTGTGGTGGGGTGAGACCCTCCTCTCTCTGGACCCCAGTGCTCCACCACACTCTGTATTTTAAGCAAAGACGTTGCAAGGGACTCTCAGGCACAAGGGCATCACACCGTTCCCAGGCCTATTTTGTTTACATTTGATTCAATCAAGTTGTGGCCTTTTGGCCTCTTTCCAAATTAACTTCTGGGTGACCTCCACCATGCCCTCTCCCAGCAGCCAGGCCGCCGGGAAACAGCCCATTAAACCTACAAACAAATATGGGACATATTGGTTGATCAAACCAGCTTCAAACACGGCCTGGAAACGCCTGGCCTGTGCTTTTTATGCGAACTTCAAGTCTATTTTGTCTTTGGTCATTCGCACCTCTGAGCCTCCTGGCTTTTTTTTTTGCTTTTCCCTTCTAGCTATAGCTCTGTGTTTTACTGCCTAATAAAATTTCTGAATTTTGTTCTCATCCTCCTGTAAACCCTGAGAAGAGCAACATGAGGGTCTCTCACATGGGGCTCACCACAGGGCCCAGGTCTTTACACCGAGCACATGAAGAAAGGCAGCAAGACCCTGCTTGGGGGAACAGCTGCAATATTCCAAGAAATTGTGTCTTCCCCTTATTTCCAAGGAAATAAATCAAAGGCAGTTTCTCAGGGTCTGTGAAAGCATATTGCCTGGATTCCCATCCCCAAAGGGTTTATTTTTCAAGAGCTTATATGGTAGTTAGATTTCTGGCTAGAGAATATGCAATATGATAAAAACACAGTCCCTATATGGGGCAATAAATTACAGATTGTTTGATGTGGAAACCAAAGAACTGTCAAGCTCCAGTATATCAGAAAAATTCTAAATGAGCCCTTAACTCGAGTGTCTGGAAATGTACAGTATGTTTCCAGGCCATTCAATTTTGTAAAGACACATCTCTCCCAATTAAGTTTCCTTTTATGGATTTTAGTATTAATTTTTGGTGTGGTCATTTTCCTCCTTTTCTTAAAAAATTGTGCTCTTCCTCCTTGAGACAGTACTATGATAAACATCAGGATTTAACTAAACATAAACAGGGGTTAGAACTGGGCACAAGCTAAAAGAAGTAACTGCACTAAGGTTGGGGTAAAGCATCTGCTGCAGTGGTGTCAGAGCCCCACAGGCACTGCAGAGGGCACAAAAGCCACCTCAGGATAGACAGGGACAGGAGGAAAGACCAAGAGTATCATATCAGCCGATTTGGTACTAGAGATCCCTGCTGTATCCTCACACCAGCATCACTCAGGTCCGCTCTCCAGAGCCTTTCATGTAGCAGGATGATCAACAGGAGGTCACCAGTGTGGCAGAGCTCCTGGGCTGTGGGGCATGGGACACCACAGCTCCAACCTCCATGTTTATCTCTTAAAACTTGAAACTCTTACCCATCTGTCAGCCATCCAAATGTCTCCCCATGGTGGGAGGAAAATTGCATGACCAGAGGAAATAGCTCACCTCGCACACAGCTTTCTGCCTAGGGATGGTACTGAGTCACAAAAAACCTGAGCAAGATCTTACACTGACACTGAACAACCTTTCAGTATCAATATACTTTTACGTGTGGGATGAGTGAAAACCCTTCTAGCTAGAAACAGACCCCATCCACTCTGGGAAATAAAAGTTAGGAACCAATTCCAACTCATTTTCCTGAAGGTGACCCTTAGCCTCCCAGCTGAGATAACAATGCTAATATTTATGGATGGGCTGTTCATGCCTCTGGGCACACAACAAAAATAACTCAAATCAAAACTTGGTAGACATCTAACAGAAGTGGGGGAAAAAAAATTCTACTTCCAATATGGCAATGATAAACCATCTCAACCACCAATACATGAAAAATAACATCAGTCACAATCACACATATGGGTGAAACAACAACAGTCTGATGTAATGAATAGGCACCACTGAGAGGGACTCATCCAGAAAGGGCTGACTTGAGACAGCACAGTACTCAGGCACTGTGCTTTATTCATTTATTTATTTCAGCTTGATAGAAGGTGCTCAAACAAAACAAAACAAAAAAATCGATGATCTCTCTGGGTTAGGTTTTCTATACTCCTTTCAGTTCCCACAGGTTTAATTCTAACGCACAAACCCCATTCTGCTTTCAAACTGCAAATGTTTTATGAGAATTTCTCATGTGTACGTGTGCACATTTACCCAGATTTTGTTTGAGGAGACATGAACTAAAGAATGAGCGTGATTTCTACATACAACACATTCACCAAACTCAAGCAAGCTCAAAAATGTGGCGAACTGCTGAAAGCAGACATTTTCAGCAGTGTGAGCAGCCTGGAATAAAGCAAAGCCAAGTCATCAGCAAATTACAGACATTTTAGCAAAAATCTGCAAGTAAAAGTAAAAGCTCTGGGACTCTACGAAAATTGCACCAACTAGCATGGTTCCTGAGTCTGCCTGCACCCACAAAATCCAGGCTGCATCTCTAACAACACACTGTGAGGAAGCCAAAACACTGTACTAGATTCACAATTTATGGGTAGTCACATGGAGAATCCAGTTTACAGCTCTGAGCACTACAAAGACACTCTTTTTCCCCCAAAAATCCTGGATATTGGAAAATCCTTGAAAGCTACTGTTGGCTTGAGCTTGGTGAATAAGGAGATTTTCACCCCACCCCAGCTCAGGAATCCCCACTGCTTCGCAAATCTGAAGCCAACACCTGAAAAACACAACTGTAATTCATCCAGAGCTGCAGCTCCTTCCACATTTCCTATTCTTTGGCATTCAAGATGCATTCCACATGTGAAAGAGAGCTCAAAACTTCCTTTGGTCAAGAAAAATAAGTGTGATGGTGAGCTCTGGCACCCCAAATCCCAAATTTAAGTAACCTCTACAGTTACTTTTATGGTTCATAAGCTACTTATCATAGACTACAGACCCTCCACAGGAACAGAATCATATCATAGAATTACAGAATGGTTTGGGTTGGAAGGGACCTTAGAGATAATGTAGTTCCAACCCTCTGCTATGGGCAGGGACACTTTCCTCAGACCACATTGCTCAAAACCCTGTACAACCTGGCCTTGAGCTTCCAGGGATGGGGCATGCACAGCTTCTCTGGGCAAGCTTCATTACTAATTGTCACAAATCACTTCCCATTTTCTCCTGATTTTATTCTCAATTCCTCCTCTTTCTCAAATACAACTTTACAAGAGTGTTCAATATTTTTCAATATTGAAAAATACTCAATTTTTTAATTTGGTTCAAACCAGAAGTGTTTACCTGCCCCCTGTAACACGTTCCAGCCTGATCCTACAAGCCAAAGAGGGGAAGCACTGAAAGAGATCACAACTAAAGGTGACCATATTCATCCCCTTACCTCTATTTTTCTCTGAGCAGCAGCTGACAAGAGACACTCTGCTGCTGCAAACAGCTGAATAGGGCTCAGCAGTGTTTACCCAGGGTCTCCCACGCCACAGATCTCCACTCCTCAGCAGCCTGAGCTGTTCAGCAAAGACCTAAGTTGACCCAGTCTGGCAGCCAGCATTTCACAACCACTTTATGTCAGCAGTTTCAAGTACACTAATAACCATGTTTTGTTCAGTGCGACTTTCTCACTGTGAACGGCAAAATATCATTATCACCTGCAGGTTGAAGCCTGCCCTCTACCCCATTTAATAGGGAGCTGATTATGCTATTCCCCCCTCTTTCCCCTTTTAATAATTATGGGCTGTTGGCAGATGGCACCGCTCGGCACGGGGAGGCGTGCAGGAAGGGAGAGCAGGCTGCAGGGCCACTGCCCACATCGGCTCCCACATGGTGGGGCACTCCTGGGGACCCCAAATCCCTGGCTGCATCCCACTCCCAGACAGCACCTAATGAGCCGTGCCTGCATCGGAGGGCGCTGGGGTTAAACCGGGAACGGCTATGAAAACAGTCCCTGGCAGTGGCAGGAGCAGGAAAGCAGAGGTTTGCAGAAAAGTTGCTAAGCCAGCAACTCCAAACAGAGCCGCCCTCATGGCCCACCCGGCTGGGAAGCAAAGCTGGGCTTAACCCCAGGAACCCACCGCTACCCAGAGCCTCATGCCAGAGTGACCCTGAACAAGGTCCCCCACTGGTAAGAGCTCTCTCAGGAGAGACTGAGCAGCTCAGCTGTGTTAACTGTGTTACTACCTGAGTGTGTGCCCAGTAAAGTAGCAAGGTCCCAGTAAACTAGCAAGTCCAAGGTATCCACCTCCTGAAAAACATCCCCTCTTTGAGTTACTGCAACCTCCCACATTCAGTGACAGAGAGGGGGGAGAGCAGTGTCCAGAGCTGCACCCCAGCCCACTGGCCCAAGACAGTGCTGTGGAAGAGCTCTGGGAGGTGAACAGACACAGGCTGAACGCTGTGCAGAGGTGCCACCTAATTTCCTGGCAGCGGCGGGGCTTGTTCACAGACCTAATCTGACATGGCATGATGGGTAGAGACAAGATACTGCTTGTCCCAGGAAGGATGCCAGGTCTGAGGCAGTGGGAAGGAAGCTTCCTCCCCAGCAGAAAGGTTCTCATTCAGCCCCGCCATTTCTCCCTTCAACAGTAACTTGCCCCAGCAGTTGCTGGGAGTGGATGTCCAGGGAGATACAGTAAAGAAACAGGTGATCCTTTCTGCCAGCCATGAGCAATACCAAAGGGGATCCCTCTGACCAGAGGGGACAGCAGGCACGTACTACATAAGTCCCTGCCAGCATCTTGTGCCCGGGGAGACCACAGCAGCTCCATCTTTCCTGGTCCTCCACTGTGCAGGGGACAGATGCCCAGCAGAAACACACTGCAGGGACGCATCCACACATTGGCCAGGTACAGGCTGAGCCCTGGAAGGCTGCAATGCTCGTACCCCACAGCTCCCACTGTCCCACAGAGAACCATGCCAGCGTGTATCCAACAGGACCTGCCACGTGTGCCCTGGGAGCCTGGTACTGTGCAGGGCTGAGGTGGCACTGGCTCTGCACACAGGGTTCTGCACAGAGCTGCTGAAGATGGAGACATCCTGGGTTGTTTGGCTGAACCCAAAGAAAGTGTGGGGGAGGCCAAACTAATTTGGAAACCACCCACTCCAGAGACATCCCTGCTGGCACGTCTGCAACAAACCTGGTTGATGTGTTTCAGCTTGTCAATAATCTGGCTGATCACTGGCTCCGGACCTTTCATCTTCACCTCATGGTTGCCAGACTGACCTTTTGCTCCATTCCTTGAGATTTGGGGACTGTACCTGTAGGAGTGAGAACAGAGGAGACCATGACGTGATGCGCTAATACAGAGGAGATCTTTAAAGTTCAATACAAACAAAAGAAATCCCAAGATAAGCATCATCCCTTTCCAAAACAGAGAGCACAAGACAGTTAATAATGACAAAGAAAAGGCAGAAGATTCCTATAAAAATTTTTGCTCTGACTTTGCAAAGCAGTAAGATGATGTAGTTGTATCACTTGAGGACAATGAACTCCTTTCCAGTCCATTAGTAACCAAGGAAGACATTAAACAGTATACAACAGGGATAAATATTTTCACATAACTTGCACCCAAGAGTCCTAAACAAGCTGGCTCAGAAATTCTGGCTTGCTCATGTTTGTTTAAAATAAATCTTGGCAGACCACAGAGACTCCAGTACAAGAGTGGTAGTGTTGTACCCACAGCCAAAAAAAATGAGTGGGATGACCCAGTTAACTGCAAGCTGATTAGCATAACATCAACCCCCTTGCAAAATAATGACTATCACTGATGTGTGATTTCAATAATAAAGAATTAAAGCACCAGAATATAATTAATGCTGTCAACATTGCTAATGGAAAATAGGTGTTGTCAAACAATCCTGATTTCAGTCTTTGATGAGATCCAGCCTTGGGGATCAAAGTAACTGCTCAGACAGAACATACCTTGACTTTGGTAAGCTGCTGGGCTCTGCACCATGGGGTATCTTGATTTACACAGGTACCACACAAGTCAGCAAAGCCCCCATAAAGCAGATTAAGCTGCCTGGGCAACTCTGCAGAGGAGGGCAGCCAACCCTGCACTCAGCTTTTTCACTGGCAGTTAGGAAAGAAATATACATTCACTTGCTGCAAGATTTATGGAATGGCCAAGTAATAAAAGCAAGGGGAAGATGGACAGAGGGGTTGCTGCCCACTTGCCTGTGGAGGAACGCATTCCTACACTCAGGACCTGGGCAACAGCTTGTGATGCTCCAGACATAAGAAAAGCACCAACCTCAAACTCAGCTTCAGGACCAGAGCAATCAGCTGCCAGCACTCCCTGCTGCAGCCACAGCAGCGGCACAGAGCACACGGAGACTTCTCGAGCTGTGGGTTGTTGGTACTTGTCACAGCCCCAGTGACAGGCCATGGTACTCTTCAAGCACAAAACAAGTCCTCGTCTCCAAGAAGTGGCAGCCAGAACAGGCACTGCCAAACCCCGGCACAGCCTACGAAAGTGAGATCACCGAGATAACACCAGCACCAGTCTGCTTTACTGTACATCTGTTTTTCCACTGTCGTGGGTAAGCAGCATGAATATTCCTTTCTGCATTCATCTCCTACATATCACGTCTTTTACCAGCTCCCAGCACCAGCCCTAGTGGCTGCCTCCATGTCTGTCAGCAAACTGCTCCCCTGCCCAGCTAATCCTTCATCCCCACGCTGCCAGGCAAGCTTGGGCAATGACAGTCGGCCCATTTCACATGGGTTTTGGGTTAAAAGTGGGACTTCAGCAGGCATTTAAATAAGGGGAGTGAGACAGGAGGGATGGTGGGGCCAACTCAGAGAGGATGCTTTGCTAGTGGAGAAAGCAAGAGGCACAGGGACATTTGGCCACAAGAGATGTCAGGGCACACTGAGGGTTTCAAGGATACACAGGGGCTTGGTTTAAGCTCTATTTAAACTCTAAATTAGGAATGAGATTGACTCAGACATGTAGGAATGCAAAGGCAACCTCAAATCTATACTGGTGCAGCAGGAACCTGCCCCTGACCTGAAATATTCACATCATGTAAAATCCAGAACTGAGGCTGATTTCCGCTACAAGGCAGGAGTTCTGTGTTCAGGAGCTCTCTGCATCTCCACCTGGGCATTCCCCACACACAGCTCTGCTGATGGCTGACAAGCCTGTGAGATGCTGCACTGAAAGAGATGACAGATGAAAAAGAACAGGAGAAGGAGGTGTGTGTGCCTGCAACAGAGGAACACGTTTGCATAAACAGCTTGTCCAGGTACAAGTGTCACTGCAAAGCAGAGACACCAACTTGGGTCTCCCCAAGCCCCACCAGCACCTCAACATGGGAGCAGCAGCCTGCACAGTCAGCCCACCACCCTGCACTTCAGCACCAGCCCCATACTCAGAGCTCTGCTCTCTACACCTGTCCCCGTGCTGGGGCCTCCTGGTAGGACGCAGTATTTTGCAAAACACTTTTTTTTTTTTTTTTTAATAATTGCATTGTCCTGTGAGCTTTACCTGAGACACAATAGCTCCCAGTTCAGAAAAGCCCTGACACATGCAATTAGAAGGCTTGTTGTAGGCTGAAAGCTTAGTGATTTGGAGAAGTGGGGCCAGAGCAGAAGGCCATGCCCAGGAGAGGGGCTGTGCTCCTGGCACAGCTGGGCTGCATGCTCCGAGCACCATCTCGTGGGAAGAGGCTGCTGCTGCCGCAAGCACAGACCTGCCTGGCTCTGCTAACACTTAGGCTGAACTTTTTGCAGTTTGAACAAAGCACTGGGAGCAGCAAACCATTAAATCCTGCTGCTTGTTTTTCACGCAGTCACTTATTGCCACCGTGCCTACCTGACAAACACATCTGGAGACTGGATGTAAACTTACAAAAGACGCATGATTTTTTAGATGTCAAAGAAATTACCATCTTTGGTGTCACCGTAAATTTAATTTAAAACCCTAATGGAACACAAAAGTGCATTGCTGAAAAGCCTCCCGTGGTTTCAGCAATTTAACAAGCAAACTCACATAGGTTTTAGCATGAGCAGAACCAAGCCCATTTGGTGCATACCTAAATTAATACAACCTCTCTCCTAAACAGTTTTATATAAAGAAACACAATAGCTTGGGTCTGAGTGGGTGAAATCCCTCCTGAAATCCATGCAACAGCTGCCAGAGACGATTTCTGTAGCCTACGCATTGTTGTACAGGAAGGAGGAACACAGTACTACAACGGTACTATACTGTAACTTCATGTCCAAAAACTGAAACTGTTCTCCAGAAAGTTCTGCTGGGGTTTGGGGAGGACCTCAGATCACTATTCCCATGGAATTAAGTCTAGTAGAGAAGGAAGCGACCTGAAAGCATTTGCAGAAGGCTCTGTCTCTGAAACACCAATGCTGGAGAAACAAAGTGTCACCACCTGATGCTTCCCACCTGGCCAGGTACAAGGGTATGTACTAGACCCAAAATGACCCACTTGCATCATTACACAATTATCAAGCAGCAAGGCAGTGGGCAGTGCAAGCTGCACATCTTTGAGCATGAATCACAAAAAACGAGATGCACAGGAACATGCTTAGTCCAAACAGCCATAGTCCTGTGTGGCATGGTTGCTTTGGGACACTCTGCCTCTTCATGGCCAAGCTGAGACCTCCTGGTGTGTCATCAGCTCCCCTCGGCTGTGCCCCTCTCTGGGGCTGCCACACTGAGGCATGCAGGATGCAGTCAACCAAAGGGTTAAAGGCTTTGAAATGTAGCTTCAGCCAGCGACCTGCATTCCTGAAATGCCAGAAAAGCTGGAAAAGGCAGCTGGCACCCCTCCCTGCAGCCTGGGCTGAGCAGCCGGGCCTTAATATGGCAGAGAGATGCCTTTCCAGCCCCCAACAAGCTGGAGAGTGGGGGTCCCAGTACAGGCCCCATGCAGGCTCCTGGGCACCCCCACCACTCCAAGCTGCTGCAGGGTTGGTGGGCTTGCAGGCAAAACAAAGCCAAAGCATCACCTTCCTCCCATGTTCTCCAGTCACAGCACAGAAGAGTCTCTGAGCCATCTCGAGCTGCTTTCAACTTATGCCAATAAAACAGCCCTTCTGCAGGACACTTGTGCCACTCCGCTATACCCATCACATACCTCTGCCATGGGCACTGATATCAGCATGGAACAGCAAATATGCACAGTGGATAAAGTCCACCCCACAGTCCCCGGGGGTCCCTGCACCAAAGGGGTATCAGTGTTGCAACATGAGCATGGTTTGGCTTCCACTTCATAAGCAAAGCCCAAAATACTTTCCTCTTTGACGTGTCTCGACGTCAGTCAGCAGCATCTCCTTGCCTGGGCTCCCTGGGTATGGGCTCTTGCTGGAGATGTGGTATTTTCCAAAGACAAATGTCACATTTTAAAATGTGTTGATAAGCAGCCTTCGTTAAAAACTACTTTAAAGACAACCATCTAATGAAAACACCAACAATCTGAAGTCTTCTGTGGGGATGGCACAGCAACAGACTCCTCCTGGTCCTTCTCATCTACCAGCCATAAACATCCAAGTATGCTGTCAAATTAAGGGATTTTCCCCTCCTTTTCTCCCCACCATCCACAAATGTCTCCTGTGAATGTTTGTCTTTCCAGTCCAAATGCAGCTCGCTCCAAGCTTTCATTTCAGAGCAAAGAAGGCAAGATGACAAATGCTATTTAAATATATGGCAATGAATTTAAAACGTGTGTTCATCCTACTCTGCCATGCTAGGCTTTGAGATGAGTTACTGCAATGCCTGAAGTGTGATTTAGAGAAAGTAATCATGGAAGTCAAACATAAAGAATTACACCTTTTAGAAAAAGGAAAGTAAGTATGTCATTCAAATAACAATTAATTTATGCCTGCCTTCCAGTTGCAAATTATTTATTCAAACACAGCTCCACGATTTAAACAGCGCGGTATCCCCTGCAGGCTCTTCCTCTACTATCTGTGTTCACTGGATCATACTTGTTTGAGAGAGTGCACTGGGGAGAAACACAACACAGACTGCAGCAAGACAGGACTACAGTGCCAGAGAGGAGATTTCACTGCACAGAGGTAATAGCTGAGGTCCGAGCCTGTGAGAGCAGCATTCCCAGCACCCACAATCCCACAAGGCTGCTGCTCTGCATTTCAAGACATGATTTGCTATAGACCATGTGGACTGGTGACACCAAGTCCTCACCACACAGGAGGCAAAAATATATGAAAAAGGGGAGAAAGGAAAGAAAAGTTTCTACTCCCACACTCCTGACAGGAATCCAGGTCTTATCGCCAGCTGGTTTTCATGGGTCAGTACAGGTGGCTGTACTGGTGAAGCCAACATTTTACTCTCTGGCCCTGATAACTTTTGGTTTAGTGAGACAACCTTTGTGTCACATCAGCCGTGCAAGCAGTGGGGGCCAAAAGGCTTGCAAAGCTGTTTCTAACCTGCTCATCCTGCCCTGCAGACCGGGTATAAGTCCTAGATGTGCCCACAAGCCGCCAAGAAGAGGTGAAAACTTCTTCCCCTGATAGTTTCCTCTCTAAAGAGAGACTGTCCAGAGGTAGCCTGGTCAATCATACCAATCCCCCCACCCCCAGCTGTTCTCTTCCACATGGGGTCCGTGTTCCCTTGACAATATGCAGGCATCTGTTACATGGGGGTGCAAGTGGCAGGAGAGAGGTGGGTGTATGGCTCCTGGGTGCCTTCCTGGCCTGCAATGTGCACTCATTTGCTTGCTTACCGTGATTCCCTGCAGTCCCTGCAGAGCCTGAGATACCGCAGTCAATTTACACCACCAGCAGCTCCAAAAAAGCTGCTTCAAAAGCAACCAGGAGGATCCAACGCTCTCAGTGGGGAGTGTTCTCACCTAGCTAAAAAGGACCCATTTTCTGCTGGATTTCCAAATATCAACACCTTGAAGCCTGGTCCATGACAGCCCTCTCAGATCCTGCTGTATCAGTTCTCTGCCAAGGGAAGCATCCTTCCACTGACAGCTTGGTTATAAACATGAGGTTTCAGGTAATTGCCTGGTTCTAGGACACGGGACTTTAGAAGGGACAACAAAAACTATAATATTCATAGGAAAACAATGGGAGTTTGTAGACAACCTGAAGTCTCCTTCCATTGTTATTTCAGTTAAAGTCGAGACAAACAGATGATGGAAAAATGGGCTAAACCTGAGACGAAGCAGCAGGCTTAACAGAGGAAGATTCATGATCTTAATTTCTGAAATATTCTGGAAACAATTACGGCCACTCAATAACCCACAGAATTTGCCTACTATCCTTTCATTGTAGCTTACATTTGCTACAAAGCTGTGTTTTATGGGCTTGAAAAGTTATACAGCCCCCCTCTTTGGGGACTCCATTGTATCAGATATTTTGCAGTACTGCCAGAAATAACCAAACCCTTCATGAACTAGAGGGTTATTGCTGGCATGGAATTTCCTTTGTTCCAATTACAGAATCTCATTTTTCTGTCTTGCTTCCAATTGTGCTTTCATTGTTTATGATTTGTATGATTAAAACAAACCACGGTACATTGGCAACAGCAGGGAAATCTGAGACTTCTAGCTTGAAGAAGAGATTTGGCAAGGTGCTAAAAATATATTAATTTTGAATCAGTACAAAGAGAACAAGAGTTAATGCTGGTGATTTAGATTAATGTACACGTTTGTCCTGAGAAATTTGGAAATGGCAATATCTAACAGTAATGCTTAATGTGCTTACAAGTTTTGCAGTGGGCAGATGTTGCTGTCATTCTATTCAGAACAGCTTGAAAGGAATATACTTGTGTAAGCAGATTATTAAACTCTGAGAATCTAGATTTTAATAGGCTTTTAGTATTAAATGCTGCAAAACCGTGATACCGTATATAAGGTTCAAATCACCTTTGAGATTCCGATGCATAACTCTCATAGGAACTGGCATGAATTTTATATCTTAGCACCTACTTGACTTAAGCTGAAGGCTTTAAATGAGCTAATTATCCAGTCAGGAATCCAGTGATAAGAATCACACTCTGTTTTTTCTCTACACTGGATGGAGATGGTAAGAGAGGCTAGACAACATCTCACCACCTCACTCCACCAACATGAGGTCTGGTGAGAAGATGGGGCATGAAGACAGAACAGAGGCAAGGAGGGGCATTACAGAAACCCTCACTTAGGCAGCTTTAAGCTGTTGCACACTTACCCTGTCTACAGGTCTGTCTCAGGGAATTGCCTGGAACTGAGCCCAGGAAAGCTGCAAAGAGGTGTACAGGGATGCAAAGAGACAAAGGAAGACCCGGAAGGTCTGGGCCACAGCTACCGCCAACACTCAAGCGCTGTGACCCCTCAACAAACTCTTTGCAAGTGGTAAAATGTGCCATGTGTGGCATTTGCTGTGACTCTTTGTGTCATCCCACAAAAGCACAATGTGTTTTTGCACACTTTGAAAAGTGTGAAAAGCAGGGATGTGTTGCCTTTTATTTTTTCTTCCCTCTTTGGTTTATGTTCTTCCACCACACAGCAACAGCACAGCGAAAGACACAGGTATTTCTCTGCCCGACCAGAAAAATCAACCTCCTTTGTACAGTTGTTGCTGTTTGCAAGCCATTATTTCAAGGCACTATGTCCTAAATCCACAATAGGGATGACAATCAAACTATTAACCCAAAGGTGAAACTTCAGGAAGGAGGATGAATTCTTGTCATTACATCATTTCAAGTGGAGAAGTAAATGACCACAAAGTAAGACTCAGTAAAAGAAAATGAGGGGTAAATCATATTAAAAAGGCTGGAATACACAAAGCAGGATGAGTGACCCATCAGCAGAGCACATTGCATGGCAGCCCCACTGCAAGCCAAGGTGTAGAAAGCTCTCAGTCAAGTGGGTTCTCAAAACTCTTCATCTCAGGGGGCTTGCAAGGGGCTGCACCAGGCAAGGAGTGCAGCCCATAACCTTTCTCCATCAGTGGGAAATCTCAGAGCCAGAGGTGAAAAAAAACGAGAACTTAACTCTGCAAGTAGAGTTGGACCTTGATCCCCACAACAAGGAAAGCATGACCTGCACAGGACTGCACAAAAACGGTTTGCTGTGTCAGGAGGAAAGCAGGATGAAGTACTCCAGCCAGCTATATTGCACTGGAGCCCCAGACAAACACACCAACTTCAATCAGGGCAGAGAGAGTTAAGGGCAAGGAGGAAACAGAGGACGGTTCAAGGCTCAAATTGGGAAATGAGAGCCAGTGGAAAGGCATTGAGTGTGTCCGGCCTGTGGGGACATGCTCACTGTCTGCGGGTAACAAAGCACTGGCACAAACAGGATAGAGTAAATACTGATTCAGAAAAACCACAGGAGGAGGAGCACAGGGTGCAGAAGGGGCTGTTTGCGTCAAATAACAGGATACACATTGTTGGTATTATTTAGTACTTGAGAGCATTGGCAAGGGGCTGTGAAGTTGCTATTCCAAGCATGACTTAATATGTTATAGGAAACGGGTTCTGAACAACTAGCAAATTTTGCTGTGACAAAGAGCTCAGAAAACAGACAAACCAGCAGGGCTCCTCTTTAACTTAAGAAATGCTCGGGTACTGCACTAAAGACGTAAGAGGTAAATAACCACAAACCCTACAGGAATGCCACCAAATCCTAGACATGTCCATGTGGATGCTCACATCAACACTGCAATGCTCAAGCAGTTTTATCTGCACAGCACCAGACATCAAAACACATGGAAACACATCATCCAGGCAAACCATCGCTCTCCCCTGGTCTTCACCTCATGCTGCAAAACTTTCAGCAGCTTCAGCAGGTGCTGTTTAATCAATCCAGGAATCTCCTGCCCTGCTGTGTTGTCCCTCCAACACACATCAGGTTGGTTGAAGTCGCCCAAGAGGACCAGGGCTTGTGAATGTGAGGCTGCTCCTGTCTGTCCATAGAGGAAGGGCCTCATCCACTCAGTCTTCCAGGTCTGGTGGCCTGAAGCAGAGCCTGACTATAACATCACTTATCCCAGCCCTCCCTTTAATCCTGACCCAGTCAGCCCCGCCTCTATTCCCAGGAACTCCATATGCTCTAGCTGGTCACTCACATAGAGTGATCTCTGTAGAGTCATCTACCCTGCCTGTCCTTCCTAAAGAGCTTCTATCCCTCCCTTCCAACACTGCAGTTATAGGAGATATCCTACCACACCTCTGCCACCCTTCTTTCTGGGAACCACTACACGTGTGGGGCAACTACCATGCCAGCACCCTGAAATTAATACTAGATATTCAAAACACACCAAATTTCTTGCAAGAAGTGATAACATGGAGTCTGATGACCAACAAGCGTTCACCAGTCCAGCAGGAGAACTGCTGCAGCCAAGCCAGGAATGCTCCAGCACATAACACACATTCTCAGAGCTGCTTTCATAAGAGCTCCCACGCCATGAACAGCTGCTTGGCTCCCTCTTGGGGGAAACACTGAAATAAAGGAACTGGCAGTTTGGGGTACTCGAGCATCGTTACCTTAAATGCTCCTGATTTTCAGGAATCCTCCCAGACTCTCGGAAACAGATGCTAGGCTGGGAAGTCCAAGCACATGAAGCAGTCAGTTTTGACTCTGCATGAAGCAATGCAATTGGCTTTAGAGATCATTTTCACTACGTGTTTGCTTCTATTTGAAATATTCTGCAAATGAGGCCTGGGAGAGGAGTTCCCTGGACCATCACCTTACCTCAGCTTTATTTAGCTGAGTTCCCCCTGTAGTTTCACTGGCAGAAACACCACCAGGTACAAGACACTTTCTCAGCTCGTGGAGCAGAGGGCCACCCTGGGAAGTGTTACAGCTGCAGATGCTAAAAACACAAGGTTGGAACTTACAGTTGAGAGAGGATCTAGATGCTACCACTTCTCCCAGCTGTGGCATCAGCAAGACCTGGACCAGGGCCACTGGCGATGGCCCCAGTGAACTGTCATAAGAAAAGACCTCACCCTAGGTCTTCCTCTCCAGAGCTGCAATAGCTCTGCTTGAGAAGTTCTAATTAACAATCAGTGAGACAATATTGAAATAATCTTTTTTTTTCCAACTGAACTTCTCAGTTAGGCATGGAAACACGAGATTTTCCAGAAATAGGTACCAATAGAGGACACATTTTTCCACAGGCAACATAAGTTCATTTTATTAAGCGTGTGATCTTAGATGCTTGAGTAATTTTTTTTTCAAACTAGAGTTTGATGCTATTTTGGTCTATTCAGTGTTTCAGGTCAGTATTGCAAGTACAGGCTAATTACCACCTGAGGTTACTGATCAAGAAGTCATAATTAATATCTCAACATTTCACCACTTCTTGATTTTATTTCTATTTCTTCCCTTATGCAAACTACTTAATAGCAAAGGATGCTTTGCAAAGTAAGGTGATTAGAGGAGATTTATGTATAATTATAAAAAACATTTCCAAGTTCTATTTCCACATTATTTAACATTCCCAAGGGGCATTTTTTGCAATAAAAATTTCTATTTCTATTAACACTTCCTTCCCCTTCATGCTATGAATTCTGCATTTGCCTGTTTCCATTAATCTCACAGCTACCAGCAGAACATCCTCAGAACCAGTGGAGCAGGGAAAAGTGACCAGGGCATGAGCTGGACCTTGGTGTGAATGGCTCAGTCCAGAGAGGACAGCCAGGACTCAGTGGTGGGAAGACAGTCAGATGGCAGCAGTTGCACCACCAGAGCTCAGTGATCCTGACCTCTTCCAGCACAGAGACATGGCAAGGAGAAACCCAAAAAGGTGGTCTTCCTTGTCCCTCCCTGGGTGGGACAGGGGATGCCAAACACGCTGCCCTGCTACCACTGCACGGAGCCAGGTTGGCAACATCCCCACCCCAGGCCGTCCATGGTGGCAATGCCTTCACTGCTGCTCCAGAGGAGCTATCCCTGGCACTGTGGTGCACCCTCCCACAGAAGCATGGCTGTGTCAAGCTGCTGCTGCTCTCCTGTCTCTGGTGACCACCGCCAACCCACCCTGACCTAAACTAGTCAGGGATGCAGAGTTTTTACTGAGCACAAAACTCAGTGGAGGGCAGCACACGACCACTTCTCCCCGTGCAGACTTTGCACATCCATCTGAGCTGCAGCACAAGTGGACACTTGCTCTGCACAAGGTTCTTAAGGGAGTGAGTAGTGTCCTGGTCACAGGCTGCTTGGGCAGCTGGTTAGGAAAAGATAAGCAGTGATGGGGAGAGGGAGGGAAGGGAGATGTGACTCACCTCTCCACAACTTCTTGCCCATTCCAGCAAAGGGTGTCATTCTGAACAGCAGAGCTGTGGTTGCAGATGTACTCTGGCAAGCTGCTGTAAAAACTGCTGTGAGCCTTCAGCTTTGCAATGAGTTCCCTGAAAGAAAGGGGGGAAGTGATGCTCAGTTAAAAGAGGAAGAGAAGATAGGGTTGGTGCCCCTTAACCCAGTGAAAGTAATCGCCTAAACACAACAAGAAAGCAGCTGAGTGCAAATAAAGTATTAAGCATCAGTTTTATTTCTGAGCTCAAGTAGCTCTTTGCATTGTCCCCCGATGTTAGTCAGTCAAAGGCTGAACCTGTGTTTTCTAGGGCAAAACCTGCTGGTGATGGGGAGGGATGCTGGGGCAGCAGAACCTCAGCCCAACCATAGTGCAGCCAAAAGCCAGATCCAGTCTCTGCACTCTTATGGCACCTAAGGAGAGGTGCCACTGGCTGAGGCCATGAATACATGGGGTACCTCTGAGGAGCAAGTGCTCAGGCTGCCAGCAGTCCCTTCCACTTTGCAGAAGGCAAGAAAGGCCCTTTAAGGACTTTGCCTGACATTGGCCATCCAGCATCCCTGCAAGGGCAAGTAGCATTTCTGATGGCAGACCAGAGCAGGCACTCTCAGCACAAACCTTTACACATATGTCTCATGTTGTACCATCAAAAGTATATGATTTCAAGGTGTACACTGGGTTGGACACAGGGGCACAGTGGGCATTCAAAGGGGCAGATTACACTCACCAAAATGGCTTTGTCCCAGGAAGGCAGGAAGAGCCACAGGAGCAGTGCTTGCACCAGACAGAGCGGATGTGAATCAGGCTGCACCATGACCTTGCACCCTCTCTTGCCAGCACCAAGGACCTTTGTCCCCAGCTGGTTACCTTCAGCACTTGTCCAGAGGTACCAGGACACAGGCTGACCCCAGGGACTCTGACAGCTGCCAGAAAGGGAACAGGGGCTGTGGGAGTGGGATGTGACATTCCCCCAGCCCAGGTCAGTCCCCTCAGGGACACTCAGCAGCTGTCACCAGGAAACACCAGCAGACTTAATTGGGGAAAAGGCACCAAAAGTATGACAATATGAATAGCAGGGACTGGAGGCAGTAAGACTTGGCCTCACAGTCTCCTTGCTTGGTTTCAGCATGTTTTCTCCTTTGGCAAAAGTTTTCTTCTCAGCCTCCTTCCTCGCTGGTGGGAGGATAAGGAATCAGCACCTGGAGCGCTCTCAGTGCCATCCCCTGGGTGCCGCAATGGGGGAACCTCCATGCCCTGCCAGCGGGGAGGAGCTGCCCTGCAAGCTTAGGCAGATTGGTGTGCAGAGGGGATGCCCAGCTCCCTCTGTCCCTCTTTGCTTTGGGATTCCATGGGGTTCCCTCTCCAGCTGAAGCCCTGGACAGCCAGCTGGGGGCAGGCGACACAAGGAGAAGCCGCGAAGGAGCCTGTGCTCTGTGCTGCCTTTTCACTGCCAAGGAGCCTGTTCCTGCCCTGGTGGGACAGGCACAGCCCCCGCAGGCAGACCCGCAGCCCACGGAGGCTGAGGGCCATCCCAGTCCTCCCTCTGGCCACCACAGCACATCCTGCACAGGAATTGCAAACACCGACCAGTCCGTCATTGTCCATAACAACGAATAAGAGTTTGTCTGTTGAGTGAAAGCCCCTCCAAAGGGTGGGAATTCAGCCCACAGCCTCCTGCACAGACCAGAGGGGTGCTTCAGTCACCTCCTGCAATCACCTCCTACATCCATCTCCTGCACTGGCCTTACAGCTGGGCAGGAGGTCCAACCAACACCATTTGGCAAGCCAAACTGAGGCAAGACCTGGGTCTTCAGTTAGGCCAAAACCCAGGCGGGACACGCCTCACTGTCCCTTGCACCCAGCTCCTCACATCCCAGGCACTGCCTTGCTCCTCTTCCACAAACCCCAGCAGCACTGTGGAGAACAGATGGAAGAGAACTTTCCTGGGGAGCAGAGTTCTCTGATGGGCAGGGAGAAACTCCTCTGTATCTGCAGGTATGAGCCCACATAATTCATCTTTGCACATTTCATTAGACTTCAGAGTCCTCAAAAGACATCTCCATCAGAGCCTGGGCTGCGTAACCCTCCGACGTGTTGAGACAACGGAGGAATGCAAGCCCTGGTGCTGCATCTCCTGGGAACTGTATCAAGAATGTGGCCCTGTTAGTTTTCAAAGAAAATCCATCCAACATACTCTATATTGCCAGTTTCAAAAATTGCCAAGCTTGCCTGTTTCTCTTCCACAGAGATTCTTCTTCTATTCAAGACAGCAGTAAAGGCACTGCTTATCTCTAGGTGTGCTTTCAGATGCAGGGGGGAGATGCTGCTCCCTAACACATCAGCATGAGCCCACCTAATTACAGCTTCTGTGTACAGGGGGAAGGAAGCACGAGGTGCAGCACCAGCATTGGAGGCACCTGCTTCACTTACAAAATACTCAGTAAAAGGCTGTTAACATTTCTGAACTACCATAAAACACTACACAAAAAAACATGAAATGCATCCCCTTTACCTACACACACAGTGTAACACACAACATTTCAGGCTGGAGTGACCAATTCCACATGTAACTGTGAGTGTTTCTGACACTACAGCAGTACCCAAGAAACCCAGCCAAGGCATTTGGTGTATGAACCTGGGTGCCTGGTGGATTGCAAAAAGCAAAACAAAGATGAAAAGCAGGAGGCAGTTTTATAGGTTAAAAAAGAATGCACTAGGTGAGAAAACCCACACAGACACCTCGCTGCACTTCAGAGCCAAAACCAAATTTATGGGTAAGGGAAATAAGGAGCTCTCCCATCCACTTCCACAGGGCCATCCCATATGGTGACCACTCCATGGAGCCCATCCAGCAGGTACCACACTCAGCCTGAGCATTCTCACCTCCTCCTGCTCGACAAAGTTTCTTCTTGCTCAATGTGAGTCACCTTCAGAACTTTCTTGTCAACGAAAAGGTCTTCAGGGTAATTAGCTGATCGAACCTGTCTCTGCTGAGCGTGGCCACATAAGCGGCTGATCTGGAAAACATAAACACAGCAGTGTGAGGAAGTGTTGGGACTAGAAGAGCTGCAGGTAAATAGCCAAGATGCACCCTGGCACCTGCACAGGAGCTGGTCTGTCCTGCTGTCATCCCCATCTCGCCCACAGCTCACACAGGCATCTGAAAGCAAACTGCTGCTCTAAGGATACAACCTGGCTTTTGTACAAATACCTGTCCTGTGGGAAGGAACGCAGGAAGCTGCAGGTGAAATTTCTGGGCATCAAAATGCCCCTGTGGGGCTGCCAAAGACCCTGGGCTGCCTCTGCGACCAGCAAGTCTTCCTGTGTCAGGTTAAACTCATGCTGGCAGGAGAGGTCTAGAGACATTCCCTGCTCCTTCCTTCCTGAAAGCTGCAGCATCTCAACTCTACACTCCATCTCTCCAACCAGACTTTTAGGAAACACCTCCCCTCTGAAGGTAAATCCTAACACCCTGGTTCTGCCGCTCATCATCTGCACAAGCTGCACTGCAGATACCCAGGGATAAGCATCACACGCATCGTTACTAATTAAAAGACCCAGGGCCTAACATATAGCAAGCATTGTGGCCACAGCCCAGCCATACCGTGGGAGGTCTTCATTAACAGGGCTCTGCTAGTGGCACAAATTAGATCATTAGCATACAGATGATTTGGTAACCGGCTGCATCAGCGAGGGAAGGAATCCCAACCACCTCGTTAAAGCTCTCTCACATGGTCACTGTCCCGAGACTCACCCAGCAGCACTGTGGCCGCCTCTGCAGTCCCTGCTGCAGTTGGATTTACAGTTGCTTTCTTCTCTGGGACACCACCAAGGGACAATTGTCCCCCATGGCACCACTTGCCACTGTGACACTCGCCTTTTGACACACCCTGTGCTGTTCTGCAGGACTCATCCATGTTGGGTTATGAAGGAAGCTCGGCTGATTATTGGGACCACAAAGGCAGTACAGCTAACACCAACCTCTCTTTCTGTGAGCCTCATCCTACCTCACACATCCAGGTTTGGGACCAACCACACACCCATAAAATGCCCGTTCCTTGCAGAACCTAATTTATCTCCGTGCCACATCAAATCAAGGCAGTCAGCTAAACTCCCAGTTAGCTGCACACTGGAGGTTAAAAGCACACCCACTGCCCAAAGCTACAAGCATCTGATGTGTAAAGAGAAGAGATTAATTCTGTTCTATTACATCCTGCATTTGGGTGGGCAAATAAATTAGTAATGTCACCTCTTTCATTATCAAGAGCAGCACAGTTTGTTTGCTCAGGCTGCCACACAACAAAGAGTAAAACAGAAACCTCCTGGGAGCTGGGCACTGCAGTTTCTGGTTCACAGCATGGTGGGAATAGATGCTGCCACTGGTCCCTTCTGCACCTGCAGTTCCCTTTGCCAAAGCAGCTCCTCCTGCAACTGCCAAGTGATCAGTTTCTGCAGCATCCTACCTGTTTTTTTTCTCCTCTTCCCTCCCTTGGCTGTGTCTCCTCTCTGCCTTGCCAAACCCAAGTCTTGCAGAAGAATGTATCAGCCCAACTGCACTCCCTAAATCATGTAGCAGCCTTCAAACACAGAGGGAGGGAGTCAGAAAAATGACCACATTTTGGTCATTATTTTCTTTGCATTTGGGGCTTTCCTTTAGCACTCATCACCCTCTCATAGGATTTGCAGGTAGTCCCCTGATGCAAGCAGACAGGAATAGGAAGAAAACATGGGACAGCAGGAGACCTGGAAAAGGGCATCTGAGACCTGAGACTCCCCTACTGTGGAATGGGTGTGGACATCCTGTGCTCTCTCTGTGCTGGCTGGTGCCAATATCCCTGGAAAGGGCAGGTCAGCAGGAGAGTGTGAGGATGCACAGAGGGGTCTGTAGACTTTTCCCCTCCAGATGTCAGAGTTGAGAGCAGCCATGAAATCTCCCCAGGGAAACACAAGGTACACAAAAGCTCCAGGACAACAGATACAGAGGAAGCAAATGCCACAGAGCAGCATCGTTGCACCCACACTCTGCAGGGGCACGTAAAGCAGAGGAGAGAAGCGGGAAAAGGTCGGATATTTTAAGCTGCCGTTTATGATAACTCCCTTTGATTCTTCCCAGCTCTTTGAAAAGCCCCTCCTTCCCCTTCCAAAGCCTGGCTTTACAGCTGGCAAAGCCTATTGAACTCCGAGCGAAGAGCAAGTCCAGGATCAAGGCTTTTTCCCAAGAATGCAGAGAGGCGCTGAATGGGAAGGGAGGATCAGAGCGACAGTGCGAACAATGGCACCACCCCGGAGTGTGTTCAAATGGCAAAGCAGCCAGGCAGACCAGGGCTGCCTCATCTCCCACCCAGCACCAAAGGAACCTCTGCTCCCAACTCCCACACAGGAGCTGCAGCTCAGCTGCATCCTTGCAGCCCCACATGGCATCTGGATACCACGGGCTCCTAGAATTATGGGATCATTACGGTTGGAAAAGACCTGTACAATCATCAAGTCCAACTGCTGATCATCAAGTCCAAGCACTGATCACTGAACCCAACCATCCCTCCTGTGAGGGATGAAATCACAAACAGGATTGTGTTAGCTGTGGCATGGGATAGCAGATGAAATCTTCATGGATAAAAGGCAGAAAGTCTGAGCAGTTCATCCAAGATTTTACTCACTTATTTATTCAAGAACCAACTAACCTTTTCAGGAAAAAACCCATCTTGTGAAGTCCCAGTGAAATGGTTATCACCTTTTAGTCAAACAAAACCCCAGCTGAGATTTGAACTTAAAATAAAGTGAGTGAATGTATAAGTAACAGATTGCCTGCTCATTTGCAGAGGCGGCATCGTGTGCGCTTTTGGGGGGGGAGGGAAGGATTTCACAAACCATCTGCCAGAGTCTGCTGGGCCACAAGCAGTCCTAGGACAACAGCTCAGTAATCCTATTTCAATCTTTCCCTCTTTTTGAGTCCCCACTGCAAGCTCAGGAATATATGAACACCGCTTCCCAGTCTGTTCCTATACACGGTTATTTTCAAGCAAGCTCCAAAAAGTCCAGAAAAATGCCACTGCAGGACAGTCAGAGAAGGGACAACACAAGTTCAGGCCTTGACGAGGAAAAAAGTGCGATGCTTCAGCTCTCCAGGTATCACCTGCTCTGGTAGGAGCAAGGACAGTCAGCTCCACAGCACAGTGGTGTGCCTGCAGGAGGGACAGCAATAGGAAGGCAGCATATCTGATGGCATGTGCCAGGAAAAAATCAAGTGACAGCGGTTAATACATGGTTTCCTCCCTTCTTACATTTTGCCACGCAAATATAAAATCTGAAATTCAAAGCAAATCGACAGAACAGAACTGCTGGCTCTTCTCCTCAGGCTCTGCACACTATCAGGGGATTGTAAATACACACCTGCCCTTATCTAAAGTATAGTCACTGTGAGAGCTGTGCAGTCTCTTAATCCATGTCACAGATCAGGCTGAAGTTTGACACACCAGGCCACAAAAAAAAAAAAAGTGTAAGTAAATCAAAGGGTAGTGTGCTTTTTAAGCAACAGGAGTTACACTTTTTGTTTGTTTTTAAAAGAATCTGCCAGTCCACCAAAAAACTGCAGCAAGGGGACACCAGGCAAGCAAAACCCTCCCAAAGACCTGAGCTTTCACAAGCTCCCAAAGCCACTGATACTGTAACAGCCAAAGCAACATTTCCCTACCCCCTCATTACCAAACTCACTAATTACCGAATTTAATTAGCGTTCTCCATGCGAGTGTGACCCAGGCCATAAGGGGAACACTTTTCCTTCTGACGACCACCACCCACTGCTCCACTTCTTTTATTCCAGCTGCAGGGAGGGACCATCCTCAAGCCAGGCACAGCTCCTCGGGCACTGCCTGCAGCCAAGGTCCCCGTGCCCGATGGGGAAGCAGCTGGTTCCCAACATCCTGGGGAGTCACACGCCGTGTAATGGCTCCGCTTTAGAGGGAACATTGATTTGAGAGGAGCACAGGGACAAAGCTAATGGAGTAGCACTATCAGCCCATTTTAACGCTTCCACATTAATTTAAGATAAGAGGTGCCTGAGGACTGCAGAGAACCTGTGGCTGCACGGGAACGATGCATGGTGAGCAGCCAGGGACCAGGTCTGGCACTGCGGCTGCTTCCAGCTGGGTCGACCACATGGGTGTAAAGCACAATACTGATCCACTGGACACCTGCAAGCACACAAACACTGAGATGACTGAGATAAGCTTAATTTATATTGAAGAAATAGCAACCATAGTACCAGGTTCTGTGCAAGGATCAGAACTCTGGTGCAGCTTAGGGAGGGCAGAATCCCCACAGGCACATCCAGCCTGGCTATGGCAGGATGGCATCACTGATACCACCAAGGCTACAAATGGAAACTGCTCTGCTGCCCAGGCATGAGGGAGTGTGGCCACGTGGGGCAAAACCATCTTGCCCTGCCCATCAGCAAGCAAATCCAGGGGGGCAAAGGATTGGAAAGCAGCGCATGTGATCTTCCTGCCAATCTGTGCATCACTTTTAAGAATAAGAACATTTTACAGGTTATTTCCTAGATGATTAAAAAAAAAAAAAGCTAATCGGCTTCCCCTTGGACAAGAAGAAAGTGCATTAGACACTGCTGGATACCTGCTGCTGCCACTTTTCATTCAGCCCAGGAGCTTCACTCTGCTCTAAAGGAGAGCTTGCTGTATTTGACCTTTGCTTAAACTTTATATGGAGTTTCCATTTGTCTTCTCTATGAACTCTTCTGCTTATAGATTCATTCTCCAGGAAGACACAGCATTTTTTTCCCCTCAAGGGGATGGCCTCATTTTTGAAGATTCCTCCTGCAATCTCCTCTGCTCTCTGGAGTTCACGTAAGTCATTTTATACCTATTCACAAGTTTCCTTTGGGAGAAACCACACATTAAACTGAAAAACGATTAACTGTTATAATTGATTTGAACACAGCCTCTAAAAGGGTGATTTGCTACAGTATGAACAGAACATCAAGAGACCATAGAAATCAAGAAAACATGCTGTCTTCAGAGGAACTAACTGGTGCCCACTAAATGCTGGGCGTCCTTGAGTGATATAACCCAGTTTGACCAGTAAGGCTGAAAGCCTCAGTACTGCAGCTGCCTGCATTGGTGCTTCTTCCCCAATTTTTTTTAACAACCTACTCCACTACACATCACAAGTATTATTAGCATTATAAAGATCACATTTGTGCCCTGTTTATCTTCAAAGTCACCATAAAAGTGATCCTGAAGTCTATTACTCAAGTGCTGCTATAGAATTCCGCTTAATTAAATTCCAAAGGGCTTAAACCAAAAATATACATTGCGATGATGTGGGATAGAACATAAACTTTTTAATAGTAGTAACCAAGCACATTTACCATTTCTACAGGTGTAATAAAAATGCTAATATATGCTAATGTTTAGTCTGTGGTTAATGTTTTCTCTTGTTAATTTCCCCAGGGCTTTTATTACTGATTTAAATCTGCCACACTGCCCCAGTGATTGCATCGCCTTCCACAAACGGTACCATGCTCTCAAACGAATGCTGATTAACAGGAGTGAAGAAACATTTGGCTAGGACAAACACTCTTATTATATGCTTCTAATCATTATATACGTTTTGTCAGGAAGATGGGAAAGAGATCATTCCCAGCTCCCTCACTCTTCTCGCAGCAGAAAAGTATGATTATGGGCATAAAAATGAATTTACAAGCCTTTATTTTTAAGAAGCACATCATTATTAACTAAGTAATGCTTGTTCTTCTGGTTCCAGGCACTCAAGCAGAAAGAACAAACTGAGTATGGTAACACAGATGTCTTCTACGAGCACTTCACTAAAATTCCTCATTAATGGAGTACTAAATGTTATTAATCAGCTCTATAGTATTACGATCGCCATTATTCAGACTGCAAGGATTACATAAGAGACAGCATCCTAACTCACTCATGCAGAGCAGCAGGAATCGCGGGAAGTGACCTACTCTCCACGTTGAGGAGAGGAGCATTTAATAATGCATCACCCTTAAATAATGCAATGCTATAATGTGTAAAATGCACACAAACACTAATGCTTAAAATAACAGAGTGCCTGTCACACCAGCGCCCGCGGTGACACCCAGCACATGCTGCAAACATGCGCTACAAACGCTTAGAGACCCCTGCAGCCACTAGTCCAGGTTACACTGAAGGCCATCAGCACCTGGTTTGAAGATCAGGTCTTGCAACTCTTCCCAGACCACGGAGGCATTATGGAGGCATTTTTAAAAGGAAATATAACTTCATTTTTCAGAGAATCATAGAACAATTTGGGCTGGAAGGGACCCTGAAGATCATCTAGTTCCAAATCATGATTCCCATCCTTCGTGTAGAGCACCACAAGACATTTTGCAGAGGTTCAAGTTTCACAGCAGGAACACAGGGCTCAGGGAGGACCAATAGGTGCTCCCTCATTTCTTGTCTGTAAAAACAGCTGTGACCACCAAAGGAGAGAAAAACAAGAGATGGGTCAAGATGCAACGGAAGAGGAGCTAACAGCCCAGCTGCCCTTGCGCACCCCAGCTGCTGCTCAAGGCCCTCCCCATGCACCAGTGTGACCCAAGGGATAACTGGTGCTGGTTCTCAGGCCAAGGAACAGGATGTGCTCCCCATGCAGCCACGTGGATTGGTGTCACAGAGGTGACACATCCTATGGTTACACAGTCACTCTACCACAGAGCCTGCGTAAGGGCAGCCCAGTAGAGCAGTGGGGAGCACAAGGGACTTAAGGATTTCAATCCTTGGTGCCAATTGCTGAAGCTGGATGATTCCCATCTGCACTTCGCTCTGCTCTGCCAGGGCTCAACTGGCTTAAATCAGACAGAGACGAGCACTGTGTTTCCAATGGCTGCTCCCGCTAGGACACACCAACCTGTCCCCAGGAGAATGTGATGCCCAGTGTTACCATTCATGTGCTGCAGCACACAAGGCACCTCCACACTGTGGAGGTGTCCCACCACCTCCTGACTACTGCACTGACCCAGCTTCTCCCAGTGCAGGATGCCCTTTCTCTCAAGGGAACCATGCCTCAGCTTGAGTGAAGCCCTTTCAAACCTACATAAAATAATGCAAACAAGATGTTTCTTCTTTCTGGCATCCCCAGCATGGAGTGTTTAATCCACCAAAGAAAGCTGCTTTGTGTTTAAGCAAAAGGCTGTTTATTGTTATTTATAGGTAGAGAGGAAGTTGGACTAAATGATCACAGTTGTTCCTTCTGCCTTTATAATCCATGACGTATAATTAAAGCACAACTTTTCAAGTCAGCATTTCCCTCCAGCATTTTGTTAATTCCATATTTAACAAAAACTTAGGTATTTCAGTTTGGATAGTTAGGGCAGGCAGCTGGAGCCCCAGCCAGGGCTTGGACCCACCCAGCCAACCAACTAGGAGAGTCAAGAAAAAAAGCATTTTTTGCTTAATTTTCGGCACACACTTAAGCAGTTTTCCCAAGTGGAGACATTTTCTGGAACAGGGCCCCACAGCACACTAATGCACCATTATGGTTTTAAGTTAGATCTGTGCAATCTGATGTTTCTTAGACAACAAAACTAAGACTGTTTTCTTGGAAAGGGAAGTCAGCCTTGCCTGGAAGGTGACAACAGAGCAAAAGCAAAGACGTGGAAGCAAAATCCAGAGAGAAACAGAGCATGTTAGACTGACCTAAGCCAGGTTCAGGAGCAAAACATGACAGCACCCAGAGCCCAGCTCCTGGTGAAGCCCTGAGCCACCAACACATTTCATAGCTAATGAGGTAGGATGGCTGCTTCTGACCCTGGGCTGATGCTCTGCCTTTGGGACTGATTCCCCAAGGAGACTGAAGATGCTCCAAACTCCAACACCCGATTTCCACATTAGCACTGCTTCACCTAACCTGACAGAAGATTTGGACTCAAGGCAGTGAAGCCCATTTCTGCTGAATATGTTGCAATTATACAACTGCATTTTGTGCACACTATAACACACAATTGCTACTTCAAGTCCCTCCTACCAGCTCCTACCAAGACCTTAAAAAAACCATCACTGGGCAAAGCCTGGCAGTACGACAGTTTCAGGCAATCGCCGTGCGCTTGTTATTTTCCTGCCATGGGTTAATCGGTTTCCTTGGCAGATTTCTGTGGGTATTAATATTGTACAGTGTTTGTGCCTACGGCACTACAGAAAGGAACAATCTAAGAGAAATAAATTCCTAGTAGCTTCATTTAGAGAGGAAAAACAGATACCTGCCATCAGTCTGGAATGTAAGCCAGCAAGCCGCAGTCAGAGCCTATAACGGGGTATTTAACAGCAGCTGTGTCAGCTGGGCTGCAAATGTGGTCAATACTGACCCGTCCTTCTTCCCCCCTGCAGCCATGAGCAACAGATTCAATTATTCTTTGAGAATACTTCATTAAATAATTAAAAAGTTACTGCATTACTTTTTCCCCTTTTTTTTTTTCTTAAACCAGACCGATTCAATTTTGGAAGTATAAAGCCATTATAATGTGTCAGCTAGCAATTAGCTACTGTACACTGTTTATTCTTTAATATAATCTTTGAGTAGAAGGACAATATTCTTAGAAACGCAGCATTAACTTGTTCCTCAATGACTTTAATATGGCTCTTTTCAAATTACTGCTCATAAAATCTCAGGGAAGAAAAATTTACTGATGATATCCCATCTCCTTAATTAGTTCTCTCTCTCCCTCAGCAATCCAATAGCAAGCGTAATATTTATTTAAAATAGAGCACACAGGGCTTACTGCTAAATCTGCTTTTAACTGGTGATGTCAAAACAAGCAGGTAAATGCAGTGCCTGCTTTGCAATCTGCACAGACTGTGCTCACAGGTATACACAGCTTTTCAGATTTATATTTCAATAACTGCTTGCACTGAAACCATCCCAAAGGTTTTTACACCACAAAGTGGTTTTTTGCTATAAAATGCCTTTCTCCCTTCCTATGCTGAATGGAAAACCCTTCCAACCCCAAAGGGTTTGGTACTCACCATTCCTCCCCACTCACCCATCCCTTACAAAGGACCATCACCCTACTTATTTCAACCTCCCCATAGAAATATCCCCCCCCAGCAGCCACCTTTTGCTCAATCCATCCACCTTTCTCTTTCCAAACACCTGTCTCTGTTAAAACAACAAAGCTGGAGTCACCAAAGCTCTTCAAATCATTTCCACTGTTAAGCTGCTGAATTTCTTCAGCAGAAAAATTACAAGAATTTATTTTCCAGCGAATCCCAAAGCAACCCCACAGCACATTATCCAGCTCCTGGCAAGGGGGGCACGAGGATCTCCCCATGGCCATGCTGTGGACCTGCCCAAACAAAGCCTAAAACAGAAATGTAACAACTGTCATTAACAGAAAGTGGTAAAAGCATCTCGGCAGAGATTAATTGCTGGTAAAATTAATCCAGTCAAGGCCAACAAAGGGCTTGGGAAGGTCCTGTGTTCTTTTTTTCATTGTGTTTTTTCCTTCATCTGTTGAATTTTCTTAGTTTTGAAGCTGCCAGATGCATTGGAGGTTTTCTTCCCCTGATAGTCAGGCCTAACTTAATCCAATTAAGGGTCAACACCGAGATAATACACTCAAAACATGGCAAACAAGGTAAAAAGGCTCCCATTAGATTTTTGCCCATGATAAAGGAATTAACATTTTTCCCAGAGACAAATCAGGTTTATTGAAAATGTAAATCATTCTTTTCTATAAGGATATAAATAACTGCAGGGCTTTTTTGAGACTTTGTTGTAAGACATCTTGTTTTTACATGTACTGCGGTTAGAACAATTGAATTACAGAATGACTTACAATGTTAGATTAGTTTCTGCTTGATTGAGAATATCTTTATAATGGAAATCGGTGTGCACTTTTAACCTTGTTACAATGCTATATGTCTGATTAATGTATTAAAGTGACTCATTCAACAATAGGCTGTTTTCAGACAGAAATGAAATTAATTCGACTTTATCACAACATCTTTATTAACAGCATTGAACTGAGGACTAATATTTGATTGTGAGAAGCGAATTCCAATAAACTGACATACAACAATTCCAAAGTGAAGTGGGGTAAGCACTGGATGGGTAAAAAAACCACAAAACCAGACTAAACACTTGTAATGCATTTTTGTTTATCTTTGTTACTTTCCGCTCACCTTAGAAATTGTAAGCTGGGCATTTCCACAACTCACTGAAAAGATAAACATTGTGCCCCAAAATCTACAGGTAGTGTTACTGAAGTTTTTTCTGGCTCCCAACAATGGGAACTGCACGAAGCAAGGCTCAGAGATGTCCTTCCTGGACGTTTTTCAGCATCTGCTGGGCAAACCCTTTGGGACTCATCTGCTCTGAGCTTCTGGTTTTGCTGGTCAGGGCCATCCCAGAATCACCTCATGCAGTTCTCACTGTCCTCAAGTGCCCTCTACTCCATGGTTTTTGGGCTGTCCCTCAGGGAGGAGACAGAAAATGGGTAACTTAAATATCAGCACAGGCAGTGGAGGTATCTACAGAAATACCTGCACTCTGGGTCTCTGGAGAGCAGCAGCATGAAGTTTATCTGTACAATGATACAGATCAATATGTGTAATCCAAGAGTTAATAAGCTTTAGAAAGACATTTCTTAATAACATTTAGAAAGACAGTCACCCCCAAATTATCCTCAGTAACCACCCAGAACACTTTTCTCTCCAGGCCAGTGGCTGAGAGCATTGTCTCTACCATTGCCAATAGCATGGAAGAGAATTGGGTGCGAAAATTGATTAGGTTAAAAAGATACACCTGCATAAAGAATTGCAAAATTCTCCAACAGTTGCCTTACTTTTTATTTCCTTTTTCTTTTTAAACATTAATAACTCTGCCAAAGTAGCTGTAGGCTGTCGGCGCAGCTTTCTGCAGCAAGCCTGTGCTTGCTTAAACAGATCTTTGGAAAAATAATGCAGTTAGCAGCAAACTTCACCTTCTGAAAGTAGGCTCCATGCCCTCAGGGGCCTATTAGAGGGGCAACACAACAGGCAGGGATGGAAAAGGCCACCAGTTCATTCTGCAGTAGCCTGACAAGGCAGTGAGGAGCCAGAAATGAGGGGTGCACTGCTGCAGCAGACGGACAAAAAAAACTGCCTGAATTGTTTGTTGGAATTTTTTTCCCGGCTAAATGTATTTGTAGATGGCATCTTTCATGTCTGGTACCTCAAAGCCACTTTACAATAAGATGTAAAAAAGATATAATTCACAGCACCACACACAGGCAGAGAATTCAAAATGAAGCAAACCACTCATTGTAACCCAGCCCTTCATCCTCTCCAGTGCAAAACAAAACGCTGCTGCTCCACCCAGGCAGCTCTGGGCACTATTTCTGCTTTGCAGAGGGTTGCTTTTAAGTTTCTGGTTTGTTCTTGGCTCATTCATCAGCATTGCTAATGGGAGAGATAGTTGTAGTTTTAAGGCAGCAGCACTCACGGGGGTTACTGTCACTGGAAGTAAACTCAGCACGGTTAAGATGAAGGATGCCCGGCGAATGACCCCGGATGGAGGTCTTAGTGGAAACTGCAGTCATGGATAATGAGGCCAAAAGAGGGTTTAGCGTAAAAAGCACAAAGAGATAGATATTGGTGAGCACAAGTGTGGTGTTGCAAAGCTGCAGGTCTAAGCAAGGATAAAAATCTTCAGGAAAGGAAATGGGCCAGAATGTATTTTGCTAATAAAGCATCTATGTTAATAGAGGTTGCAGGAGGCAGCAGCAATATGGGCAGCAATCAAGGGAGCTGTGTCCACAGGGCTGGTACTCAGGGGGTTTATGTCTCTGAAAAAAGAAAGATACGTGGGCAGTTTTGAGAGAGAACCCCAGAGGTAGTTCCACCATTCAGCAGTAAGGGCACAGGGCAATGGCTTTTCTGGAAGGACAGTCTGGACCAAGCTAAATAAGAATAAAGGCAGTTCATGCCATGGATATCGCTTCTCTGTGGGCTCCTCAGAAGCCAGATGGGTCAGCTCAGACCTGGAAGTCCCCTGTTTCTGTCATGCTCCAGCTGGCAGCATCCTTCAAGTAAACCAAATCTAAATCTCAGCAAGCATCCAGAGCATAAGGCTGGGTGAAGTTCAGCTGTAAAGCTCATCCACTAATAGAGCCCCAGCCCTCCCTGTTCAGAGGGGCAGCTCCTCCCCAGCCAGAACCTCTCCCACAGCTTTTGAAGCAGCAGAAGCCTAAAGACACCTGGAGGGAACTTTCTGACACTGTGACCTTTGGTTCAGACTGAAACTCAGTTTTTTACTGCTTAAATCCCATCTACTTCAAGACCTTGCATTATGTCCTTGGCCATTACAATTTATTACAAAATGCAACAGTTTTAAATTTCCAAGTGCAAAGCTCAGAGCCCAAGGAACAGGCACCCCTACACATCCTCTCCTGCAATGTGCACAGCTTGCTTTGTATGACATGGTCACAAGCTCTTTCCCCTCCTACATCCCAAAGCATCCCAGGTCAGGCTGCCCAATCCAGCTGTGATGGGAGTCAGCAAAAAGACGAGGGATGAAAAAAGAAGATGATGCTTGTGTAGTGAAGAAATCTGCAAAACTGATGTCAGGGCATCTCAGAACCAAGTATCTTTTTAAATGCTCAGGAGCCACTTGCAAAACAACAAATTAGCTCCTCCACTAAAACAAGGAACAGGCCAAGCCACAGTACATGCAGACAGTTACACACAGACAATAATCTGCATGAGATCTTTAGGCTTTTTCCAGCTCGGAAAAAAAGCAAGACATCCCATCACATGCAATCTGTGTGCATCTAACTCACACTGCAGCCAACACATGACCTGAAGCGAGATCAAGCCAGGCTCAGTGGGTGCTGTATGATATTCCCACCCATAAAATGCAGCAGTCTAAAAAGCTCCTTTTAAGCTGCAGAGTAGTGGGGATGAAGTTGCCGCCAGCCGAGAGATCTGCCTCAGACTGAAGTCAACGAACAGATTCATGTGAGCTTCAGTGCAAAGTTGGGTTGGACATCAAACGTGCTGTCAAAGGATGCTCCATGTGCTGCCGTGTGTGCATGCAGGGAGGAAGGGGCACTGTCAGCAGCTACCTTCTACTTTTAGTTAAAAAAAAAAGTATCACTGTAAATTCCCTTGAAATGGCACAACATGCCAGAGGCTAGAAAACATCCAGTTAAAAGGACAGAGGGAGAGTAAAAAAGCATAATGCAGTATAAAAGTTTACAAACTGAAACAAAATCAAATGCTATTTTTAAATTATACCTGTGCTGATGTTCAATGCCACCTTCTCTGGCTTTGCAGTGACAGGTTTGAGCATCACTGGCCACTTCCACCCAGTACCTCTGCACAGCCCCACACACTCAGTCTGCTTCATGTGGACCCAATTCAGTGACAATTTGATTCAGAGCCTTGCCATGCCACCAGGGCAAGCAGAGGGCAGACCAGCATGCCACTCTGCCCACACTGGATCCCAGCAGGAAAAAGGCAAGGCTAATCAAAGACCATGACAGCGTGCTACCTGTGTCCTCCAGAGGCAAAGCGCTTGTTAGCAGTGAATTAATTAATTGTGACACCAATGGCCTCCCTCCCCAGGCCAGACAAGAGGTAAAGGCTGAGAATAACCTCTGAGTCTCACTCCCTTAGAGAGGCACGTGACGGTCAAGAGCATTCATGTCCCTTCCAAAACTGAGATGCAGACTTAATTTGCTTAATTTGCTTCTGTGTATTTGATTACTAAATCAGAGACTGAAGTCCAATAGCAGAATGCCAAAGTAGCTGGATCCACATTGCTGACACTGGGCAGGCATGAATAATTTTTGCCCTTACTCTTTTAGTACCAGACAAGGCACCAAGAACATGGGAATTTCTAGCTCAAAATCAACACCTGGAAGTTCAACACCTTGCCATACGCTTCCACAAGTATCAGAAAATCTTTACTACCTGAAACCTCTTCAGACAACTAATCATAGTACTCCCAAGGTCTTTTCACAGGAATGGGAATGCTGCTGATACTGCCCACAGTAATAAGGTTTATTTTCATCCTGCAGGGGGAACAGATGCTTACTTTACCACGCCTTATCGGGCTCTTACACTGCCTATCACAAAATGGATAACAGAAGTACATTATACACACACCTTGGGACAGCTACAAGGGGGTCTGAGATCACTGACAACCAAAACCTCACCTGTATTTCCAGCTTTAAGTGAAAAATGGAGCGAGCTACCAGTGAGCATTAGAGAATAGCCTGAGGATTAAACTTCACCAATAAAGAACCTGAAAATACAGAGGCTGTATTTCCAGCTGACTATCCCAGGAGTAATGCCAATAGAAAGCAACCCGCATTAAAAGTACAAAGAAACCAATCGCTGCATCTCAGAGGGAAGGACTTCGCAAACGCCGCTGCAATTTCAAAGCTTTCCTCACAAGTCTCTTGCCAGCTCTAGCTCAGAAAGAAAAATCCATTAGCAGATAGGAAAACTCACCAGAGCTCCCTGCTGCTGCATCCCACCGAGCAAAGTAGCTTCCAGCAAGTTAGCAGGTGCAACAGCTCCAAAAGCAGACCCAGGGAAAATAGTCCCGGCATTGCCGTGCTGACAAATGCACTAAATTACTGTGCATGGCAACAGGTGATATTTTCATCCCTGCATGCCAGAAGTCCCTCTATTTACATATTTTTGATTTTCATCCCTGTGTATTTGTTGGTAGTGCTGATCTGTACACCAACTGCGGCAGAGCACTGCTCCTCTCCACGGTGCTGCAACCAACCAAAGTACATGGTTGTCTTTACAGCATGCTCAGGGACTCCCTGCCAGGGTCCCCTAAAAATCTAGGGGCAAACAAGAGTCCAGGTTGCCTGACTCTGTTCCTGCCTGGGGCTCCCTTGGCAGCTTCCCAAGACCAGCATCACAGCTGGGTTCATACCAGGCACTCTACCTGAGCCAGGTGAGGTGAGCACTCCAGCCCTGAAGAGAAGGACTTGGGGGTGTGGGTGGACAAGAAGCTCAACCTGAGCCCAGCAATGCGCACTTGCAGCCCAAAAAGCCAACTGTGTCCTGGGCTGCATCAAAAGCAGTGTGGGCAGCGGGTGAAGGAGGTGATTCTGCCCCACTGCTCTGCTCTGGTGAGACCCATCGAAGCACTACATCCAGCCCTGCAGCTCCCTAACATAGGAAGGACATGGACCTGTTGGAGCAAGGGCGAAAAAAGTGATCAGAGGGCTGGAGCACCTCTGCTATGGAGACAGGCTGAGAGAGTTGGGGTTGTTCAGCCTGGACATGAGAAGGCTCTGAGGAGATCTTACTGCACCTTCCTAAAGAAGCTACAAGAGAGCTGGAGAGGGATTTTTGACAAGGGCATGGAGACAGGATGAGAAGGAATAGCTTTAAACTGACAGAGGGCAGGTTTAGAAATTCTTGACTGTGAGTGTGGTGAGGCCCTGGCACAGATGCTGTGGCTGCCCCATCAAGGCCAGACTGCACAAGACTTTTGAGCAACCTGGTTTAATGGAAGGTGTCCCTGCCCATGGCAGGGAGTGTTGGGACTTCATGATCTTTAAGGTCTGCTCCAACATAAACCATCCTATGATTGTAACCCCAGAGGAGATCAACTATTAGCTATGCAAGACACAAAGATTGTTTCTCTTGTAATTCTAACGACAGTGAAAGCATTAACTTTTAGAAGTGCTGAGATTGAATATTCTATTAAATTTTTTGTACTGCGTCTCTCCCAGTTGTCTTCGTTTGTGGTAAAAAGCACAAACAGACTGACTAAAATCGCTCTTCCCTACACTCATGATTAAAATATCTACAAGAGGTGGACATACTAGGCGGATTTTCAACCAGGGAAAAAGTAGAAGATTGGAAAATTAATACAGATATAGCCCTAGACAGCAAATTTTTTTCCCAATGTGCACTGAGAGTCAGTCTCCTTGATAAAGTATTTTAATAGCATGTTTTAGGGGTGAAGCTTTTAAACAGACAAATTGTAGAAATAATAAAGCCCTAACACACACTACTGCTGACAAATTAGCTACTAAAGCAAGGCTTGGGATGGGAATTGTTTACTGTCATATTACTGAATTCACTCTTCTGCATTGCTGTTTACAGACCAGGGACACACGGGCTCACATTTAAATGCATGCCTGGAAGCACACAGTTCCCAAAAGTAGATTAACAGCAGCATGACTTCCTCAACTTGGGAACTGCAGAGCTGCTCAGAAACCTACCCGGAGGCTCTGCAACACCTCTGGAGCTCAAGTTCACATGCCCTTTGTAGGCAGCTCTGCTGCAACCTATAAAAGGGTCCAGGTCTTCACATGAATGCCCATACCCAGCCTAGGGGTGGGTGGCAAGGGGGAAAGAGGAACAACCACATGCAGGAAGGATGCTCAGTCAGGTAATACATCCAAGGATCTGAAACACCAGGAGGAAAAACTACTGCTGCAGAAATGCCACCAATGCTGTGAAAAACAAAAGAAGCCCAAAGGTCAGGCAAGGGCAGTAGTGTTATCATTCAGGCTATAATCACTATGGGTATGGAAGATAGGTTTTCCATAATTCCAGGAGATTTTAATAACAAATAACCTATTCTTAATACCATACAGGTGGATAGAACTTGGCCTATGGAAGCAATGGTGGCCAAGGTCAGTAACAAAAGAGGTCAGTATGAGGAACTAGGCCAGAACTAAACCCCCACATTTTCAAAGACAACCTCTGTGGCATTTCATACTTTGATATGACCACAGTGTCTAAAACCAATCATATTTACAGGATAACAGTAAATACAACTGTTTGCTTCTGGTTATATTCTTTGAAACTCAGTATGTGCTGGTAAGTTTAACCAAGAAACTTTCATTCTAGCACAGCTAAATAAAAAAGCTGTATTCTATCACATACAGAGTGATACCTTAGAGAGAGATTTACCCCAGATTACCCCAGATGCAGCCCAGCTATCAGAGTCAGGCCACTGCCAATACTGTAGTTCAGACTTCCATTGTCAGTGCTTCCATTACTGCCTTATTTCTCTACTGAACAGCTCATACACTCACTCGTTTAAAAAAGGTTGCTCTGGGCTCAGGTTTGACATAAGAGCCTTAGCTGAGCAACATCAGTGTTTTAAAAACAAACTTCAAGAACCCAGTGGCCATTCTCTTTTAGTGACAATTGCCAGGCAACTAGCTTGCTTGGCTTGGATTTTTTCCTCTGCACTCCTCTAACTCAAAAACGTCTCTAGAGCAAATAAAAGAATCACTCAAGTGTTAAACAATCAGGAGAAGTTATGTTTAAATAAGTACCTCACTACATATGGCACTAATGAATTCAAACAGCTCTATCAAGTATGAAAGCACAATGGTTTTGCAATGCCCACTAATTTTTTATTGTAAAGGAAGTCAGTGTATATTCTGGTTTGGCACAGGGTGAGCAGATTGTAGCTCTACTGCTTTGGCTTGTGCTTTTGGTGGTGCTTCATCTACTTATTCTCTGTGGACAGATCAAGGTGTTAATATTCAGTAATAAAAGAGACACTCAAGTTCATTAACTGCATACATGGATATCTTCAAGAAAAAGTGCATTTTTGTTGTTGTGCCAATAAAAGTAGGACATGGGAGAACAAACACTGATCCTTTTAGGATCGTACAGCCATGTCCATGTTGTCTGTGCTCATGAAACCTGGCATACAGCCTGCAAGGGCAATGTTTTTGTTCTGCCTTAGCACTTAAAAGAACGGCAGGTTTGCTGGTGCAAAACACGTTGGAAGCTTTTGCTCAAAACTGAATATGTCAACTGATCTTTTCAGATCAAATAGGTTCACACTACATGTGGAAGTAAATTTTGTTTCTTACTGCCTTGGAAATGCCAACTGGGCTTAGAGTTGAGCTGGGTTTTCTCTCATTATCACCTGTAATATGACTTCTCCATCTCACCTGACCTCAAGCTAAACCTAAAGTTACATTTCTGCTCCTTTGCTGTTCCAGAGAAGACTGACAGGTTTTGAGTGAAGCAAGAAGAACCTGCCCTGGCTCCATGGCACCAGAGCTGCTGCTCCTGGACCATCAGCTGAAACATCCCTGCACAGGAAGTGCTTGGCAGGCTGCTATAAAACTGGGATTTTCTGCAGAAAGGGCCTAAGGCAGGTTGAAAGGCAATGTCCTACACCGTATCCTGGAGGCTAAAATGCTGCCCATGAGTCCTGCCTGCACCCATCTGCCCAGGTGACCAAGCCACAGCCTCCTCCTGGTCACGGCAACACAAGAGTAATCCAGCATACTGGAATGTGGTCCCTAAATCCCTTCTAAGCAACAGAGAGCTCTCTCCGTGTGTACCAAACTACCCAGGTGGTGTGACACCACACAAGTGCCACGTCATTATTTCACAGCCAGCATGAGTGTGGTGGCATGTCTTGGGCAATCACTAGCAAAGAAGGCACAGCAAATGGCAGGGCAGAGTGCTGCTGGCTGAGTGCCATATAGCTCAAAATCCATAAGCTGATACATTTCCACAGTCCCCCAAAAAAAGATAAGAGTTACTCGCAGTGCAAGTAGTACAGTGACCTACATAAACAAAGCCCTTTTGTAAACAGAAGTCAAGAATGGCAGGAACAAGCAGCTAATAGGGAAACAGTGTCAGATTTTAATCATTGTTGGCTTTAAGCAAACTATTACAACACTCCTGCACTTTGCCCCATTCCCAATTCTACCCTACCTACATGGAGCAGCTCAATTGTGTCTTAAGAAAAATCTCCTCTGCAGAACAAGCATCGTATTACCACAGTACATTTGTCCTTGGTGTTCAAACAGAGCAGTAGGATTTTCAGAACAAGAAAGCCTCAGTTTCTCAGGAGGCTCAGAAGTTCACAATCTTTTTTTAAAAAATCAAGTCACTTCTAAGTGACTTCTAAGTGACTTTCCCCTGCGATTAAATGCAGCCCAAAAATGCAATGAATTACCAAAAGATGGAGAATCAGATTTCCTTTGGTAAATCAGGGGCTGGATGTCATAGCATGTGCCTCTACTTGGCATCTATTTGGATGTACATTTTAGGGATGTTAAAGGAGGCAGGGAACACCTGGAGAGCAGGACCAGCCTTTCACAGCTTCCCAAGGTAAGCACAGCACTCAGGAAGAACTGAAAATGATGGGACATCTCAGCTTCCAACCTCACACCCCAGCTACAAAGCTGATGCCACGGTGAGTCCAGACCCTTCTGCTCTGATCAACCTGAAAAGAGGAAAAGCCCTTAACTGAAACACAGGCCCTGCAATCACCAGTTTCAAATGCCACCAAAAGCTTTTAAAAAAAATCAGAATGGGAGGGAAGCAGCTGGTAATTGAGGCATTTGGGGTTTGCTGGGTGGAAGAAAGGGACAGCATAGCTTCAGCACGTAGAGGTCATGGTACACAAGCCCTCCCACAGCAGCAAGCTTGGGGAACTGCAGAGATCTACTCACAGTTGCCGAGAGCTTTCCTCCGCTCTTCTGCACGTGGACAATCGCATCCCGCACCAGGGAGAACAGGTTCAGGAGGACGTGCTCCATGTCGTAGATGCCGTGCATGCCTTTGGTCAGCCCTTCCAGGGACCCGATGTACTCCCTCCAGTGGTTATGGATCTCCACCACACCCGCCAGGCATCCCTGCATCACCACACTGCAGTAGCCGGCACAGGGCTTGGCCAGGAGCAGCCCCTGGCAGTGAGAGCAGTACCACATCTTCAGCAGCGCCCGTCCGCAGTCCTTGCTGAATTTCAGGTGGTCCGTGGTGTTTATCACCTCAATCCCCAGGTTCAGCGCCTGCAGGAAGACCCGTGTGGCCTGCAGTGACTTGGACACCTGCGTCATCATCACCTTTGGGTAGTTACCAAAGACTTTGAGGTCTCTCCTGGCTGCCCGCAGGCATTCGGTCATTTCCAAGGAAGGATCGGGGGAGCCAGGATTAATCAAGTGGGAGTAAACCAAAGGGAACAAACTGTCAAAAAATTCATTTATCATGTCATTAACACTGATGTCGGAGCCCAATATGTACAGAGAGACATCAGTAAAAAGTTCTCCAACGAATTTAAGAGCTCCGGGCCCCATGCTCTTGTAGTGGGTCCTAAACATGCTGTTGGTGAAGTTTCTTGCATGCCGTACTACAATTTCAAAGGCTTCTGCAAAACAGAACAAAAGAAAAATGTTATTAAGAGACAATGAGCTCAGAAACAAAGAGAATAATGTTTAATGTTCTACCACATCCCTGCTGCCAGGGCTGGCCCCATCCTGCCTGCCTTGGGTCAAACACCTGCTGGCAGCTGTGCCTGCTGCAAAACTTACCAGCATCAGCAATTTTCAGGGAAAATGCATAAATTCTTTAAACAGAAGCTACATTTCAAAATGGCAAAAAACCCCTATGATCTAGTTAACATTGCAGCTTTTAAAGAAAATATTGATTCAAGAAAACGGCTAGACTGCAATTTCTTTCTTTCTCCCTTTCACACTGATTTGAAATTAACAGGAATTCTATCTCCAGACTTAATTTAAGGCAGAGATAAATGTTCAACAAACTGTACAATGCTTAAAATCAGGAAACAGTAAATGCTGACATTCCGTTATGAAAAGGAAAATATTTATAGGCGCTTAATAACAGAGGATGTTCCAACTCAACCCCCAGCACTAAGTGTCCTCCAAGCCATTGGAAAAGCCCCCACAGTGCTGTGGTTTTCCCAAATGCACCAGGCTCACTTCAGCTGCAGATCCAATGTTTCATCTGCCCTGAATGAGAGCTGTTCCATGGTCCAAGGTGATGCAGAGAGCTGGTGATGCCGTGTCCATCTGTGGGTGCCCAGCCAGGACCACTCTCCACACACACCAGGTTGTGCCAAACTGTCCCATGAAACTCGAGTTTTAAACAGAGACTGTCGTTTTGCCAGGAAAAACCATGGTCCATTTTCCCACTCACCCCTTCAAAGCCTTGAGGACTTTCTGTCCTTACCTCCTCCATGAGGTGAGCAGGAGAGCTCCCAGCAGCACAGTCACTGCACAGGTATTCCTTTAATTATAGCCCTCCTCACCAGGAGACTTCCAAAATATCCACACCCCACTATGTAAAAACAACATACCTATGCACACACACACCAGTTAGCATGTTAAAGCATCAGAAGGGGATGCCATTGGTGCAAACTGAAGTCTCTTTCTTTGGCCAATCTCTCTCTACCAGCCTGAGTCCCATCCTCCAGGGTACTATTCATAAAATGCTAAAAATAATGAACAGCCTCTCAGTTCACAGGTCACTGACACCCTGCGATGTAGCTGCTCTGAGCTGTGTCACTCTGGAAACACACATCCAGGCTCAATTTGCATGAAAATTATTCATGTTCAATAATTAAAGGGAATGTTTAATTTTTAAAGCCATAAGTGTTATTTCCCCATTTGTTAAGGCTGGGATGCAGCTGAGGGTGGCCTGACGTGTCTCCACAGGGGTTCAGTATCAACACTATCACAAGCAATGTCAGGCCTTGCTGCTCGCCCTGCATAACCTCTCACCTTACTCAAGAGCTTTTAAGACCATCACATCTCCAGGATTTCCAGCTCTTTCTTCCCAGGTGCATCCTATGCAGGAATGCCTGGTGGTACAGGGACCAGGTGCTGTTGCTGTCCCCCACACCAGCATGCAGAAAGCTGTGGTGTAAGCAGAGAGCAAAGCAGAAATGATTGATATAGTTCTGCAAACACTGTCTCCATCCCATTTGGTGCCTGCACACACCCCAGGCATGTTGCTGAAGCATTTTGTCCACAGCTCCCGACACTCGCACCAGGACTGTCCCAGCAAGCCCAGAACAACCATCTGCGCTCCTAGGAGACAGCAATCCTTCCTAACAGCACAGATTGAGGGATGCAGTGGTGCAAGGACACAGGGCCCCTCTCTCCATGCCTCCTTCTCCATAACAGCTGGCATCCTGCCCCTCAGCCCCGTACAGAGGACGGTAAAGCTCTCCAGCACAATGGCAAGTCTGACACAGAGTGGGCTGTGCAAGCAGAGCAAATTCTAGTTGCACTGTTACTAAAAGTTTTAAAACAAAAAAGATCTCTTTAAAGAGGGCACATGGATTACAAAACTTTTTCCCCCCCTTCTTTATCCTCAAGAGCACCAGAATAGCTTTTTCCTCAAAGAGCACAAAGAACTTTTTGCACCAGTGTTTTTTTGACAGCACTGGAGACAGTGCCAGGATTTTCATGCTGTGCCTCACCATTCGCCTTTAACCTCTTCTCTGTTAGTTCCTTTAGAAAAAGTCATCCCTCTTCCATTTTCTCACTCCTCTGTGCTTTTCCAGTTATCATCAGAGCCAAAAGACTCTTCACTGATTAGAAAAATATTCCAAGCTCCTATGCAAACCTCCTACGGCGAGAAATGCTTCAGAAAGGAATGGAGAACAGTGCCATATCAACAGAGCATGCACACACAGTCCCACTGCTCTAAAGGTCATGACATGCACATAATTTTTATCATAATAACTGGCTGAGAGTGTCTATATTATGCGCCTTGGAGCTTTTGCATATATCCATTAGAAAGCGCAACAGGGACTATAAACGCATACAGAGACTCCTGCTGCCCTGTTAATAGATGCAAGAAATAATAAAACTTTGTAAAAAAGGAGTCTTGCACATCCAAAATCGCTCCCACCCAACTCCCGTAGTAGGTGCTTATTCTAAAATATCCCTCGCAAAGCACCGGCTGCAGGAACAGCAAATCCCCAGACACCAGCAGCTGCAGTGACCCACGGCCAGGCTCTGAGCACTTCAAAGAGGAGGAAACTTTGCAGGTCAGTCCCCTGTGCTCCCACGAGGGAGCCTTGCAATGAAACAGAGGGGATAGCACATTACAGAAGCAACGTGGGCTTCTGATCCCCCATAAAATCCCACAGCCTGGATTTGCTGCTGGTAAAATCTGCCCTGCTTATAACATGGCATTATTGAAACTCCCATTGCTGGAGGATAATTCAATCTTTTCTTTCTTCTTCTATTTTTTTTTTATTTCAGGGATATTTTCAAAAGCTGCCACTGAGAGCAGTCAGTTTGCAGGTCTGGCTGAAGCTGAGTGAATACCCTGACAAAGCAAAGCATCAGACTTGCTCCCAACTTCAGGAGGCAAAGGTACTGCGCAGCTGAGCAGGGCTCACGTTTTAAAATCTCCATCACTGTGCTATGCACACACAGCACAGAATAAAAAGTGTTCCTGTAAACACACTAGCAACAAAAGCAGGGTTCAAGAGAATCTTCCTCCTTCATTGGATGCAGAGGAAAGCACAGTGACAAAGGCCAAGAAAAAGGAAGATGTACTTAATGGCTTCATGGCCTCAGCCTTTAATAGTAAGACCAGGTGTTCTTCATGCACCTGGCCACCTGAGCTGGAAGACAGACATGGGGAGTAGAATGAAGACCCCATAATCCAGGAGGAAATAGTCAGGGACCTGCTACACCACCTCAGTCAAGGGCAGTTTATCAGGGCTCCCAAAGGATGCATGAAACAACTGAACCTACCCTAGACCACAGGCACCAGTTGAACAGTATGGGCTATTACTTATTTTTCAGGCAGGACTCTTGCTGAAGCACCTGAAGAAGAATTGCTGCCCTGTTCCAGCAGCCAGAACAGTAGGACTAAGCTCCTTTCAAAGTGTAAAACCTTCCCAGAACGCAGTCCAGGGAGAGCTGCATGACCACTGCAAACTGGCAATTAGGGAAAATAAATTGTAAAAGAGCATAACAGTGCCTTGAGTGGGGATTACTGGCAGGAGAAGGAAATCACTGCCTTCTCAGCTCAGATAATAAGAGTCTACTGCTTAGTAAAAATGCCAGCTTTCCTGAGAAAGCATGTTCACTCCTAAGCTGCAGCAACTTCAAAGGGGTTGATGGCGGGGCCAGAGGAGCTCTGGATTAACCTACTGGCTGCCCCAGGCTGCAGGAGGCTCCAGCCATGTCTGCGACTTGATGGGTTTATTTAAGAGATTATGTGATGCAGTTGCCTGAAGTGCAAGGAGCCGGCAGGAGCGACCCCAGCGAGCCATTCCCACAGAGCATCCCACCGGAGAGCTGAAATCTGACAGCAGTTGCAGAGCTGGGGCAGCTACAGAGACGGCACCTCCAGGTCCAAGCTCAGCAAGTGGAGCTTCACAAGCAGCAGAAGGTGTTTAGAAAGGTGCTGCTGCTGGGAACAGGGAGGTCCATGGTCCCTCTGCCCACCATACTTGCTCACCAAAAAACAGCACCACGGCAGCCACATGGAACCACCTCCTCACTGGGACAAGGTGTGAGCTGGCACACAGCAGGGAGGAGGGAACAGTAGGATCCACCATGGCTGTCAGGCACCATGACATGCCACGGGATTCATGCTTGCACCTCCAGTACTGTGCTGCTCTGATTTTGCTGCAAAGACAAGCTTCCCACATGGACAGCTGCCCTTCTTTGGGTATCACACACCATGCCATTCAAGTCCTCTTTGGCAAAGGCACAGCAAATGGTGAGGGAGTTGTATAGAAAAATGTGCTGCATCAGCAGCAGGTGCATGGGGCACCTTGGAATGGAACAAAAACGGGTGGAGGTGCAGGACTGTGTGACACATGCACCTCTCAGTACATGGACACCAAGGCATTAAAACTGCACCTACAACCTTGATTTTCCTGCTTCTTGACATCCAGGTACAGAAACCCTGCAACCATAAAGCTCTCTGAGCACTTACCATGGCTGCTCCCACTTCCTACCAGGAGCTGAGCTCCTAACTCCCACGTGCACCTTTGCAAAGGATAGTTTGCTCAAAAACTTGTCTTCCTACACTTAACATCTTATCCTGACCATCTTCACAGCGCAGGAACTACAATATGTTTGTTATTGCACTATCAAGAGCCAGTAACAGCAAGGTTCAGTTTCATTTTTTGGGAATCAGGCAAGTAATCCTAGACAAGGTCATGTTTTCACCATCATGTTCCTACACCCCACAAAAGCTTCAGGGCCACCTCCTCCAAGACTCTGTGGCAGACTGGTGAATCCTCATGCACTATCCCAAACTGTAAAACAAACAAGAAACTGATTTCCGTGCAGCAGAAACCTCCCTTGAGATCAACACGGATCACTGGCATTCAGCTGAATTTCTCTCTGCAGATGATAATGCATTTTGTGATTTACTGCACCTTCCCCAGAACGCACCCCAGGCTACAGGCTGCAAATGTGGCATGCAGTGATTCCTTGTCTTGCACGTGGAACCATTTTCAAACCTCACCAGCTCCACATCACAAAATGCACTTTGATGCCTTTTAGGGCATTCTTCCCCAGTGAATCTCATTTATAGATGCAACTGCTCCAGGGATGCGAGTGGCCCAGCCCCTGATGCTCAGTGGATTTGCTGAAGTCCCTCTTTCAGGCTTCAATAGCTCTCCTCACGTCTCTGGAGGGTCCCTGCTCACAGGGCCTGACTCTCTGAGGTCAGCACGGGTCAGAGAGCCTCCAGTCTGACCAGACTTCACCTGCCAAGCTGCCTTGGCTCTTCCTGCTCTCTGGCACTTCATTGCTGACAGGAAAACCTCTCCCTTCACTCCTCAGGACACAAATCATATCAGGAGAGAACTACATACTGGAATCCCTCAGCCCATGAGAATCTCTTCCATCCTGAGGCAAAAACATGGCTGTCCAGGCAGGATGGTGAAAAATTCCTCAGTTAATTAATCTGCTATTAATGAAACTGCTGCATCCCCTGCAGGCCCAGTGTTCCCAAACCTTTAAAAGTCCCATATACCTCAAAAACACCACCAACGTTCATGGATTAGAATTCAAATGTTCATCAAGGAAATGCTAAAAGTTTGGGGGTTCGTAAGTTCGACCAAATATTATCTGACCTGGCAATTGCTGTGGTATTGCTTGGAAAGGGTGAAAGGAGCCAGAGGCATCCACATGTGAGTGAGCTCTGAGAAGGAAACACTTTAATATCTCCAATGAATCAGACAACTTCAGGCCAATCACAACAGCCTGTGTTTCCAAAACACACACAACAGAGCTTACCAAGAGAGGAACAACTGTTTGCAATAACAGCCTGGCTGCCACAGGCACTACTGGTGAGATGAACCCCAAGTCATTTTTCAAACAGCAGGTAGTATTTATTTACCAACTTGAAAAAGGTTTGCAATATATTGAGCAGAAAGGAAACAAAATCTAAGAGAATTTCCCCTGGCAGCAATAAGAGCAGCCTCCAGATTTGTTCCGTTATGATTTACACTACACTGCAAGTTTTTAACAACATTATCTGGAGACAAAAGCTCTTCTAAGCAGCATAATTACTTTTGTCTGTGGCATTACAAAACCCATCAGATGGAGCCACTGCTGCTCTTACAGGGTTTGTTTCTCTGAGAGCATTTGGGTTTAAAGCTTAGGAAATGCTTTTTCCCCAACTATGTCACAGCCTTTGGACTGCTTTTACAATATTGTCACCGCAAAAATTATGGTCTCAAGCTCCCAAATTTATGAGATTAGCTTCAAGGCATTAGTGATAAAAATTAGAACAATTCAGTTATTTCACCTTCTAAATTTTAAGCCACCAAGGTCTGCACTTCCTACCTGTGCTCCATGACCACCAGACCAAGAGAGCAAAGGTCTCAGACCAGTCTTTAAATGAGAGGGGGCTCCTTCCAGCTCTGTGCTCAGCCCCTTCACTCCCACAGGAGCCAAGTTACAAGTTTCCAAGCCAGTGTAGCTCACAAGCCAACACGAAATCATTACACTCTTGTCAGAAAAGCATCTTCTCCTAATTACCTGTTTTTATCAAAACACCAAGCTCCAAAGCCGTTTATTTTTAATTGTTCAGCTTCTCTAACTGCCCTGGCAGTTTGAAATACACTCCCTGAAGTTTCGAATAAAAATACTGTATGATACCATCTCATTATACCCACTCAAACGGTCCTGAAAATGTGCTCCCTATTACAGTCTAGGTAATAGTCTGACTGTTAGACAATTAGTCACACTGTGGTTCACCCATTTAATATTTATATCCCACACACAAAAATTTTGTTAATGCAGACAGCAGAGCTCACCAACACAAGCTGCTACAAGCCCAGAAGCAAGGAGACAAGAAATGCTGGTGTCCACAGCACCTCACCTCCAACCAGCCCCTCACCTGAAGGGAGCTCAGTGCAGAACTCTGTACCCCACGCTGGCATCCTCATCTCATGACAGCAAAAGACAGGGTTAGGGATGCTGGAGGGGACCACAGAAAAGCAGTGGTTTTTTTGAGAGGCACCAGGATGCCTTTAGTGATCCCTGGGGAGACCCTTGGGAGTACCCACTTCAACACGGGAAAACTACACTCTAAGTGAAAATTCAAAAACACTTCAAACCAATCACCTCACACAAATGACTCTGCAGCAAAATCTTTTCTGGGGCTTCTTGCTTCAATACGTGGCTTTGGTGCTTTTCATTACATATGGGTTGCACATCCATTGTATAATCTGTTTTCCTGAGCACCAAGAAAGATAATGATTTGTGCCCTGACAGATGTGTGAATGCTTAACAGATTCCTGAAAATTTAATAAAGACCAAGTTAAAAATGCAAACAGTCAGGGCTGGCACAAGTGGTGGGTGAACATGATTCTTTATCAAAGGGAAAGGGAAGAATAAGGGTCCGGAGAAGCAGGCTCAAACTGAGCCCTGGGAGCACAAATAGGAGAAGTGGAGACAGAGGAACATAAGAGGCTTCTGCAGCTTCTGTTGTGCTGGTAACCTGTCAGACCAAAGAAAGATAAACCTCTCTCCATGTGCTCCACATCTCCATCCTGGTGCTTCAGGCTCCTCTCCATTCCTGGACACCAGTTTAGGGATGCACCACGCAGTAGGACCACTGGGAAGAGGCACAGCCAAGCCCAGATGCGGGACTGCTCAAGGATGGAGGGAACCATTTGCCTTGGAGAGCATCAAACTCTGCACCCACCACTTGTGTGGGGTGAAAGCTGCTCCCGCAGAAGGGACTTACTGGTGTTTTCATCTTCATCCAGTGCTTGCCGAGGAGTTGGGAATTTGCAACAGCGGAAGCAGGAAACAAACTGCTGATCCAATGGGCAGAGACCACTGGGGAGAGAGTAGTCCCACCAAACCCAGCCCTGTGGGAAGGCAGTGGAAGAGCCCGGGGTCAGCAAACTTTCAGACACACAGAGAAATATGCACACTCCAAACATTTCATATTTTCCTCTTTTCCTCTAAAGGGGAAAAGTTAATTAAATCAATCGCACAGAACAGAAGGCCAGTCACTGAAAACCACACCACCAGGCTTTTGTTACATTAGAATTGTATCAATAACATGCCACGAACTAATGTCACATCACTGGGGAACTTTCACCTTCCCAGTTTTTTTATCACAAATATTTACATTCCTCACTTCTAGTCTCTCTTACTTCTCTAATTTGCTGCAGAGATGAGAGTCTCCACCTAGAACTCTTATTTCAAGCCAGCTGCTCAGCCAGGGAGCACAGCCCAAGCACGGCAGGAATAGCTTCAAAAACCCTGGGAAAAGGGCATCTCTGCCCTGGGTAACTGAGCAGCCAAAAGATATCACACACCGAGGCATTTTACCATTGCAAAGGCACATCTGGGATTGTTTTGGTTTTATTTTCAAACACAACGTGCATTTCCAAAAAAAAAAAAAAAAAAAAA
>VYXB01009884.1:580882-637268 GCA_013397135.1 Pachyramphus minor | reverse complement strand
AAAAAAAAAAAAAAAAAAAAAGGAGCCACAAGAAAACCAGCACTTAGTCACCCACTCAGCCATATTTTACTAATTGGAGGCTCCAATATCCACTTAATGGGGTTACAAAGATATCAAAAAAGCAGCATGCCTCTTAAAAGATGAATGACAAGCCACATATCAAGCAGAGGGCAAGTGATTCCATGGACTCCCTCTCAAATTTACAAGCCAAGCATTTCTAAAGACCAGGACACCAGTTTGTGTAGTTCCTCCGTTTATTTTAAACTAAAAGTTATAAGGAACTCCTGAAAAAATGCAAGCCTAGCAAATTCCTTTATTCATCAGAATAAATGAAGATAAAGCAAGCCACTAGGTCAAGTTGAGCCTGTATTCAGAAAGTCAAAAAAAAAGTCTTTGGAAGTGCATTGGTCTCAGTAACTTTAGAGCAAGGCAGATCTGAGAGGGTTTTCCAGGCTCCCTTTTATTCCAGCAGGCTTTTATCAGCCTGTTAAGTCTCCAACAATGGAGAGCAGACTATTTATTTAAGAAGCAAATTCCTTCCTTAATAATCTCTCCTGGCCAAATTCTCTTTAAAGTTATCTCAACTGTGTGATGAAAAGCAAATGGCAGAAGATCAGTTCTTGATCCCTATAGTAACACGACAGACTTGCACTTATTTCAGGGCACCTGTTGACTGTTTTTAAGTCACTCCAGCCCTTTTAGTTCTGTTATCAGCTGCCTACCTGTACTGGCAGAATCTGGGAAAGGCATTTGCTCAATAACATACAGCAACCAACATGGGTATAACTCTTCCCCTGAGTGACTGTTTCCATGACACAGAACAATGCCCAGGCTCTCAAAAGCAATTTAGTGATTTTCAAGCTGGTTTTGTCTCAAGGCACCTCAGAGAAAGACAGAGGTTTCCAACATGGAAATAAGACCATGGATCACCCTGGTAGCACAAGTGCAACCAGCCCCTCCAGTGCTCCCTGGCAGCATCTGACTCACTGAGCACATGCAGAGTATTTTACCAACATCTTACTCCATACAGAGCAGGGTACCCAACCCCCCCCCTCCTGTTTGAGACACCACAGGGGTTGACAGAGAACACCATACCCACAGCAGCACCACTGTAACAGGACTCAGGGCATCCCAGGCACACAAACCCCACAGGCACCATCGCCATCGTTAAAAAAAAGAAGAAGAACCTACCCATGGCCCCAGTTTCCAGCCTTAGCACTTTCCAAAACTGGACTTGCTTCTTCCAATTCTTCCTCTGTTTTACCTTGAACAGAGCCCCCCAAAACACTGGTGGTTTTGCTGTGGGGAGGTTGGGTATTATGATCATTTGTTTGTGGGGAAGGGTGGTTTGCTGGGGTTTTTTTGGTGGGGTTTTCTGTAGCTCTTCTTTGTTTGGGGGGTGGGGTGTTTTGCTGGTTTTTTCAGAGTGTTGTTGGGGTTTATTTATTTGGTAGGGGGGTTTTGGTTGGTTAGGTTTTCTGTTTGGTGGTTGTTGTTGATTTGGGGTTTTTTTTATGTATTCTCTTTGGTTGGTTTTGACTTTGTTTTTTAAGTTGATGCATGGGCAAGTCCCTGCCAAGGACAGAAGCAGAAGGTGAGACATCACATCCTGGTGGCACCAGTTCAGCCCACGGCTGGGCCATACCCAGCATTCCACATGGCTCCTGCATCCCACTTGTTCTGGCTCAAAGCCCTGGTTTGATTAACACTCATTTTAAAAGGAAGATGTTTTATCATCTCCTTACTCCCCCTGTGAGAGCAAGGCAGCTGCTGTAACAGGAGCACAAGATGATAATTTGGCTCTCAAGAGCAGGGCTCACAACCACAGCTGCCAGGAATCGATCCGAGGCTCCACTGCCCACTCCAGAGAGGCTTTCCTTCAAGAACATGAATAATCCTCTGCAAAGTAATGGCACTATTCATCTCTCCAAAGTTCCTCGCAGGCTTAAATCCCTTGCTGAACAAGGGGGCCACATGTTCAGCTGCGTTCCCAGTAAATGAAAATTCAGCTTGTTCTTTTTCTGAAGGGAATCATGGAGAGTATCGATCGATAAATTTGCCAAAAGTTTAATGGCAGCTGGTTTTCTCAGTAACAGAGCAACAACTGCTCAGACACTGTTTAACGCATATTCTCCAGATCAATATAACTTTTGATTTATAAATAATAATAACAAAAGGAGTAAGGACAAATATGCTTGGGGAAAAAAAAAAACAAACCCACAACAGTTTTTCCCAAAGGATACTTTCAGCATAGTCCTCCCAAAATAAAGATCACATATTTCAAAGGCTGCATGTGGAGAACAACACAGAATATATTATCTACAAAGCTGAAGATTCATCTTCATCATTACACCATTCTGACTCATCTATTCTGCAACTCTTGGCACATGTGACCCTCCTGGTGGCATTTGCCAAGTATTAGCTGCTCGTAACTTCAACATCCCTTTCTTCCCCAGGAAAAGTTACCACACAGAGACATCTCCCATGGGAACATTTCCACACAAGTTACACATTGTTACTGCAAACCTTGTGTTTATTATGGAATATTTCCTAGGTGTGAAAAACACAGGTCAGAGAGGATTATAAATCCTATCACCTGGCATTTTTTTCAATTACTGTGCATGTTAAAATGATGCCACCACAAATAGGTTGGAAGAGATATGCTGGAAAATCTATTAGCTCACTGTAAATCTATTCAAGTTGGGAATTCATGCCTTGCAGAATTTTACCATTAGTCCTGAGAATTAGTTTACTGCTGGACAGGGAAAGCAGAACCCATGAGGGTCATTTCAAAGATATGCTGCACCAGGGTCTGTCTAAAAAAGGACCCTACTCAGGTACTCAATGTGTTATCGAGTCTTTGAGTAAGTGCTTGCACGATTGCCTCTACAGAGATACTCTACTCTGCTGGATAAGAAAAGGCATCACCATTTTCTAAACTTTCACATTGCTTCTCCTCCCATCCACTTTCCTCTTCCAGGGGAAGCACTGATATATTTGAGAGGTTCTAACAATTCACATGCAATTATGCAGTTGTTTTGGGAATCAACACCTGATTTTTTTTATATCCATGGAGAAAAAACAGGGGGGAAAATAGCTCGGGTTCAAATACAGAGAATTCTGATCTAAAGACAGCTGCCTTCTCTTACCCCAAGCCCCACCACTGTTCCTGCCAGGAAGAATATATTCCCTTGAAAAGCCATTCTTTGTTGACTTCTTGTCAAGAATCAAAGAATTAATTTCCTGTGAGGTCTGAACTTAGCTGACTGGCTCAGGCATGCCAGAGATGGATCCTTCCTGATAATGAAATAGCAGGAGTTTTAACAGCCTGTAGAGATGGAAAGCAGAACCAGCCCATTTTCACCCCTCTGAATTTGCTGATTGTCCTCTGAAGGCATCAGCAAAGGGGAGCTCACAGACTGCCAGTATCCACACCATGGGTCAGTCATGGCACAGCCTCCCCCACGAACAACATGACAGGGATGGAGGGGAAAAGGAAAGGAATTAAACACTGGCAACTCAGAGTTATGTCCACATCCTCACCATGTCTCTGGAAGTCAACACAATCTTGATATTTGACCTGACCTACAGGTAGTAAAAAGCCCCAAAATGTCCTCAAGTTGTGCCAGGGGAGGTTTAGAGTAGACATTAGTGAACATTTTTTCACCAACAGAGTGGTCAGGCACTGGAACAGGCTGCCCAGGGAAGTGGTGGAGTCACCACTCCTGAGGTGCTCAAGAGTTACACGGACGTGACACTTAGGGACGTGGTTTAGTGGTGGTGCTGGGATAACAATTGGACTTGATGATCTTAGAGGTCTTTTTCAACCTTAATGATTTTGTGGTTCTATGATCTGGGTTTAAACCAAGTCAGAGCAAAGTTATGCAGCACCATGGCATGGAAAAGAGCCTTGAAAAGAGAGAAGGGGATGCCTGTATGCCTGTGTCTGGCACTAAGAAAAAAATTCTGTTCTGGACATGGATGAAGAGGGGTGAGCATCCTCTCTGCAGACAGTATCCCATATTTATATCATAATATATTTTCCTATTTGAAGTAAATAGCATTCTTCTACTCATATCTTCACCTTTCTCCAAAGGTTCCAGCTTTTCACACAAGACCCAAGGAGCTTGGAAGGTCCCTTTCCTTAGGACCATCCTAAGGAACAGCCTTACTCTGAGCCAGGACAAAAGGGCAAAGCACCAGGGCAGTTCAGCCCCAGCTGATGGACAGTCTATCCCCCTTCATTCAGGGATGCCCCAAGCCCCTGTGGCTAAACCCACACCCTCCACCCATCGCCTAATGGGACCTTTGCAGGCAGGGAAAGAGCTGGGGCCACGAGAGAAGCAACAATGCCCTATGACATCCCTGCATCCCTAAAAGCCTTCCAGGAAAACGCTTGACCACAGTGACATTGCAACACTGTGGCCACCCTCACCATGTGCTTTTCCATTACAAACACTTCACAAATTCCCTGTGACTTCAGGGCAGCTGAGGAAAGCAGGTGAACACACTGCCAGCACTGAGACAGGCTCTCTGTGAGCTCACAGAGTCGGAGTCAATGGATGAATGAAAATGCCCTCACACAGGACAGACTTGTTCTGCTGCTGACATTTCTCCCCAAACATGGTCCATTCGCTGTGACAGACCTTGGAAAAGCTCCTCCTGATGCCCAGAAGTAGCGGTTCAAAGCAGGCCCATGCAGATGTGGACCCAGCCTTTCTCTAAGGCCTGTGGAGCCGGGCACAAAGCACTCCTTTCATTTTCCCTCGCACACAGCAGCCCACTACTGCTAAGCCCAAGGCTGCACTGCAAACCTCCCTCCTCCTTCTGTTACCAATTTGATGGCATTTTACATGCCCAAGAAACCTAAAGTGTAATAAAACCACAGCGACAAAACCCAAACTGGCAATGGAAAAAGCAGTTCCTGCCCAGGGTGGCTGTGGAGGGAGTGTGTTAAAAGCTGTCTGGAGCAAGAGCCATTAAAATCTGCAAACATGCAGCTCTTTGCTAACTGCCCCCAGACACCAACCCCCCCTCGGCCCAGACAAAGAGTCCATGGACGCCAGGGCTGCAGAATCTCCCCATAAACACTTTCATTTTAAGCCAGTTTAACTGGAAAAAGGTCAACACCAGTAACAGCACAACATGTGTTATCAGTTAAACAAAGTTAGCAGCTATCAGTTAAACAAAGACCACTTAGACACAAGCCAAACCAAAGATCCTCTGTATCAGGCACCCAGATGAATCCCTAATACCCTACTAAGTCTCTGTGTTTTATGTGCAGTCTCCATGAAGTCTGCGTTGTGCATTTTTAATTGCACATGAATGACTTAACCATCCAGGTAAACAGGTTACAACTTAAAAAAGCAGGTAACAATATAAAATGCTGGAAGTATCATCTGCATCTCTGCTGCCCAGAGCCACTGCTTGTGCTTCTGATTTCCCCATCATCAAGCACATAAATTATCACCCAATTTGTATGTACAGTCAATAGAGTATTTTTCTTCACCAAAGAGATCAAACAGAGATACATATTAAACAGATCTTTAACAAGAAAGTTTGCTCTTTGCAAGGTGAATGTTTTCATACCATATCATCTTAGAGATGTAAATACCATCTGGGTTGCAACTGGCATACTCCCCACTTCAATGAGTGATATTTGTAGCAAAGTTTCACCTTCGACAAAGGCTGAATCTATTCCCAGCCGCTGGAATTGCTCTCACAGCTTGCACAATCTGTTGTTTTCCTGAAGTCCTAGCTTTGGACAGAGCAGATTACATAAAAACCTCAGTTTACAATTAAAAACCAAAACAACCCCAGCCTCACTGCTGTGGGAAAAAGCTTGAAACTATGACCTGTAGCGCTGGAAGACAAGAAAAGCAAATTAAGGAAAACCTCAAAATGTATCATTTTTCAAACTTACCAATTTTAATGCTGATCTCATTGTTCTTAAGGCTTTAATCATGATTTCATAATGCCTTGAGGTTATGGAAACTGAAAACCACATGCTTCCACTCAAGTGAGACAGCAAAACATTGTGCAAATTCATCTTTCTTGTGAAGACACTGATGTTCCATCCTAACCTTCACCTCCCCCTAAAACAAAAATTTACCCAAATCTCCCAAAGACTGACTAGATTGAGATATGGTGCCATAAAACCCAGAGCATTTGTTCTCCTTTTCTTTCCAGAACATCAGTGTAACCCTGCCCCGATTTGAGGGAGTCCCAGCCTTTACCTCTATATATTAACAAAACCAACCAGTTTCAAAACATGGGCATCTTACCCTTCCCCTTCGCCATTTCCCGGGCTGACACGCAATTCCCCGGACCTAACAAGCAGCATATAAGCACAAGATGCGATTTCAAACAGCCACAAGCCACAAATAATTCCTCCCAGATGCAGCACTGGAAATTCAGACGCATTTTCCCCGCGGGTTGAGCGGCACAGGAGCCGGGAGGGCACAGCCCCGACACCCCGCAGGGGCTGGGGCTCCCACCCTCCCCAACACTGGGGTGTAATGGCATCCTCTGAAACAGCCACATTCCAAGTGTTCACCTCCCTAGCTGGGAAAGGAAAATCAGGGAGAAAAAACTAATTTCCTTTGCTCCTGAATGAATTATTAGCTATAGTTCCTGTCCTAAACAAAGCATTTCTGTTGGCTTTAGAAGCATGAAAGAGATGCAAAGTAGACAGGACAAAAACAGAAGAGTTAGCAAGTGGCAGGTTCATGTTTAGCAATGCTAGTATACTGGCCTTCATATAGCAGGAAAAAATGAAAATAAAAAAAGAGAACAAAAGAAGATCTACAGGAAATGTTGAGGGCTTCTCTCCGAGCTTTGCCACCTTCACTTAAAAAACAGAACATCATTTCCATTCCTCATTCATTTTTGTGAAAGGCGACTGGGAGCCCCCAGAGCTGTTTTCTTAGCACATGCATCTGCTCTTCAGGTTTTTCTGTCCATCAAGAAAGGGAAGTAGACAGTAACACTAACTAAACTGTAGAAAAAAAAAAGTAAAGAAGCAGAGGCTAAATTGTTTCTTGCCCTTCACATTCCTGTGCAAACCCACTCCTGCATCAGTCCACTCTTCTTCCAGCCCAGGCCTGAAGTCTTAAAATCCTGTCTGCAAAGAGAATTAGGCTGGATTTATTGCAAACACCTCCTCTGGACACTTGTAAAGCAATCTGAGAGCACCTAATGGATTTAGGATTTAGCTAAATTGGTGAAACACAATAAAGAGATTAAGAACACAGTCAATCACAGGCAATTGAGTTAGCACATCCTTAAAAAACTACTGGCCATCATCAGATGTTCCAAGAGGAACAACCGAGCAAGGAGAAAGGGGAGCAGAAATGCAGAGCAGAGGATGGGGTTTCCTCCAGCACATTCTGGGGAAAATCTCTAAGGAGCTGCAGAGGCAAGCTGACATCTAAGGGACACAGAGCTGCCCTTGCCCTCCTGTAAACTGGCACCCCTCCTCTCACTTGACTCCCCTGCCCACCCGATGCCTCCCTTGTGAATGCTGCAAGACTGCATTTCCCACACAGGTACCACCACCATCACTGTGTCTCTGCAATAGCCAAGGAGTGCTCTCTCCATTTCCAACGTAGGAAACCTTTGGCACCACGAAGCATTTGGCACAAGCTCATCTACATAGCAAAGAAAACTCACTATATTATTACTGGCAATCTAATTTTGGGAAATTTCTTCAAAGAGAATAAACAAATTTAAATAAAACATTGCTGGATGCAGACTATTCCCAGGAGTGACCATCTACATGGACACCTACAGGATCGGGCCAAGACCTTGTAGGATTATCTTACAGTCTCACCTGACCTCACTACATTTCACCAAACAGTGTGACAAAAAAACCCACCACATGGGCCTGTGTCCAAGAGTTTCATATGCTCTGGATGTTCAGAGTCCTTCCGGAGCTTGGCAAGGTACTTTTTTTTCCCCCTAGCTTTCACTAACCATTTCCATGTGTTTCCCTGACTCGTCTTCCTCCCATCCCCACTCCAGCACACACTGCTGGGGGATGCAGGGGAGCTGATGATATACCAGCCTCTCAGCTAGTTCTGCTAGCCAACTGGTCAGAGGCGTGGTCCAGTGGGGTCTTTGGGTAGTAGAAAGTGATCTGACTCAAGGAAATTACAGCAGCAAAGTCCACCAGCACCCAAACAGCTCTGTACCATCTTGCACTGGCTGCAGCACTTTCCAGCCTAATTCCCCCCAAAAAAGGCTCATAAACAGGTTTATCATAAAACAGTCTTTTTTCGCAGTCCAGGTAAAAACATGAACGATGTTTTGGCTTCACGTTCATGGAGACTCCGCACAAGAGCAGAGCCAGTCTGTTCTTAGCATCCTATCAATCACTCTCTTCCCTGAATCATTTGTTTCTGAGCAAACAGAGACACTGATAACCTTCCTCCTAATGCACTGAAACTGCACATCTTCACTTCAAACAAGTCCTACACTATTTATAGTAGTCCTCACCAACATATCTTCATTTCAGAAGAAGCGATCCATACTCCTCAGTCTCAGAATAATTCTTTTTCAAGCAAGCTGCAATAAAAGGCTTCCCCCCATCCAGTTCCAGTGTGAGAACAAAAGTATCCAAATATTTTGGCTGTTGGAATTATATAATAGCCTAGCTTATTGCCTCATTTTGTATCACACTTAGTGAGGCTTCCAGGCATTTACACCACCAGCAGTCCTTCCCTTACTGTAAAATCTTTTTTATTGACAGTTCAATCATGTCAGGTTTGGAACAGCAGACGCACTGATTTGATCAGCTATCATTGGATTTACAATATATAAGTGACAGCACCATATCTGCCCCACGTCGCAAGCAGCTGCCTTTTATCGATTTATATTCTACTAGCAAGGAAGAAAAATTGCAGCACAATGTAGTGGTACAGTCACAGATCAATACCAATTTTTTTCTTAATGACACGAAGGCCAAGATAAGGACAGCATAAGTCAAAGCCAGACAGATCAAATTTGCCCGATATCCCTTTCAATTACTGAGGAACATACACAGGGATATGTAACATTAAAGCCAAGGAGAACATTATCAAAACACTTTAAAATTACAACACGCTTACAAGGTTGCCTAACATCCCCACAGTCCCTGGGAATCAGGATAGAGAACCTGGGACTGCCTGGCTCCATCAGCTGATGTGCTGCCTTGGCAGTCCTTGAAGCCTGAAGGCTGAGGCTTCCCCGGAGAGAAGGCAAGACCAACTCCACTGCAGCGAGATGAGGGACTCAGGTTTGGTACTAACAAAGTCATCAACAGTCACAGTTCCTGATATTTGCTCCATGGCCACAGCTCCAGCAGTGCCCAGTGCACCGTGGTGCTGGCACGGGGTCCTGGTGTGCTGGGTGCCACCAACACATCACCAAAGACATCACCAAAGAATGGGGCAAAAAAAGCAGCAAATGGCATTTGCAGGTCCCTCCTGCCTCTTGTCCTCAGGTTTAACTCTTCTCCTCTGGATAGCCCAGAGGCAGTGGTGATGTTGGGGTCTCCACACTCTTGGCATTACCCCAAGGTGACCAAGGAGAAAGGAATACAGACACACACTTGTTTAGATCCTGCCTCCCACTCTGTACCAGCCAGCCTGGTCCCACATTTCCCACGGGACCGTAGTCTGGCAGCAGGAGAAGCCCACCTGAGGATGTGCTCCTCTTCCCAGCACCCTGCATAGCCCAGGCAGGATTCATGAAGTCCAGGCAATTTCCAGCCACAGCACCAAGCACCAGCACAGGCTTCAGGACTGGGACTCTTTGAGATAATGCATCTCCCTTTAAAAGTCCAACTCATCAATAATAGAAAACTCCTAATTATTCCAGCAGTGCTAGCATTTCATAAATCCAGTCATTGCTTAATGAGAAGTTATGAGCAAGCACTTTCTTCATTAACTCTTCTGCAAGACACAGAAACAGAAACTTCCCAACCTAAACCCTCCACGCTCAGGCAGCTTAAACTCCCATTCTTAATTGGCAGCTGGAAAGCAGCGCTGTCATGATTTATACCTCTTCTGTACTCCCAGTTTTGATAATTACAAGTTCTGCATGGCTTGTGATTAATCTATTTGCACTGTATGAATTACAAACCCAAACACATTTGGAAATGAAAATTCACACACTAGCTCAAGTACAGGCAACGTGACAGTGAAGTGACGAAGTAAAATCGGCCCAAGGCTGTGGCTGAAACAAAAGTGCCTGGGACCAGCCTTGAAAACTAGTTTGGGAGATTTAAAATAGAAAACCCCAAAAAACACAGTTTAAAGTTTTCTCCCCCCTCACTTCTTTTCTGGAGGCATAAAAGGGCAAAAGAGCTTAGACAATTATTAATTTATATGACCTTGCTGCGTGTGCATTCCTCAGCTCTTTAAAATGCATCCAGAGCAGTCAGTGTAAAATCTCCATTGAGCCAATTGTGTGCACAGGCACAGAGTTTGCGAGGTGACACATACTTAAAAAGTGAGAGGAAATCAAACCATTTCTGCTGATAATTCCTGCAGAATTAAATGCCCCTCTCCTATGTGGTGTGGTCTTTGGGGCACAGTGAGCTTGCACACAGTGCTGACCACTGTAGGAAGGCAGAACCAGCTTCTGGCCACACAGGTGACCAGCCCTGGGGCACTGGGGTGGTCCAGGTGGACCAGGACCCCCAGAGAGGGACAGGGACCACTCACTGCACCAACAGCCAGCACAGTGGGGTCCCTTCAGGCACAAAGGACCTGGCAGTCCCATTACACAATATTCCCACCCAAGCACATGCACAACAGCTCAACCCCAGCATTTCACAGCTCAGCGTGGCCATAGCTGTTCTGCTCCTTGCCCTGTTTCACATGCCACAGTGAGCAACACTGAGATTGCCAAAGACAGATAGGAAATGGAGGCCAGCTTCAGCAGGCACCAACAACCTTCCCCAAAACCCAGAAACACAGAGATTGACCACATCCCTGAATTCTTGTGACAGGTGCATCCACTCCAGCAGGGATGGAGCCCTCCAGCCAGTGATCCTTAAGCCAGTCATATAGTGACCAACTCCACTTGAGATCACAAATCTGTATTCACATGTTGACAGAGCTTTAACTGGTTTATCTGGTTTAAATGGTCTATAAAAGGAATCCCATTTGAATATATTATTTGTCTCAATTTCATGAGCCTCCGTGACAATTCCCTACCTTGGGCAGAAGTGACCCAGCCTCAGAGCTCACCATCAGGCCACTTGGAGATTATAGACCCCCATTTAAAAGTTCTTTCTCAGAGAACAGTTTCACTATAACTTACATAGCATTTGGGCTAACACTGGGGTTTTTTTTTCCTCCCTTTCATTTCAAGATCATTATAATCCATCCTATAAATCAGCCTGTCCTTTTAGCGCAATTACTCTGAAAAAAATGCAATGTAGCGGTGAAACTTTTCACTCAACAGTGGCCACGCTCCAAGCGAGACTGGAAAAATGTTACTTCCACTCTGAAAAACAAACATTGATTTTTAACTGCCTAAAAGAACAAGACAATTTCCAATTCTGTTGAAAGATTACTTCTTTGGAATAAATCTTTATTGATACCTACATCTCACCTACTTAGTCATTTAGGTTTTTTTAAATATGCACATTTTAAAACAGGTTTACTTTTTTCTCCATCATAAAAAATGCAGGCTGCATTTCTCATTCATGAGGGTTTCATTTTTAATCTGCCATCTCAGACAGGTTTGGGCTGCATTTGTGGCGAGGACAGGCATGAGAAAAATAAAACTTAACTTCTAGAAGAAAGACTTTACTTTTAGAAGAATTAATTTAAAAAAAAAATGAAATAAACTCTAAATCTTTCCACTGTGTTTGCCTCAGAGAATCCCACAAGTCCTTGTGGCAGCAGATGCAATTTGATGTTCATACCGGGTCCTTGAGTCACATTGTTCCCAGAGCACATTAACTTGACATTTAGAAATACTGGTTTTGAAAGCTATTTGAACATTAAGAAGTTCCTGACTATTTCTGATCTGCAGGGCAGTAACAAGAACAAGGGTGGTAATTAATTTCTCCCCCATTAGGGGGGGAAAAAAAAAAGGTAAAAAAAATCAACCTCAAATAAAACCTTTCCCTGGAACAGGGCAAAACATATCCCACAAATGCAGCAGCAGAGATACACAGCAAGTGCTGTGGCTGTGCTGACTACATCAATTAGCACAGATAGAGCCTGCCCCAGGTTCTGGGGATGCACCTTGCATGCAGAGCACACTGGCTTGGGCTTCCCTACTAGCAAATTCACTGCAGCTGCTTGTTAAATCTCTGCTAAGAGGCACAAGAGCCAAGTGTGCACACACCAGCAGCACAGGGCATCTCAGCCCGGTGTGAGCAGGAGCTCTGGCATCATCTATCTGCCTGGACAAGGAAGGGGCTTACCCCACCTCAGCACCACGGAAGTGTTTAATGACATGCTTGAGCCCATTATTTTTACAGGATTTGTCCAGAATTTGTCCAGCTTCTGGAACTGCTGCCCCCAACACCAAGAAAAGGAGTTAAGCCCCATTTACTATGTTCAAGACAGCAGTCAAGCATCCACTGTGCCAGCTGAAGGCAAAACAATGCCACCCACAGAAGACTGAGGGAGCATTCACTCGTGCACAGAGCAGTTATTTCCCACGGGACTGCACTGCAGGAAGAGTTCCTGGTTTATTGAAAGCTTTCACATGATTTCTGGATTCTTTCTTTCCTCCTCAGGCACCCCCATGCCAAAGTATTACAGATTAAAGTTACAGCTAAAAGAATTCATTAAGTAATAAAACAGCATTAACGAAACTAATAGCATATTGCAAGAATCTGGCTGCCTCATGATAATACAAAAATCCCCTGGTGTGGAAGGCACAAAGGGTAAGTTGGGACAGTTGCCTAGGTCTGAGCCAGGTCTCAGATACATCCTCCATCTCTTCTCCAGGACATCAGCCCATTAAACTCAGAGCCCAATTCCCAACCTAGGCAGCCACCACAGTGGTTACAGGGCATCTTTGGCTGCCAACATTAGCAGGAGAGGACAGAAATTGTCTTTCCTGCTTCCCCTTCACACTCTGCTTTCTCCCTTGCTGGTAAAGGAAACATTCACTTGACCCATGGTCAAGATCACCCACCTCTATGCCCACCCCTGCCTCATGCTGTTCCTGTACCTCTCCCAAGGCTCAATTCAGAAGCAACACAGAAGACTCTTCCATGGGGAATAAGAAGGCAGGATGTCTTTTAAGCTCTGGCAAGAAAAAAAAATAAAAAGGAGGAAAAGCAGTCTGGCTCCTGCATTGACACAGATCTGAGGCATCACTCATCTGGTTTGCTTCAACTGCATCATTGTCAGGACCTTCTGAACAAGATGGTGACCCAACACTGCAGGTGGCAACTGCAAATCTATTGCATTTAAAATAAATGTTTTGTAGCCTTGCAGGAGAGATACCAGGATGATTTTATCACCTACATGCCAAAGAACACCCAGGGCTAATAAGCTGCTAAGAGAAATGCTGGAAACTTGCCTTGGCAGGAATCTCTTCCTCATCTCTCCACAAGGAGTTCATGGATCAAAATGATGGCGCAGCAGTGTCAAAGGTCTTTAATACCCTTCTGGCTGCAAAAGGGACCTTGAAGCAGATAAGCTCCCCATCCAGCACTGCCATAGGGATGTGGAAGCCATCCCAGCTCCAGGGGCAAGGGCTGTGCTCAAAGCTCTCTGTGCTGCAGCTGGTAGGAGCAACAGAAATGGGGCACAACACCAGAGCAGCCCTCAGACTGCCCAGAGCACACAAGGGGCTGAACAGAGCTGGGTATAGCAGCAAGCCATCAATTAGCCAGCCAGTTATTGCTCACACTGGGGCAATGTTTTATCTTTTTAAAACAGTTTCTATACTCTATTGTGCTGTGCAGCACATCTGTCCCTCTGTGGTACCCACACTCCTGCCCCAGCCCCAGGATACCTTCAGGTTAGCAAAGGACCAGGAACCAAGGTGGGCTGAGATGCCTTCAACAAAGAGGTGAAGACAACAGAAGAGGAAAATATCAATGCCTATGGCTGGGTACAAGCCAGAGGAGAGCAAGGGGAAGCAGAATTGTGACCTGTGATTTCAACTGATAATTGTTTCCTCTGCTTTGAGCAGGAGCTGTACCAGGAACTTTTATAAGAGGGTTACTAATTTCTGGCTTGTAGTTCCACGTGACAGCTTAGCCTAAAAAGCCTAACAAAGCAACAGGCACATGGTCCGCTGAGTCCATCCAGCTGTGCCTGGGGAGAGGGAACTTTCCTCCCTTTGCATCCTTTGCAGAATAGGGCATGAACAGCTTTCACTCCTGCCTGCACACACCACTCTGCTCACAGTGAGTTTAATAGCATAATTCTTAATTCAGGCACATGCATGAAGTGTGAAACAGATCCTGTGTGCAGAAAAGTGGTATTTACTGATGGAGATCATTTTTGCAGCTGATGGACTGGAACTGTTCCCACTGTGTGCTCTAATGCTATACTACTGACAGAGCAGGCATTTTCCTGCTTTTCCTATATTTCCTCTAAATCCCAAACAGATGGGTTTGTTGGACAGTTAGTCACCCGAATCTGCCACATTAGAAGCAACAGGAATTTCAATCCAGCCCAAAAATCTACCTTGTCCTTTATAAGGCTTTTTTCAACAGACCCCCAGGATCCACCTCTAATCCTGATAGACAAGCAAGGCAAGACAAAATAGCTGTCCCAGACATCCACAGGGAAGAATTATTCAGAAAGAAAACATGTTTTCTTCACTTAAAAAAAAAAAAAAAAAGGCACAAAACAGGAGTACAGGTCATTCAGTCCAATAAACCCCATGTGCTGAGTTACATCGGTCCCTGCGAGTTCCCACCAACAGATCTTCTCCAAGGTATTTCCACACTTTGGATTTGTTTTCTTATTAGGAAACAAAGGATTTAGGGCTAAAGCAAACATTTGGTTGCCAGCTCTGTGTTCTCCACTATCAGATTCAGACACATTTTTTCCTTACTGAGCCTAATGTTGAACAGACTAGCTGTGACTGCCAGTGCCCCTTCAACTGCTCCTTGCTGTATACAAAGACCCAGAGCCACCCTCCAAACGAATATGCTAATATCTGTCATTCAGCTGAGAAGAAAGAGGATCTAAAATGTTATTAAGGAAGAGCAAACCCAGCTCTTTGGAGGGAGGCTGAAGCTGATGACTGACAAACAGCCTGCTACAAAAATGCATCGAACTTATCAAGACAAAACGTGTAATTGCACAAACACGATGCCACATATGGGGCATTCCAGCACAGCCAGCCATCTGCAGGAGGGGAATATTTTAAAGTTGCTCAGAAAAGGAAAAACGGGGAGGGAAAGGGGGCATTTTATCATTTCCCGTCTGTAATTTTCATCTCTTGCATCAATTTTTACCAACAATTCCAAGAGGGATGACACGTGCTCTGGTTTGAAAAGCTTTCTTCCTCTCATGTTACTGAAATGAGCGGTTTTTAAAACGGGGAGCTGTGATTTTGGGCCAGCACAACCACACCACTGAGCAGCACAGGGCACAGGACAGAAGCTGTGAAGCAAAGTTTAAGCAACAATTTTGAGACAAATACTCTATTTTAGGCTCCTGATTAGTGGGGCAGGTTCTCCCTTCTCAACAGTCATTATTCAAGCAAGCCTAATACAGACACTTCTGTAGTGCAAAAGATAAATGGAGCAAGAGGAGGATGCTGATTTGGCTGGCATCTGGCTAGTGTGTTGCCTTGTCTGTGAATAGCTGCCATCCAAATTACAGGCTACATTCTGTTCTCTTACACCAGCCACATCAATACCAGCATAAGTAGTATTTTGGGTGTAAAACCAGGCAAAGTTTGAGGCAAGTTTCACAAGAATTATTCCCCTCTTTCTAGTCTGACCAACCTCAATGCTCCAGTGAGATCCAATTCCATTTCATACCTCCCAGTCAAAAAAAATTTTCAAACAGACTTGAGCAAAACCACTGTAATTAGGCAGCCTGCTCAGAAAGCACGACTTCACCAGTAGAAGCAGCAAAGTAAGTGCCTGCAGTCCCTGTTAAAATTAGTAATGGCTATCCAGAGAGAAAACGCTGCCCAGGATTGCCAATTCCTTTCCCCACCTCCACGAGCCTTACCAACCCTGGCAGGCTGTGCTATTGGGATTTTCCTGTTATTTTAATTCTTTTTATGTGATACCTCAGAAAAAAGGTAACCAGCAAGTCCCTTCAGTCTGTGAAGTGCAAGCATCCTTTAGACAGACAGCAGAAGCAGCACAATCCCCTTCAGCCTGGATAAAACCATGTGCCTCCAGCCGCCGTCCAGCTGCCACCAGCTCTGATGTGCCAGCTCTGAGCCAGAGCTCCCACATAGGGATGCTGGAGCCAGGGGCTGGGAAGGGAGGGCTGCAGTGCTCCCAGGAGCTGTCAGGGGAGCTGAAGGGGCACACAGTGATACACATCTGGCCATCCATCCACTCTCCAAATGCCATCACATCCCACAACACAAGGAAATTTGGCAACAGACTCAGCAAGCTGTGATGGAGAGGCAGGGCAGAGTCTGAGGTCCTCCTAAGAGCAGAGCCCCCCACCAGCACACCCTGAGCCCCCTCACCAGAAGCACACACAGTGGATGCTCCTCGAGGCAGGAAAGGTGCAGGCAAAACAGGTTGACACCTTGCTCAGTAGTGACAAGATCAGTGCAAATGGATCTTGTCAAATGGATGAGCAGGAAAAGCAGCACAGAGAGTGGGTCTGGGACAGACAGGCACACTGTTCTGCAGCAGAGGGCTGTAATTACTGAAGCCTGTGCTCACTGTGTGCCCACCCAAAACAGTAAAAAAAAAAAAAAAGTCATTATGCTAAAAATTGAGGCCATTTAATAAAAAAAGGCAGACTCATTTTGTCTCCTGACATCTTAGACTGTAAGGCAAGACTGGGTTGGGTTTTCAAGCCTCTCCCTGCATTTACACAGCTTAAGCTTTTGTTTGGGAGGAAAAAATTAAAAAAAAATAAGAAACCCAAAGCTCTTCCTTGATTAATTGTATAAAACTGGGAGAAAGGACTTTCCTTGAACAGCATACCAAGTGTTGTAAGAAAGCTACCACTCCTCTTAACCAATAAGCTCCCAAGTGCCTAAATAGAATTGAAAAGTCTTTTTAACAGCTAAATTCACAAGAGCATCTAACTTCATGAATGGTTCACTAATTTCAGGAGAAATGCTCAAACTTCTGTGCTACTGCAGGTTAGAAAAAGCTTCAGCACTATTAGGAGGACATTTGGGACTTGATATGCAATCTGCATTTTAAGACATGGGAACGACAAGCTTTGCTAAACCCTGACCTTGACAGCCGTTGTGTGTTCATAAGGGATTTTATCTCAAATGTCACTTAATGCTCTGTAATTATCACAGCATTTAACAGCACCCAATTAGTTGCTGTGCTTCTTTGCAGCCTTTATGTTAGAGAACATATATTTTTTGGGGTTTAATCCTTCAACATGGATAAAGAACAACCACACCGTCATCTACCTGCAAACCTGGACAAAACAGGACGAGGGACAGGAATATCAGCAAGCAAAGCCTCAGACCATCAAATAGAGGCATTGTGTTATCAACAGAATTTCATTCATAACTTAGAAGCCTGTCTTTTCATTCCAGAAAACTATAATGAAAACTCACAGCCTTGTGTAGCCAACTGACTGGTGTGGCAAACAGACAGCACCCAGGACTCTATGAGATGATGAGCAACGTTACCTTTTCGTGCTTCCACATACTTCTCTGCAGCTCCTCCTTCCCCCACACAAAACCACACGGAGCCCCCGAAGCACTGATTGCAGTCACAACAGAAGGCAAGGAGACACACTGAACCCACAGATTTTGGGAGCTGGGAGCCACGCCCATGGGCAGCCACTGTTCCCTCCATGCAGCACCAGCAATTGTTTCACATAATTAGGTTAAGTGGTATTTATGGGTGGAGGTTTTGGGACCCATCTCATCCCACCCACAGATCACACACAGAGCTGGGTACCAGCTCGCTGGTCCTTGCTAGGGGCCATCCAGGGGCTCACTCAAGGACAGGTATGGGACATCTGCCTGAACACAGAGATCATACAATCACAGAATACATTTGTTTGGAAAAGAACTTTCAGATCGAGTGCAACTACTAACACAGCACTGCCACATTCACCACTAAACCATGTCCCCAAGTGTCACCACAGTGACGCGACTTTTGAATGCTTCCAGGGATGGTGATTCCACTACTTCCCTGGGCAGCCTGTTCCAGTGCCTGACTCTCCCTTTCAGTGAAGAAATTGTTCCTAGTACCCAATCTAAACCTCCCCTGGTGCAACCTGAGGCCATTTCTTCTGGTCCTGTCACTTGTCACCTGGGAAAAGAGACTGACCCCCACCTGGCTCCAAACTCCTGTCGAGGAGTTGTAGAGAGTGGTAAGGTCACCCCTCAGCCTCTTTTTTCCAAACTGAACACCCTCAGTTTCCTCAGCCATTCCCCATAAGACTTATGCTCCAGCCCCTTCCCCAACTCCACTGCCCTTCTCTGGACCCACTCCAGCAACTAAAAGTCTTCCTTGTAGTGAGGGGCCCAGAACTGAACCCTATAGTCAAGGTGCAGTCTCACCAGTGCTGAGTACAGGGACAATTGCACATGCTTTACTTGCACCTCATTACTTCCTTTATAGCAAAAGATAAATATATTTTAACATATTTCTTGCAGTACAACTGAAAGAGACAAATCAAATTGCTGTTGACTTGTCAGTTTTCCCCAGCAAAACACAAATACGCATGAAATAAAATTCATGGCATGGATTCTTAGCTGTGCCAGGTGACAACCACAAGTCCAGGTTTTACTCCTGGCTGTGATCAAAATCCTTCCAGTGACGAGCCAAGACAGACCCACAGTCATTCTGCAACAGCTGACTTGGGGCTGGGAGTGGACATGAGCTGCGAGGCACCAGAGTCTGAGATCAAGACAAGTGGCAGCATTGGGAAGCTGGGTGGGTTTTGTTACTGTTATGCATACTGAGCTAAAAAGGGAGACAAATATGAACACTAATATATTTTGATCATGAATTAAACAGAAGAGAAGTGTGCTCTTCAGAAAGGAGTGCTACAGGAAAGTAAATAACGAGGCACATAGCCAGACACAGGCTCAGATCAAAGAGAGGTTTACAGACAAACCAGACAGTTCAGTGCAGATAACTGCAGAGTAATGACGACTTTGATGAGTCTTTATCACACATGCCTCTGTGTCAATGACTGCAAAAAATAACAAACAAGAGAGGAAGGCTCTGCTGACACTTGTGTATATCATTAATGAAGAATGAGGAACTGAAAACACAAACACCCCAGTGCTGAGAACAAACACAAGGAGGTTGCATTTGAGGAAACTCGGGGCAGCCCCAAGATTGAAAATGCACTCCACAAAGTAGACAGCATTCAAAATGTTCATACGTCACCTCAAATATCAATCCCTTCTGCGTTAGAGTCATGCCTGTTCACGGCATTGCTCACTGGAGGGTGGTGTCAGAGGCAGAGATTCATCACGTTTAACAATACCAGGACAAAGCTTAATATTTCACAGTTATGTGCAGTTGGACATTGCTGTAACCCATAAGCACTATACACCCTAAATCATCTTTGTTAACTCATGTATTCTGCACGTGGCACTGGGTAATCATTTCAAGTTGATTCTATTGGTTTAACTGGTGCTGCTTGTAAACTTACTGAGCCAAGTTAATTCAATACGTTGAACAGAAAAATTCATGCACATGAACGGCACTGGAACAGCAAATCACCTCTTTGTATCAATCCTGCAACTCTGGGTGTAAATCAGAATTTAGGGAGAAGGCGCCTCTGAAAACAGCAACACAGCAGGGCAGAACAACAGCAGGACTGATAAAGAAAGAGACTGTGAGAGGTGAGAGGGAGCCAAGTGCAGGAGGGACATACCATGAGGCAAAGTTCACTATAATGGGAGATGTCAGTCCCAGGGCTGGGGCAGTGATCTGAACTGCAGAGGTAACTTGGAAACTGCAATCCGTGCCCCGAGAAGGCAGCTGGACCAGATGAGCTCCAGACATCCTTACCAGCTTAAATTATTCAGTGAACAGACTGGAGAGGTCAGACCTAGCCAAGAGGCTCCTAAGGGGCAGATTTTTTTTCCTCTAACATCTCTGTCGAACGCCCAGTGAGGACCAGGGCACTCTCCAACTCCGTACTCCTCCAGCAATTCAGCACACTGAATTTCTTGTGCCGTCTCCACATTTCACATTGCATATTCACCATGTGAATATTTTAGTCTCTCCCATCCCTGAATCACAAAGCCCAGTCCAGGCTGCGCCACTTTGAATCACAGGTTTTCTGTGTATGTGCAAACACAAGTGGGCTGCCAAGGCACAGTCACTCCTGAGACCAAGCACAGCATCAGGCCTCAGCATCCCACATCATTCAGTGTTCTGCACTTTAAAATTTTAAATAAATAAATAAATAAATTGCACACACACAGGCACCTGGGCAGCAAAACTATGCCAAGTGACAATCCAGTGGTCTTAGTTTCACAGCTCCTTCAGAGGCATACCCAGGACCCAACAGGAGGTCCACAGATTAAAACCCCTGGCTTTAGACTGAAGAGAGCCAGGGACACTTCTGCAGACTGACCACTATTTCCTCGTTCACCAAGAGACAAAGAAAGCCTCAGAAAGAGGCAGCAAGAGTCACACTTTCCCATGGGAGGGGACCTCAAAGCAGGGGGTAAGCACACCGAGGGTGCTGATGGCAAAGGGCTCACAGCTGGCATGGGGCACACAGCATCCCACATAGCATTCCTGAGTCCCAGTGGGCAGATAGGATGGGCAGGACAGCACAAAACCTGCAGGTCATTATTCTCTACAATAAAAATGCCATCCTTGGTTAACAGCATTTAAGGAAGGAAAGAAAGCAGGCTGGGCATAAAACAGGATTTAGCTGACTTTTGCAAATTGTCTTTCCAGTCTTATTGCTTAATGCATAGCAGACACCCAAACTATGTGTGGTTGTAAGGAACACTAGCAGTCAGAGGGGCCAGGGAATGGCACAGCACCCTAGGCTGACTAGGGTCACTTCTACTTCCCACTCCTTCCTCTGATGGAACAGGAAATTCTCCTAGGACCTCACTGAGGAGGAAGACTAAAAAAAAAAACCACACACACCTCAAATTCCTGGAAAACAAAACAAGAATTCAGGATCATCTGACAAACTGGGGAGGCAATTAAATTAGCTCAATCAAGAACCCAGAGATGTCATCCACCAGGAGCCTAATATTTAGCCTACAAGACACACGATGCAAAGGCAAAAGATGGTTTAAGTGAAAAAGGTGATCCCTGCTGCATGTCTTCATTCCCCTCCTCCCTGGAAAAGCACAGCAAGGAGCAGGCTGAAGTACAGAAACTTCCATCTCCCCGGAACTGCCAGCACAGTGTTTAACAGTTGTATTTGCTGACCAGTCTGTGGTAGCGTGGGACTCCTGGGACTAAGATGCTCATCAGTCAGCCCAACTGCTGCCTGGCAGCCCCCAAGGAACACATCATTCAATGCAAGCAAGTCACCAGAACATCCTGGCTGTGTTCCTGGATATCACTCCTCTTGGAAAAAAAGCAGAAAGGTCAACATCCACCTCAATACCGACAATACCTTGGGGTGTCAGAAATGAAAACTTATTAGAAAGCTGTCATGTGAGCTACAAAAACACAATGTTTGCAGTTTTTATACACTGATGGCTGCTTCCTGGGATTTTTTTTCCCTTGTATGACAGAAAAAACCCCAAACCCTACCAGCACTTTGGATCTGAACTATATATGCCTTCTCCATCCACACTGTTGAGTGATCTGAGTCAAAGAACCGCTCCTGGTCCTTGTGCTGAGTGGTGCAGGCTGCCTTCCACACAGATCCCTGATCAAGTGCCACCCTTGCTCCAGGAACTCTGATTCACTCCAGTCCAGGGACTGGGAACAAATGAAGGCACTGGGGCACCACTAGACTTGTGCAAAAGTAATACAGGAAAGAGTTAAAAAATAATGCATCAGAATAGGAGCATCCAGAGCTTCATTTCACAGAACAGGAACCCACTGATGAGCACTAAAGGCCACATCCAAAAGCCCAAAGTCAGCTGCAGAGCTCACATTTAGAAATATTATGCCATTTATGGCATTGCAACAACACAGTCCCTCTCCCATAGCCACAAGGAGGAGGCCAGGCAGGCTCTGCCTCATTGGTTTTACTGTCTTTCTGGTGGAAAATGTTGTTACATGAAAGTCTGGGGGTGGTTTTGAGTGCAATATCAGTAGCTGCTTAAAGTAATTGTTACTTGTCATACAAATTTTATCTGAACAGCAGCAGAGCAGCATTTACCAGCAACAGAGACCCCTGGAGATCCACAGACAGGTACAAGGCACTGTAAAGTGGCATCTGAGATCTGAGCTGCTGAGTGTGCTCACTTACAAATATCAGCATCTTGGTTACAACTCATCTGTCTTCCTTACTGCCCAAACTACACTGGACAAACAAAAATGTGACCTCATGCCATGTTAATGCAATCAATATTTCATGCAAGCCAGACACAGGTTTAGATGGTCTGTCCAAATGCAAATTTGAAATATAAAGCAAAGCTCCCTTCAGAGCCTGGCATTAGCAAGCCATTTCACAAGGAAGGGAATTTTCAGTAAATTGCACATTTAATTTCCACGTTATGGGAAGTGGCTTGCCTTAGTTCTTACAACAGTCACCCGCTGCTATTAATGACCACAAGCAATGCAGTGACCCTTATAATGTCTGATTTCACAGCAAATATTTTAATTTCTGAAGGTGAAATGTGTGACCTACTCTCCTATAACACTTATCTTTATGGCTCTCTTAATTCTTTAGGATTTATCGTCTCCACTAAAAGCACACAGAACATAATTGGAATAGATTTTTCAAGATATATCTGAAGTATTTTAACCTACCTTTCCTTGTTAGCCTTTTATATTGTATTATTCTAACACAGGAAAAAAGTATTTTCACACTATGAGTTCACCAGTAGCTTTTTTTAACTTAAAAAATACAATGGCTGTAAAGAAAAAAAAAGGTTCTGGTAGCAAAGATTTTCAGAAATCAGAACTTGAGGGAGGGTTTTACAGCCAAGATTCTCCTATTTCATCCAAATGGATCAATCTCTCAAATAAAGGCATTAACATTTCTTGAAGTTATGTCTCAAAAGAAAATGTACAATTTCAGGCAACTTAGAAAAGTATAAACCTTTCCATAGTATAAAAAAGGTGACACTGAACGCGCCTCCGATGCACAGAAAATAACTGTGGTCCAAATCATCCCTGAGGACAGGAAAACAGCATTTTCCAGAAATTTTTCCTGCTTATAGGAGTCCCACTGTGCTCTGCGAGAGGCTGCCACACCTCCAAGTTTCAGGACATCACCAAGACTGGCTTAGCAGTCCACTAAACTTCTGGTTTTCATTGTTATTTTATGTGAGTTTTTCCCTCCAGAAAAACAACATTAAGACAAAAAGCACAGTTTGAAGAATGAATGCCTTTTCCAGTGTTATCACTGCAGCAATAGGGACATATGGAACCTCAAAGCAAGCTCAGTTCTGATTTATGTTTGATATTTCATTTAATTGAATTTTTGCAAGAAAACTGTTTTCATTATTGAGAAATGGACCTCCCATCATGCAAAGAGGGGGGGAATCAAATGCTTAAACTCTGTCTCATTTAGCAGTGACACTTCAGGAATGAACAATAGCTTCGAACATAAATTTGCTTGTTTGGCTGCCACGGATATGAATTGTCAGGGCATTTTAGAACAAAAGAAATGACACGTCAAAGCAAATCTATAGTTTAGCTAATCAAAATGCCATGTTTTAAATATTCAGATTGTTTTACACCAAAAGGCAACATTTATCTGAAAGCACATAAATTGACAGGAAATCTAAGATGAAAGTGGAATGCAGACAAAACAAAGATTTTCCAGTAAATACAAGAAATTTATTTCTCTGTGCACTTTATCAACCACCACTTCCACCTCCTCCAAAAAACAAAACCCAAACCAGCACATCAAAAAGCGTATCCTCTGCCACCTTTATGCAATGAAAACATTAAAGCCACCTAAAGTAATTTAGCTAGCAAAGCCGGTTCAGCATTTTGCATTGCTCAGACTTGGTTACAGCACTTTGTAAAGAGCCCTTGCAAGACCAAGGGCTGAGCTTCTTCCTGGTCTTTCCACTATGTTTTATCCAGGTACTGGTTTCCAGCTTCCAGAGCTCAGAGTGGTGTGGTAGATAGGAACTGGAAACACTGGGTACCTCTGCAAAGCTTTAACTTTCTTTCTGCAGGCAGTCTGGGGAGAACAAGCACGAGGGGATGCGTTTGGTGACTCTAACATACACACTCTTCACCTGTAAGCAGGTAAAGGCATATGGATACTTCCAAGGGTACTGCAGCAGAAACTTACTTAGGTGCAGTCTAAACAAACAAAAGGAATCGGGCACAAATTGCTCATTTTGTGAGTCCCCTGCAGGACTCGTGCTGATTACAGCCAGTCTCCTGGCATCCCCTCAGCACAGAATTCATCAAGCCCCTTTCTCCCCCACAGACCTCTCTGCTCCTGCCAGCCTGCTCTGAAGTTACACTAAGACTTGTCAGATCAAAAACCTTATTATGCAGGCACAACAGCTTGCTGTGCTTAGCTGTTCCCAGCACAATGCCCAGTTGTGGAAGCTTAACATTATCTCTTAAAAGTTAAGCCCCTTTCGTTTATCATCTATTGCCAGAACAGTTACTGGGTTGCTAAAAGAAACACTCCAGAGGGAGACTTTTACAGCAGTTGTTCTGTTTCCTGCTTCTCTGTGCTTGGGAGGTTAAGTCCATTGCCAGAGCTTTCTCTTTGCAACACAAACATGTTTCAGAGCCTGTAAAATCCCCCTAAGCCCACCGAAGGTGTCGGTCCTGTGGTGAATCTCACCACTGCCCATGTTCCACAGCCTACAAACCTGCAGATAAGCTTCCTGGAAAAACATCGGCTCTCTTCTAAGTCTCCGCAGCCCAGAGAGCTGCTACATCCTGGAGGCACACAGTAAAAGCTACAAAAGGTCAAACCCAGACTTTAGAAGAATTTCAGGAGCTGAGCTTCACAGTTCAGTAATGAGCTGGGAACCCAACAGATTAACCAGAGTTCAGGAAAGTGCAGCTGGGGCCCATCTCCACAGAGAACGGAGCAGCATTAACTGGCTGCAGTGCTGTTTGCCGTAAGGAAAGCACACTATGCTATCAGGCACTGTGATTATCATAATGTTCTTCTCCATGTGTCACTTTTACCCCATCTTTCATCAGGTCCCAAAATCATCACCGTACCTGTCTCCCAACTGACTCTTTATCCCACATGAAAAAACAATTCAGTTTACCAAAGTCCCGGCATAAAACAGGTTTTTGCACACCCATCCAGGATTTCTGTTCCACGGCAGGTAGAGCACTGATTCTGGAAGGAGGGGATTTGCACAGACCACAGTCCCCAGCCCAGCAACCAGCAGATGTGCAAGAAGAGCTGCAGAATGAAGCTTCAGAAGAGACAGCACCTGCTTACAGAAGAGACACTTTTTTGTTAGGCTGAAAGATCTCGGTATTTTCTACAGGAAGCTTTAGGGTCACTGCAGTCTTGACTCAGCAACAGTAATTTATGGCAGTCTAAACTCACAGACAGAAAAGTGACTTCACCACCAGAAAGGTCTTGCTGAGTCTGCAGAAGAGCACGGTGGGATCAGCGTACCCATCACAGTGCAAATGCCAAGCTCTGTCAGCAGCACTGCGAGTTGCTGCTGACTTCCTGAGACATGGAGCTCCTGTGGCACTTTTAGTAAGTGGCTGGATTGGTAAACAGGAAACTCATAGATATTGCTGCATTTAGTGCTGCTGGGCAATGATGCCAACTGGAGTTTAAAACAAATGGCACTAGGAGCTGCCTTATTTCTCCAATTCCCCAAGAAGCTGCCCCTTAGCAATCCGACAAACCTGGCAATTCCAAATGACTAAACGCTTCCTGATCCCTCCAAGTGACAGCTTAAAAGCAGCATCTAGCACTTTGGGGCTTTTCTTTCGCTATAGCTGCAAGAAAAACCATTCATAAGATCTTTAACTGCAGCTATGAAACAAAGAACCCTTTAAATGTCTCTTCCGACAAGTTTGAATAACCAACATTTCTTGGAGAAAAGCATCTCTCCAGCCTCTCCAGCAAGGGCTCAGGCAGATGACATGCCTGCTCAGGAGACAGTTTCTGTTTTCTGTACTTTGAAGAAGGGCATAGGACTGACTAAAACTCTGTTCACTGCATGCCCAGGGCTCTCCTGCCCCAAACCCACCCTGCTCAGTCTTCCAGCATCCAAACCAGGCACCTCTGAGCACTATCACCAGATGCACTTCACTGGAGTTCTTGATTTCCCATTTTAAATGACTAAAAGTTCTGTGTTACTGGGATCTACACCATTTTTTAAAAATTCTCAACCTGTCTCCCACAGTAGTTCAGTAACAAAGGCACTGTTTTAAGTCACTGTGTAGCTATGATACAGTCACACCTCCCAGACTGGACCAGGGCTGGGACAAAAGATTGCCCTCTCCTAAAACAGTGAAGCCCTGCTACATTTGGAAACATTATTAGACTATTTAATTCTTTATTAATAGAGCCACTGAGCTTTATAGCCTACAGAAAAGGGTTGTTCAATCAACAAGGAGCAACCGAAGTGAAAAAGCATTAATGTTACCACTGAGGCAATTACTGTAACATGATCACAATTCCTATGCATCTTTAATTTTTTTGCTGACACAACAGATTCTATAATACATGGATCCCTGTTTCATTAAAATAATATTACTTGTAGTAATAATACGAGCTGGATGAAAGAGAATCCAGTCTCTTAACACTTGAGCATTGCTTTCCCTTGGGGGATATCAGTACACAAAATGGGGGATCCAGCAAAGTGCTTGTAATCCCAGAAGCTGGCGCACCTATTAAACACTTAGCAGGGCTCCAGCAGAAAGACAATCCCAGTCTCAACCAAGACAGAACTCCCAGTCCTGGCTCTCAGGAGAGGAATGCTGGTTTAGCTCCATTTAACATCTTACATACCTGGAAATCCAAACAGGCGAGAAAATGTCATCACCCTCCAAAGACCACAGCAGTGATTCTCCAGTCTCATGTAGCTCCAGCAATGCAGTCTTGGGCAGGTGACCAGATTGTCACAGGAAAGCAATTCCCTGGGGGCAGCTCTGCTGCATCTCTTCTGTTTCAGGGTGATGCTTTCCTTCGTCAGTCTTGAAATGCAAACCCAAAGGGACGGGAATGCCTTGATACAAGAAACTGATCTGAACTACTGCTTCAAAATTTTGCGGGGTTTTTTAGTTCCTTCTTCCCTTTTTGGGGGAAGGAAGGGAAAGATGTGAGCAGGTAACAAGAAAACAAACTGTTCTAACTAGAACACAAAAAAAACGAAATATGAAGGACATTTCTATTAATGGAAAAAGTCTACTGCACTGCAATCATCACTTTAGTGAAGGATCAGATCCTATCAGGACACTGGAATCTCCATTCATATCCCAATGAAATTTTATCTGAGGACTACAGAAGAGCTGGTCATGGGCCATAGTCCTACCACAGCACAGGGTTTTTGATGAACTTTACAACTCAGAGGGAGCCCCTGGTGGTCTAGTGGTTAAGGACACGGCACTGTAACTGCCGAGGCCCGGGTTCGATTCCCGGTCAGGGACACTCCCCGGGCAGGCGGAGCCCGTTAGCCCTGTAAGGCGATCCACCTACGTCCTGAGGACCTCGCTGCCACTGTCCAAGCTCGCTTGGCCCCGGCAGTCGAACCTTAGGATTAAAGGGTGGGCTCAGTTCTGCGCGCACTGTGTCCCACCTAAAATAAATCCAATGCGCAGGCTGGAAGGCGTACAAAGACCTTCCACAGATCTTCGTTCGCGAAGTCTGGCCATTATTATTATTACAACTCAGAATATTCACCATTTAATACTTCATCAGGTTGCATAAGGGACCCAGTCTTCTCAGGAAGAGACTGCTGCAGCAGGGAGAAGAATGTTTGTGCTGTGTAGTCAGAGGTGTGCAAGCCACATGATCAGTCTGAGTTTCAGAGCTATGCAGAGGAGAAGGGAAAAGTGACTCCCTTTCGGGACCAGTGGTGATCTCTGGATGAAGACAATGAAGGAAGAAAACCGGGTGAAAAGATTCCCAGAGGGGAGAAAAAAAGAATCTCAAAGCATAATTTGCTCGTTATGCTTAGGGCTTTAGAGTGAACCTATCCTTTTCTTCCACCTGTCCATGCCAAAAGACCCCCTGCTGTAGCACCCCCCCAATGAATACAGTCCTGTCCCGTGCCTCTCCAGGTCCCCTCTTTGACAGCCAGATTTTGGCCTCATGCAGACTTCTGACATGATGCTGTTCTTGTACAAAGCCACAATTCCCCCCCCTTAAAACTCACACCAGTGCCCTGGCACCTGCTTTGGCCCCCAAAGAACACAGCAATCAGAGGGACAACATTGCTGTGCAACTGACTGACTGTATCATCCACACGCACTTCCAGAGGGTACCATGCAATAAAGCAAGAAAGGAAAACAAGAAGGATGCACAAAGCTCAGCCTTTCCCAGGAAAACCCTCCATGGGATGCCCTGTGGGAAGACCCTGCTCTATTCATGAGCCAGGGACCCAGGCAAGAGCAGCCCCACAGATCTCCTCGGTCATGTTCGCTGGAAGGCGACAGCTTGGATTTATGAAAAATGGAGGCTGTGACATTTGTTTTTTTGCTGAAACAGATGTTTTTAGCTAGCAGGCATTTTTCTGTCCAGTTCTCAAATTGATTTTTTCCTGGATTCTCTACACAGTTGCTGCGTTATGCACTGAAAGTATTTACAAAGGCATCAAAATTAACTCTGGGTAGGACTTTGGCAAGCAGGGGAGGGAGGCCAAACGAAAGGAATTCTACATGTGCAAGAGAAGCTGTTTTCTTTCACTGCAATCAAAGAAACAGAGCAACTGGAGGACTAGCTCTGAAGTCAAATAAGATGAATGGCAACCACAGCAAGGGCCATAAAAACACCAATAAAAAGTAAGTTGCCATAAGGGAAATACCCGGCTCAACACTTCTCCAACAAGGTAAGCATAATAAACTCACTCCTAACACGGACACCAGTTTATTTTTTCAGGTGCAACCTAAATACAAAACCAGGGAAAGATGCAGGAGAAGCAGCACTTAAATTAAATTCCATCTGCTATGTAAATAGTCTTGCTTGTTGATGGAATTAGTTGCATGATTTAGATCAACATAATCTGACCTTAAACAATGAAATTAACATCCAAAAGTCAGTGCTCCTCCTCCCCTGGGGGCTGCAGCAGTTTCTCTGCAAACCCCTTTCTCAGACCCTTGGAGAAGTGATTCCTCCTACGCTTGCCTTGGCACCTGTCAGAGACCATGTTTTATTTTACTTTGCACCAATGCAAAAAGGTTCTAAACATTCTGGAATTAAAACGATCACAAAACATGAAAGTGCTTATAAGGCATTTCCACATTCTCATCTGGCAAGTGAGTGGCTGATTTACAAGCCAGCTGTCAATACAGCACAATTGTTCACCTCATTTTACAGGAAAGCAAAAAAAAAAAAGACACCAAAAAATAAAACTTGCAGTACAGAATACTATGTAAAATTGCTTTTTTCCAACATGGCAATCAGCAGTGTGTGTTCATCTGTGACCTGTCAAGGAGAGATGCTTGTTTAGCTTTCAGATGAGCACCCAAGAGCTGGGACCTGTTAAGCAAATAACCAGAGACCACCCCAAAGCTTCCCATCCTGTAAAGCAGTGACCAGCACCTCCCTACAGCTGAAGACTGGCCTCTCCTCTGAGTATCTGCGACTGTGCACTTACTTGTGTCAACACAAAGCAGGATCCCACAGGCTCCACGAACCCTAAACCTCAAAGGAAAGATAATCCTTGCAGTTAATGTTTATCTAGGCCAGCACATTTACAGCTCTCAAAGGAAGACTCCAGTTTGGAAGTGTGAAATGTTAATGTCTGCAGAGGATGGATGGCAAATGCTTCACTCCATTTGGATGAAACCCTTATGAAACAGAAGGGGAATACAAAAAGCTGTCCCATGCACCCAGGGACACTTCTGCAGCTTTCCTGGAAGAAGGAACCCAAGGAAAGCACAAGGAAGCATCAGTTACATCTGCTTACAATGCAACAGCAGATGGTATTGCTCTTTCCTTAAAGAAAACATCCATACTTTAGGGAACTGTGTGCAAGAGTACTCTATTAAGAAGGGCAAATCAAGTCTTCTGAGAGACAGGGAGCTGACTTTTAAGTCAGTATTTTCAAGCTTGAAGAATCTGGCACTTTTCTCCACAAGGAATCCTCAGAACTGCCTCCTCACCATTCACTACACGGTGCTATTCACCACAAGTCCTGGTGTCTGCAACTCAGCCTTCTGGTGTTGGTCTGGGCAGTGCCCAGGGCAGCCACAAATACCCATAAAATGTCCTGATGTAATGACACACCAGCAGTAGGAGATGGGTAACAGAGGTGTAACACACACTGCTCTGGGAAACAAACAGTTCCCAATTACAGTTACATTCCCCTACCACATCCACTGGAGGTACCTGTACAGGAACTTCCCCTCCAGCTGGCCCACGGGGACACACCGGACAAAACCTGTCCTCATTCCTGACCAAGTACCAGCCCTAGTGCTGCTCTCACTGGTGCCAAAGCTCCCTATTTTGGAGACCTCAGTCCCCAGTGCAGTGTTTTGTACTTTCTTTCTTAACAGCTGCCTGAAAGGAGTTTTGACAAGCCCCCGACTCAGATCTACACCTCTACCACTTGTTCTTTTTAAAATCCTGACATAAAACTCTGTACAACAGTATTATAATGCATTAATATTACAATTATGGAGTAAGGATATGGCAACTGTATTTTGAAGGAGCAAATATGACTTGGTTTGTTTATTTTCCTAGTAATGACATTTTAGACTAAGGACACTTCATTCTATACCATTAAGCATTTCAAAGTATCTGGGTGACACCACTGTACTAAGTAACAGGCTACGCACTTTCCCATATAATTTGTTTAATAGGCAGCTGAAAACATTAGAAAGACAAAAGGGAGCTTTTATATTCTGATCATTTACATTTTATCCACATTAACAATCAAAAGCATCATAAGCAGTGAAGGGACTGTTGTCAGATATCATTTTGAAGACACGTATCCTTTTAAGTGTATCCAGTGTTCCTCGTATCATTAGAAGCAGGGGAAAAATTAATAGAATACTAATGGCCAAGCAAGCTCCAAATACAATAACTATTCCTTTTTTTCTGTTCATTTTATCAGCCCATATTTTAGCTCCATTTCTTCTTGAAGACCATTTGAAGAAATAAAATTGAAATTTGAATGAGCTGTCTGAGTACTTAATTTTCTCCCATGCGCCACTGCACCTGAAGGGTTACCAAAAACATGCGCAAAGCTACTTATTTCTATACTTCTGGATTCTTCCTTCCCCCCCTCCCTTTTTTTTTTTTGGCTGTGATGCTGAGACCTCAACTCTTTGCCTGCTCATCATTACACCTGTTTCTTCACATCACCTTTTTTGTCCATACTCAACTACTGTCACCAGTCTACACTTGGACTGCAAACCTCAGAGAGAAGCAAGACCAGACACAACAGCACCACTGTCCTGTATCGGGACTGGGCAGAAATACTGGTGTGTATTTATCACCCAATGCTACCTCATTGCAATTCAGGCAGACAAGCTGCCCCCTAATCCTAGATGTCAGCAAGAACCTGCATCATCCTTTCCTTAGTCATAAACCAAGGCTCCCTGATGATCCCTTCCTTTCAAAGGACAAAAGGAAAATCAACACTTAAAAAGTCAGAAAGGACCACCAGCACACCCCTTTGGTATTTTGCCACCCCTTGTACTTTTTACTGCATGTCTGACTCTTAACAAGTGCACACTTGCACCACACCCAGCTGGTTTTCCCTGCCCTGGATCTCCACACACTCCCCTGAGCAGAAGGTGAGGAACAGGATGTGCTTTGCTGTAGGAGGTGTATCTCTGCATTGAGGGGAGCAGAGTAAACACAGAACATCACCGAGGAGCAGAGAAAGTCACAGTCCATTACTGTAATTAGAGGAAAGACTAATTTATGAAGTAAATAAACTTGGATGCATCTTAGCTCTATACAGTAAATGCACAGGAGATAATGCCTTCTGAAGAGTTTCTATCATTCCCTGGTAATCCATGCTTAATTAGATATTTTTACTGTAATGTAGATTTCTTCTCTCTAATGTTCCTGCCGTGCTTCTGCACCTCACCCTTTCCCCTAGAGTTAGTGGCTTTGTCCTCTGACAAAAGCCCACCGTAATGGGCAAAGTGCCAACATAATTAATTTTTCAGTAAAAGCCAAGTTGTTGTTTCCTCAGAAACGTTTTACACTTCAGAAAACGTCAGAAATGTCAGAGTCCATAAGCAGAAACAAAATCAGAGATCTGCTTCCCTATTAATACTGCATGACCTCCTCAACCATCTCACTCCGGGAGAGGAAGACAGGACGCTCGACAGGGAGCAGAGGAGACAGCAAAGAGGGGAGGGGGGCCAGGGAGCTGAAAAGTGTTAGCCACTGGCAGCTTAGAAAAGCAAACAAGGATAAAATATAAGAGCACAGAACCAAGTGCCTCTGCCTTGAGAGCAGGCTGAGAAGCTGGATGCTGTTCAGAAGAAGGGGCATGCAAAGCCCAGAGGAGAGCAGAGGCAACACTTGGTCCTCAGTGCTCAATCAGCCTTAAATACCTCCTCCAACACCTCTGCATGCAGAGGTGGCAACCCAAAATTACAGTTGTTTACAGAGAGGATGGAAGAAAAGTGCTGTGTTGACTCTACTTGTGTCTACAGGGATCCCTTAGGCCTCCCCTCCATGCATCACCCAAGACAAGGCAGGGGGTCATCATCAGAAATAACTCTGTTTTCTGTCCCCTTTCACCCTTGAGCTCAGCTGCTGCTGTTTTACTGCGACCTCAGCTCCAATATATGCACAAACACCCTTCCTGAAGCCTGCAAATATATCACAGTGAGTTATGTGCACTTTCAGACCTCTACAAAGACACAACAGGCAATATATCTCTGCTTCCCCAGGAGAGCCTCCGACACAACAGGCATTGGCCATGGAAGACACCAATCGCACTTCCACAAGAGTTTTATAACCCTAAGGATCTAAGTGCTCAGTTCACCACCTGATTTCATCACCATTTGGTGTAGATGATAGCTAACAGTATCAAAACCTGGTATGAACAGGGCAGATTAGCTCTTACCCAGAGTAACTCAAAAACATTTTGGTATGACTTAAAAACCATAGAATCATAGAACTGTTTAGGTTGGAAAAGCCTTCTAAGATCATCAAGCCCAACCATTAACCCAGCACTGCCAAGTCCACCACTAAACCATGTCCCCGAGTGCCACATCTACATGTTTTTTAAATCCCTCTGAGTACAGCAACCCAAACAGTCTCTTGGGCAGCCTGTTACAAATGAAGTTTTGCTCCTGCCTGCTCAGGGTGTTTCTGCTTTTTATTGTCCCATGAACCATGATCAGCAATGTTACTGACAGAACTGAGCAGTGGTTTGTCCACAAAAGGGTGACATCAGGCTCAGTTAGGGCTCCTGTCACCTAAGAGTGGCTCAATTCTTCTTACAAATGTAGTTGCGTTTTTCCTTCATTCTCTTGTTCCATTTCTTTTCCTCTCCTCTGAGCACGTTAAAGAACTCTAAACATTTTCTGGCACATTCATAATGGTCAGGTCCTTGAACAGGTGATCATTTCTCAGCCCCTAAACTAAGTTCTCTTGCTGGATTAGCCCCCAAAGAGTTTAAAAAATGTTGCTAAAATGCCTTCCAAGGAAAAATGCCTTAATTTGCTCACACTGACTCCTGCAGCACAATAAACATGGATAAAAGAGAGACATAGCCATTTACAGCACTGGAACAAAAATTTTCATTACAAATGCAGCAGCAAATAAGTAATAAACTCAAACTTGTGAAAGATTTGTTTATGACTACAGTTTCTTTTGTTCACCTATTACAGACTGATTACAGGAAGAATAAAACAGCAACATGGGCACCTGAGAAAGTCTGCAGGACCACAGCAGATATTGCTCACACAGATCCAGCTGAGAGGAGGTGACACATTCCTAACATCATATATACAGAGGATAAAAAACCCTCTCACATTCCACAAGCAAACTCACTAACTACAGCTTTGAGTCGCTTCCAAATCTCTAAATGAATGATCACACTTCAGAACAGCACAAGAGCTTTCTGCAAGAGACATTTAGATTAAACATTATAACAGATTACCGGAAGGGCTGGTAGCCCTGCATATTACAGTTGCCTAATGCTTCTGATCTTTAGACCCTATTCCTACTTACCTATAATTTTGCCAAGCTCCAGCCATCTGGACTGGAACTTCGCATGCCTTTTGTCTGCCTCAGGCAAATTTTAATTTCAGCCAAAATGGTTCGACTGCTTCTGAGAACAAGGCAGAGAGGAAAGATTTATCTTTTCTTTTTTGCCTACAGTAAGAAATCCTGCTGACCTTTTCTTTAATTAGCTAAAGCATTTCCCAGACTTTGAAACGGAACTCAACTTCTGACAGGATTTTGTTCAAGTCTGTATAAACATGAACTTTTTGGTCACAGTTCGGGGGTTCGGTCAAGTTCGGAGTTTTTTTGCTCTATCTGCAGGAGTATACCCAAATCCAACTCACTTGTGCTTTGAGAGGAGGGTGAGAGAACAGCAGTTCAATTTTTTTAATATATTTTCAACCTTCACACCTTCTGCTTTTTAAAACAGAGCCCAGGTTTTGGTACATTATTGCTTTTTCTTTATTAACTTGAAGACAAGGTAGAAATACATGGAAGCTGGATACTGGTCCTCCAGCTCCTTGGCTTGCCAGCTCCAGAAGTTAAAAGATGTAGAGTGTACAAAGACAATGTTAAGCAAAGAGTCTGTACCCAAACCCAAGACCTACAACTTGAATATCTATTGCTACATGCAGTGAACACAAAGGAAAAAGGTCTTAATTAGGCTCCTGCCAAATTCCAGTTTTTCTATCTGTAGAAAAAAATACGCTATTTACTCAGTTGAACTTGATGAAACAGCATTAAAATATTCACATGTAATTGAAAATGTTGAAGAGTTTTGTCTTTAAGTGGCATTTAAAAGTATTAAAAAACAGACATCAAACAACAAGGAGGAACAAAACTCATTAAGGGAAATTCATTCAGTGCCCTTACACAAGGGAAAAGCTTGTGGAAAAACACACATGATGTTATAATTAAAGGTTGTATTCTAATGCACAGGACACAAGAAACCAAATTGAGGTTGCAGAGATTGCCTGGTTTGTTCATAACCTTCATAAACTTTTCACCCTCAATAATGTCCTCCCGATGTAGTTTTCTGAACACAATTTTGTGATCTAGCTGTTGGTGTGGGACAAATCCAGGAAAACCAATGTGCATCTGAACAGGTTGTTTTATCCCAGCTCTGTGTGTTCAAGATGCATTTCAGGACCAAATATTTACTTACTAGTGAGTTTAATTATTTTTCATGCTTATGGCACAGTGAAGCATCACAAGCTAGACAAAGAAATGGGTTTCAAGCTCTCTCCAGTTCAAACTCTGCCTTCTCATTTGATGCAAAGCATTTACTTTTATTTAACAGTAGTAATGCAGTGCACTTTAGAGAGCATCTTCAAGGAAAAAATCTATGCAACCTAGTAAAAAATAGCATTAGACTGTCCATTAGTTAAAGAAGTAGATTCTGAACCATATCCCTTAGAAAATGAACCATTTCCTCAAATGTCAAATGCACTGTTTACTCCTCACTGGTAACCAAATGCGATACACAGGGTTACTAATACAATTTCCAGGCCGTTATCTAAACAAACAGCCTATGAACAAAAGAAGAGAGGGGAAAAAGCAGCTTATCACCTCCAGCTTTAAAGCTGCTGCAAATTCGACCACAGAAGTGCCATCTCTCAGCAAACACAGAAGAGTTACTCAGGATGGAAACATACCTTTAATTTTTCTCCAAGAATCAAAAGCTCATTCCCAAGGACAATGAAGGCTCCATCAGCACAAGTGCTCTTCAAGGCAGATCTTTCCCCCTTTTCAAGGCTACTCATTCAAAAGCAGGCACTCTCTTCATTTATTACAGTGCTGCAGCTCACACAGGTTGCAGTAAGCATGTGACCTCCTGGTCCCTGCAACGTGTGGTTTCCTCTCCATGCAAGATGACAGAAGCATCTCAGCCCCATCTTGGGTCCCACCCCCAGTGGGGAGCTGCCATAGGAACCCAGCACAGCTGAGCAGATGTGACCTACAGCAAAGCAGGTGCTGGACTGTTCCTTTAGGCACCTGCAGAGTCTCCAGTGTTCAGCCCACCTCCTCCTCCTGTCGTCCCCCATTTCTACAGAGGGTAAAGCCCAGCACACAGCTCACCAAGCAGCCACACCATCCTCCTGCAGGACCACAGGCAAGAGTAACCACCCCTCCTCCTGATCTCACCTCAGACCAGCCCCTGGGACAGCCACGGGTCAGTCTCACGTGTGCTGCTCCTGTGTATCTGTGTCAGTGCTTTGGCAGATCCAGCTGCAGTTTCCTACCTATGAGAACTGCCCCTGCACAGTCTGATGGCCAAACACCATCATCCCCCTGCAAACAGCACATGGAGCACCTCTGCAAAGACAGGGAGGGCCACCAGTCATCATCCTGCCCTCCCCAGGAGGCTGAACAGAAGACCACCATCCGCTGCTGGGCTCTTGCTATTCCCTCAGCCAAAAAAAAGTCTGTGTTTTCAATGTTTCTTACTGACATACCAACAGAAGAGGCCAACTCCTTATGACTGAAGTGTTTGCTGTGAGCAGAAATGCTGTGCAAGAGATTCAGTACTCTTCTGATCATTTTTCTCTTCAGACAACACTTTACTTTTTATTTTTTTTAGTGTCTTATCTACACAAGAGGAGGCTTAACTGCCCAACCACCCACCAGCTGTGCATCCCAACCCCACTTCCACCCAGCTGAGGGGGGCAGTGCCTTACACCACACTTGAAAATCCTTCTCAGGCCACCTCAGAGGCCTCCATCCAGCTCTCACTAAGTATGTAATAATTCGCAAAGGTCTCATAAGAAGGTCAATCACGGCTGTGCAGCCGGACATCAGAGACCGAGCCCTCCCCTGACAAATGACAGCATAAATAACAATCTTAAAAGCCTTGTCCAGAGGGAAGTTGTGCACCTAAATCAGCCAGTGCAGATTTCCCCAGTACAAATGGTAGCTCTCACCCTGCAGTGATCTTGGCTGGCACTCTCAGCTGAAGGACCAGGGATACTATTTTCTTCCATTTAAAGAACTATTTGGAATTTACGAGCCAATATTTAAGAGCAGTTGATAGCTCACTTACATGGGAGACTCCAGTAGATTGAAATAATTTCATAATTAAAAGGCAGTAAAAGCATGTGTGTCATTTCAATATAATTCCTCAGAAATTCAGTAGCAATTTGATTTTATTTTTTTAATGAGATAGATTTGAGAGCATGCATTGATCTGATTAGCCTTCACATTCCTTCCTCCTTTTAGTGTGAGCCAATCTCCTTACACAGATTACTAGGCCTATTTAATTTCCTTTTCCTAAAAAAAAGAACATCATTTTTCACTGTGATCATAATAGGAATTTGACCAATACAAATATGCTGCATTACTGCAATCTGTTAGTCACCAATTTCCTTCAAAAAGAGTGAATTCCAAAGCTGTGAGCTGTAATCCTAGAGGCAGCCTTACTGTTCCCTGCTGCTTTTAAAATTGTTTATTTATGACACTCAATCATAGATTTTCTGACATGAAGATGACAAATTTGGGAAGAGCTAATCAGCAACAGAATTCATTTGCAATTGATCTACACAACTCTTTGTTTTGCCTTGTCTCAGAGGGTTGGGATTTTTAATCTTCACTTTCTAACCAACAGGTTTATGTGATTTTTTTTTTCCTCCCCCCAAGCACACATTTAGATGATTTTTTTCCAATTAAGTTTTGGTGGGGGTTTTTTTGTAATATTAGCAGATTAAATATGCAGTGCTTCCTACTTCTAATTAAGCATAGAAGATGCATTAATGCATTAATTCCTAGATGCAATACTTCATGGAAATGGATTTGCTTTCACACATCAGAATTTTCTCCCATCTCCTGTGCAGCACTGGCTGCCACATGTAAAGCCACGTGTCACGAGCGTGACATGGGACAAATGGGCTCAGTCCAGCACCCATCAAAAACACCCAAAGAGGTCCAGCTGCAGTGCACACTGCAACAACTGCAGATTCAATCTAACACTGCCAAATCCGGTGTCAAAAGTTATTGAGCTCATTGCATAAATACAACCTGAAGTATTTTCCTTTGCTGCTCAGGGAATCACCATCCTGCCCACATCATTTTCTGGCTTTAAAACAGAGGGAAGGAGAGAAAAAAGTAATTTCATCACATTGGTCATTAATTTCTATTTTGTAGCAGTTTTGAACTAATCTGCAATGCAAAGGAGAGCTGAAAACATCCCCAGGTGAGCTGCAACTATTGTATTATTGTTCTCAGCTGGGGAGAGCACTGCCCACCCTGGGCACCAGTGAAGCAAACGCCATCCCTTCCCAAACATCAATATGTTGGAGATCTTTCCAGGTGCTTATTGGGATCTGTCTCCAAGATGCACCTGGGTCATATTCCTCATCAGCCAACATGCAAGAGCTTAAATTTCAAAAGCAAAGCTTCTCATACATCCACGTGAATCACCATCCATTGGAATCACTATCCCTGAAAGTATTAAAAGCCATATAGATGTGACACTTGGGGACATGGTTTAATGGTGGGCTGGGCAGTGCTTGGGTAATGGTTGGACTCAATGAACTTAAAGATCTTTTCCAACCTAAATGATTCCATGATTCTTATGACATCTGCACTCTAAGGGCTGCAAGTAGACACAGCACCACGTAAAACATCCCAGTGTACCTGGATGAAAGGGGGTTTCCAGATAACATCTCTCCTAGGCACACCAGTCACAACCAGACACAGTCCAGCCTGCATCCTCTTCACAACAGGAGAAAAACCTAAACCCAAACATTTAGATACTGTTGCCACAGAAACAAAACACAAGGAAGATCCCATATCCCCCAGCATCTCTGCACCATCCCTGCCAGATGTATCTGCTTTACTTTCTAATGAGCAGTACATACCACAAACCTGCCACGCTCATTTCATTGATATCAAAAGGGAGGCAGAAAGCTGTGTCTCTTCTGGGCTGAGGGAATAAAGCCAATTTCAAACTACTGCAGTTGAGTAATGAAAAATTAGACCAAGATGCTACTATGGCTTTTTGAACATTTTAGGCATAAAGTCCTAAGCTTGAAAACTGGACTGTCAGTGCCTCCAGCGCGTCCAAAAGTTACACAAGCTTCTACATACCAGATAATCCAAGAGGCACTGTCAGCTATACACGCTCGTGAGGAAAGCTGTCATCTGCTTTCACTGTTTGAGTGGTGTTTTTCACAGATTAATATACTTTCATAGTAGAATGAAAGATTATAAATTGCTAAAATTGATTTCACATCAGTGGTGAAGTCAGAGTGAGTAACACACCTGAGGTGACCCAGTCTGCTCAGGGGAACGTGAAACCACAGTGTATTGACAGTTTAATTGGCTCAGCAAGAGTTCATTTCCCTCAGATGAAATGCGCCATTGGCCATTTTATCGCTATATCTTATTGCTGCTTTAAAAGTGAAGCAGATGACAATCTAGAAAATGTTTTCGTTACAGAGACAGCCCCTGTCTTGATTGCTTAGTGCCGGCTTCCTTCCCCCTTTCCTCCCCAGCAACTGCAAACTAGCTCTTGTTTGCATTTTAAGCACTTTGCAGGATGGGAATCCTTTCAGGACAAGTGATAGAAGATGCTGCCGTGCCCAGTTCTGTACTGGAACTACAAAGGAGAAAACATAAAATTCAATGGCAACAAGCAGTTCTATAAATACCACATTCAAGAGTAACATGACATTTATATCACCTTACTGCAAGCTAAAAAGATGTCATTTGACTGCTTTATAGCATTAGGAGGCATTTAAAGAATGTTAGTACTTGAACTATCAAAAGATGATAACTTAGAGCTCAAAAGGTAATTACGAAAAACAGCCCACTTGTGGAAGCAGGAGACTCAAAGAAACACCAGAGCCCTCATTCCCTGGTTATCTCACAACTCACACTCCGACAGGGAATGCAGGCAGAGGATCATGTTTTCCCAGCATGGCTCAGAGCAGATGGGAGAGAGGCACCACCACCACACAGACAGAGAGGAGCTACAGGAGATGCCACAGGCATCCCAGCAAGGCCACAATGCTCCTGCAGATGCCTAATCCAGACACTTCCCCATCCAAAAGGTCCACATCCGCTGCCCTTCCCGGGGAGCAGCCCCAGGGTGCCCACAGTCAATGCCTCCCCCTTGCCCCTCAGAAGCAGAAAAGCACCACCAGCAGAAAAGCAGCATCAGAGATGGCAGGGAGGAGCACCCTGGCAGCAGAACACACAAATATTCAGGAATTCCTCTGCACGCTTTGAACTGGGGACCCCTAAGCCCAGACACCAAGTGCAGTGCTTAAAAACTGCTGAAGCAGCACACAGGCAGTTACAAAAAGCCCCTCATTAACCTCTAAGGCTCATTTCATTGATGAGAGAAGGGCATCAGTGGTGTTTAATTGCAGGGGAAAAACACACAGGCAGAACACAGGGAGAGACCTCAACCCCACATGACTCCCCAAGGCTGCACCCTTCAAGCCATGAAGGCTCCAAAAGCAGAGTGGGGGGGCCAGAGACATCTCCTACCACACACTTCACTCCTCTGTGGACATGCCAGAAAGTTGCTGCTACCCCTCTGCAAAGGGCATAATGCCAAATCTTCCTACAGCAGTCAACCAATGGGATACCCACCATGGGGTCTCCCCACATGGAAATGCAAGTGGGAGCATGAGGGGCTGTCACCGTGGGGATGTACAGAAAGTGAGGGTGTAGGGAAACAGCAGCAAGAGCCAACAAACTCCCTCCTGCAAGGAGGAACCCCAGAGACACACAGCGAGCGCTCCACCAGCTGTGGAGCAAGGGCTGTGCAAGATGCACCGGGATGTTGGAAGATCAAGGGAAATGGGAATATCTCAGGGTCAGCATCAAGTGGAGCACTGAGAGGCTCCTCACATGCCAGCACCGTGCTGGCATTGAAACTTCAGGCAGTGAGAGGAAGAAACAAAAGCAAAACTAAACATATTTCAAAATATCCCTTCCCGGTAGCATGCACTGTCATGCAATACTTCCAAAGCCATGGTTTATGTGGCTCAGGAGGGCAGTTTCATGCCCTAACTCCTGCATGATGGATTTTACAATTTGTTAAAGAAACTCATCAATCCTCAGCAGTCATTTTTAATGCCCAGAGCCTCCACAAACTCCTGCATTTTGCTGATCCCCCAATTTCAAATCATTTGAAATTGCTGCTACTATTACAGCTCTGCTCCTAAAGCTAAGCATTATGGCACACTCCAGACTTCCAGCTTCGCATGCTAGTGTAATAAACAGATTAACTGTGATTTATGAACAATAAGTTCTAGTTATTTGAAAGGAAACATTACCTCCCTAGACCAATTCTGACAACCAGAGATCTCTCATTATGCAGACAGCTCTTTCCACCTACCTGTAATCATCGGTTTAGCACATCGCTATCAACCTGGGAAATGGATCACCATAGTTTTTCACTACAAACTTTGTGCATCCAAAGCATCTGGCAGGAAGCACCACCAAAGGCAGAGTACCAGCCTGAATTGACCCAGTGAGACATTTCCTACTTTAAATACACATTAATAATTAAAAAAATAAATAAATAAAGCAACAAAACAACAACAAAGCAACAACAAAATAAGTAACTGTCAGAGAAAAGGGCCACAGTGGAGATAGGTGCATCACAGAAGAATGCAGCAAGTCTTCAGTTAGCAGACGACTAATTAGGAAGAGGAATGATAAAATGATGCAGAGATCTGTTTGTGGTCCTTATTTACGTGTAAAGTCTAGTAAGATTTTTAATATTATTTTCCAAAAAATGGATTCATTATTTGAGTCCACCTTTTTAGAGTTTAATATTTTACAAGCCCACAAGCAGGAGTTTACATTTTCACATGCGCTTTTCACCTGCAGCTACTAAACTGACCATCCCACTTATGATGCTTTTCAGTACTGTTAGGAATCATTTTATAAATTTATTCAGTTCATCATAATCACATTCCTCCTGTTTAGAAAAGCTGTGAAACCCTGATCACTGGCTAGACACCTAAGCCCATACACACACCACAGCTGTGACCTGTTGGTCCCCAGGGCACCTCTTCCCTCTGCAGGGCTGGTTCAACTCCAAGACCCCCTGAGTCCCAGCACCTCTCATCTTCACATTCAGAAACAGTTATTAACTTTCCAAGCCAGAGACTTCTCCCACTCTCCCCATCCCACCTCCTCTCTCCCCACACTGTAAGGGTAATGGTCTGCAGAACAAGGCAGTGCTAAAGTCCATCCAAGGCTCTTCTTTCTGCCAACACCTGAAAGACCTTCCTGAATTATCAAACTTAATTGGCTTAAAGATGCTGTCCCAAAAGATAAGAGCTGAGCTCAGCAGAGCTGGTATCAATGGACCCTTCTCAGAGATTAATGTGCAACAGCTCCCAACACAGCCCACCTCTTCTCACCTCACTGCCAAGTGCATCTTGGATTTACCCGTGCAAGGCATAATTACCAAGGATAAAATCCTTTATATGCTTAAACCTCTTTAATAGAATAAAAGAAATCTCAGCTGCCTCACCTTGACTCTAAAGTAGTAACAGCCACTTGTGAAAAATGAAAAGCCTTGAAGGATTTGGAATAAGAAACTTGGAGAGACAATCGCTAATCTTTTATCTTCCAGACTTCAAGCAGAATCAAGTTCTTCAAAGAAAACCCAATAAAGCCCAGACATTTTCATCATAACAAAATAAATAATTCAGTCATACTTTAGAGGACTCAAACATTAGGATTGGCTATTTGATATATTTGTGACTTAGGTGCCTCTAAACTGATTAAAGATAACCTGATAGAAGCTCACAATGTCAAAACTGCCTTCAATCCTGACAGATATAAATGGATAGTGTAAATAACTATAAATAACCAAAATGGCTGCATTTATGCCTAATGGAGGATTTACAGCCTCCAGAGCTGCCTGGTAGGACTGAGAGTTACAGCTCTGCCTTTATCCAGCCGCAGCACACAAGGGGAGATGAACTGCTATCCTCCCCACACCACCTGCCCTGCCGGAACCTCTCACAGCTCAGCTCCAGAAGGGACAAGGAATAGGATTCTCCCACAAATAAGAGAATTCCATACATATACGGGCAGGTTTGTTGGTATTGATTCATCATAGTCCTCCTAGAAACTACTCTGGAACACATCCCAAACATACCTCAAATCTCTGTAACCCTTGCAAGTTTCTCCCAACACAGCTTTTGTTATCTTCCAGCTGCCATCTGCAGAAGGTAAAATGCCACTGCCTTTGAGGGGGACCAGACCAAGTCTTCATTTAAGCCCAGAACCCTTCACCAAGGGGGACTCCACTGCAGCATCCCAGTCAATTTTCCAGTTTGGGTAACTGCACTCTTACATTCCCACCATCCCCCACATTCCCAAGTCCCAGCAGCTCTGCAGCCCCACGGGAGCTATGTGGGAAGCAAGTAGAAGCAAGCCCTGCGCCCACAAAAGCATTGGGGCAGCTTGATTCAGGGTCAGAAACAGGCACATTGTGTATCTCACAACTTATGCCACTGCCAGGAGATCACAGAGCAGCCACTGACACACTCCTACAGCCTGGTGTTTGCACCACCCAGAAAGGCACTTTCAGGATTAGACTGGCATCAAGAGAAGAGGCAGCAGAAAGGCAACACAAGATCCTGCTGATCACTTATTTGAGCAATCACTTAAAATACTGAAAGCGACTCTCCCCAGGAGCTCACTGTGCTGCCCCTGCAGACACAGCCCCAGCAGTCACCTCTCCTGTTCCTGTGCTTCTCACACAGAGTGGGAAGATTACCCCACCAAAAAAAGCAAAGATCTAAGGTCAGAAGAAAGAGAGGGAAGAAAGCAAACCATAGGCAGGGCTATGCCTCATCACTCTCTACATCAGGTGAGTTGCACTAACTCACTGGTTAGTTTGGATGAGAACCCCACAGCAACACTAAATGTCACTTGACAAAAGACACATGAGAAGTTCTGAAGCGATGGGTCCATCCTGGCTTCATGATATGGAGCTGCTGGTGTCTGAGAACCCAAACAGGGAAGTGCACACATGAGCAGATATATCCACCACCATGGATACACTGCATGAAAGTGAAAAAAGTGCCTGCAAAATAATCTAGAGTAAGATTTAACTGCAGTTGAGGCAGCCACAATCCATTTTAGCACTGTCAAACGCAGCAAGTTTCCAAAAAATTAAATCACTACTTAAATCATCTTCATAATTTTAAAAAGTGTCTGCAAGATAAGACCAGGAGCTAATTGTACCATTTAAATTTAGTGAAGGGAGAATTTTTTTGGTTGGGATTTTTCCTTCTTAACTGCAATAAAAAAAAAGCCCAAGGGTCTAAAACTAATAATCTAATAAACTTTGCTAAGTGAACATTGTAACAGATAGGCCTGGATGAGATTTCCTGTAAATGCCAGACAATTTCCCTTGATCTTTATCAGCAGAGATGCTACTCTAGCTTCAGCAGGAAGAAATTAAATTTGGTGCAAAATAATAACATCTGGGTGAGATTCTGTTTGTCAGACTAGCAGTCCCTTTAGATGCCAGGCTAAAAATGTCAAAATTAACTCTGAAGGATTTCACATTTGTGTTTTTTATATGAGTGGTTCAGTTGTGTTTCCATACCAACACACTTCCCCACTCCCCAGAGCAGTGCAATTATCCATCCTCTGTGCTGGGTCCCCAGGTGGTACCGGGGTCTGACCCAATGCAAAACACACAGAGAGATCTCTGCCCTGCCAGAGCACACACCAGAGCTGGCATTGCTTGGAGATATCCCACCCCTGCAGTCCCAGTTCCCAAAGCAACAGGGCACCTGTCCCCAGCTTTGAGCAGGACCTGTGGAAGGTGCTCAGGGACACAAGCTCCTCTTCCCTGACAACTCCGGTATTCCTGACCTCCAGGCAGCTGTCCCAGCACATACCCTGGAAACATGGGAGGATGTAAACAGCATGTGGGGTTTGATTTGGGACACTACACCTCAGTACCAGCTCCTTTAGAGATGCCTTGAGACAGAAGCCTGTCCCCTACAATGCCAAGAACAAATCAGACCACTGTGTGTTGTGTGAAAGCACAATTTCTATAGCTGGAACAGCCTCTGGCACTGCAACCATCAAAATACTCTTAAGCAGCAATCAAAAGATCAAGCTATTTTAAAAAGTGTTCTTCTACAGATTTTCAGACTAATTTTGAAGATAACAAGAGTAAACAATGTTCAAAGCTCTAATGAATTGTCCTTCCAAGTCCAAAAAACTTTACAGAAGATAATTAAAGTGAGTTTCTCAATGGTTCCAGCTACAATTCCTCTTCTTCAATGGGATTGCAAACGATTTTTAGTCACAAGCTTTTTTATAAGCAGAAGTGGTCAGGAACTGTACAAGAAAAGGCTTTTCTTCTCCACCACCCAGAACGGCAATTCTGCATATCAAGGCTTCTCAGAATAACATCAGTTTCAAAATCCCTGCACAGGTCTCTGGACTAGGACGGAAATATAAAAAACAGGAAGAAAAAACAAACAAATGACAAAGAAACAAACAAACCCGCAAGGGATTCCACTCTCTCCAGAAGAGGCAAAAAGTTCAGAGCCAGAGCACCCCACTGCTATGCACAACCTGCAGTTCCACAGGGTGTCATTCCCACAGGGTGTCATTCCCACACACAATAAAAACTAATGTTGCAGTTTTTGTCAAATGGGAGGCAGACACTTTGTATTCCAGCCAAGTTATTCACCATTTCTGAAGCTGCTCCGCATTTACAATGCCTAGGAAACCAATCTCTCATTAGTTTTACTCCATTCTGGTTCTTAGAATTGGAACTTAATGGTCACTACATTAAGAAGTACTGGGGGGGAAAAATACGCTGTTATCTCCTCAGCAATTTATTTGATCTTACATTGAGAAAAACAACACATTAGACTTCATCAGGCAGTTGTGGCCCAGCACAGAGCTCAGCCGTGATCTCACAGGCTTCAGCAGGCCTTGGGTCCTGCTATTAGTGAGACATAAACAGAAATAAATCAATTATTCTGCAAAAATATCATCATGAAGGAAAAAACGCTTGATTACCCATGATTTCCTCTTCAAATACAGGCAAAAATACCATGAATACAGAAGGATGGAACCTCAACAGGACACCACTCAACAAACAAGCAATCATTTCACCGCACATTAACCATGGATGGAATAAGTTCTGCTTGTGTAAAAGCCTTAAAAAGAATGATTGCAGATTTAAGTGGTACAAACTAGTGTGTATCCACACTAAAAAATGTTCAAAGATCCATTTTGCAAACGAAGAGAAAAAAAGTCCTAACAAAAACACCACATTATCATTAGAAAGAGAGATGCCACAGACAGCAGGGCATCAGTTCACCAAGCACTCAAATACTGGAGCACCAGGAATCATGTTTGTGAATAAGGCAGCCTCTGCCCACCTTTCCATGGAATAACCAACTTTGTTGTGTGATGGGTAATAACCCCTACATACAGTTGAATCAGATCTTACCAAGTAGACAATCAGATCATATAACTTCAACCTGCATTTTGGGACTGTCAGAATCAAGATGGGACTTGCACAGAGATTTCAATTCTTGGAGAAGTGAGTTTTTCATCCATTTTTAAATTTGCACTTCAAGAGGTTTAGTCTTTAAATTTACATTTGCTGTTACAGCTGCAGGAATATTTAGGACAAGCCCTGCAGAGCAACCATATACCAAACCACGTGTATTTTTAATCTTAACTAAGGATATATACAAATATATGAAAACAAGGGAAAATAAAGCTTCCAGCCACCTGTGCTTCCAATTGCCAGGTGCTGAGGAAGAGAAGGAGAAGCACTGGCTCCCCCAGCACTCACCTTGGAAGACAGCAGCGTTCTGGATGACAAGGAACTTCAGCTCCATACTGGCAGACTGCAGGAGCTGCTCCATGTTCAGACGGGCTGTTGCCTGGTACTTCTCCTCCATCTTCCTTGAGCAGCATGTGGAGCCCTTTGGGATACATACCTGCAGATCAGTCCCTGGAGAGATGTAAGAGCAGAAAATTTGCATTAGGATGTGGATTGCTGGGAGTGGAGAGGAAACCAATTCCATACATCAGTATTGCTGCAATTACTGCTTGGGCAAATTGATGACCCTTCTGGAATTTGTCCTGAGCAAGCAGCTTGGCCAAAGGAGAGGACTGATAAGGCAGAGCCAGGATCGCTGAGCAATAGCCCCTAAGAGCTGTGTTTGCCTGCCAGCACACTGCTTGCTTTAGCTCCCACACACTCCACCCATTGACGTGCTGGTGCCAAGCACAGAGATCCTGAGCATTGCCCTGCTGTCTCCCAGGCACCCCAGTAAGGAGCCACAGGCAGACAGAAAAGATGGGAGGTGGAAAACGGAGACAGGATTTGAGGCTGCAGATTTGCAATGAATAGAGCAACGAATGTAGTACATCAAGGATGATATGACTAATTTGCATAAAGACTTAAAACTAGTTTAAAACATAATAGTGTGATTTGCCTGCAATTTCCATCCTTGTGCATCCCCAGCAACAATAATAACAACAGAAGGACACAACAATAACAATTTACTTCGCTTTTTACTGCTGCCTTTTAAACTGTACATATCTGAGTCCTGCCACCAGTTCCCCCATCCCATCCTTCCTCCATTGCAACAGGCAAAGCCCAAGGTCCATCACTTCAGTTATGGAAGTCTCACTGCAGAGAGACAGATCCTGAGCACTGCACAAGGCAAAAGCCTCTTCAGCAGATGTGCTACTGCACAGGCAGCACCTTCACCCATTCACCAGGATGGGACAAAAGCCAGGGGGACACCGCTTGCTCTGGCACCTGCAGCTGCAACTCTTAGCACTGATCACTGAACTTAAATGTTTTTTGATATTCCCAAAGCACTTACTCATGGAGGAAGTAGACAATTTTAGGAAAGGTGTTGCTAGCTAAAAATAAATAAAATTTAGGAAAAAAATAGAAATATTTCTGGGCTCAGACAACAAAAGACGAAACAGAAGAGCCGGAAGCAGCAGAAACAAAAATTCTCATTTTTTAATCAACTCAATTCAAGAGCAACCTGAGGCCCCACAAACACAAGCAGAGCAACAAGCACATATCAAAGCAAATAGCCTTCCCCATGCAAAACATATCTAATCTGATGCTGCTGTTAGAAACTGAAACACCATGCAGCAACTCCTTTAAAAGCAGCTATGCAGGGTCACAGAGCAGCCAGGACCCCACATTTCAGTGTCTGCCACGCAAACTTCATTGTGCCCAGAGCAGGAGTAGCTCCTTGCTAGGCTCAGCCCTGTCCAGAACTGGGATTAGGAAGCAGTGCCCAAGCCAGTGACCAGCAGACCAGAGTGAAGGCTCCTCACACCTCTCAGCCCTCACTCTGCCTTCCTGTTTGCTATAGAGGTTTTTTTTCTGAATAGAAACAAGTTTGGTAATTTACATCTTTGCTCTGGAAGGATTACATACCCTTCTAGGTTCCCCCTTCTCTCCTCTCCTCCTTAAGAGTCTTTTACACATCCACTCTCTCCCTAATTACTAGAAAGTGTCAAAAGTCACTTTGCAAGTGTAATCTAGAAGAACAGGATTAATATTAATGTCAGTTCAATCATGTACCTCTTGAAGAAGAGTCATGCACAGTGCCAAGGGAAAAATCAGCTGTCAGGGCTCAGGAGCAGCGACAATAGAAACCCTCCTCTACCCAGCCCCATCCCTTCCACCAGCACAGCCTTGGAAAAGAAACATGAAATGCTTTATCTGCAACATGCATTGCACGTGGAAAAAGGAGATTTAAACAGTGCAGGTCCTGCTGTCACTGAAAAAAAACCCAAACCAAAACCACATGGCAAAGGGGCGAGAGGGGTCCACACCCCCATCCCAGCTCCATCACTCCCCGCTGCCTCAGTTTCTCCTTCTGCAAAGCAGGATGCACAGCAAAAATTCCATCCTCAAGCCCTCTGACACAGAGACGGCACCACTGACATCTAGAACTCGAGTCTTAGAGGTTCGTGAACTCACCCACTCCAGAGGAGCACAGCGACAGGTATTTCACGGACTGAGAAAATAACGGGGACCATAAAGCCACGTAACAGCAAAACACTGCGTTAATGAGAGAAGCAGTTACATAACAGCAAGTTAAAGAGGTTTTTTTAAAGTCAAACTCAAGTCAATTTATGCCACAAAAAAGGCTTAGCATGGTCCCTTTAATGCTACAATACGGCCATAAATTTCTTTTTAATACAAAGCTTATTTCCTCCTACATTTATTATATTAAGACACATTTCAAATTATCTGGAAAAAAAAAAGCCTTCCGTGATTAATGGAAATACCAATGTAGAAAATCTGAGAGTTGGCAATTAAGAGGTCTGTGCAAGTTAAAGCCAGGGATAGGAAGCAGCAAGGTCACCTACTCACATCCCATCCTTCTTTTTAGCAATTAAGGCAATTTCTCCCCTTAAATGGATTTTTATTTTTGTGCAGTAAAAAGACACATGCTGTACCAGAGCAATCACAGAGGAGGAGGAAAAAGCCCAGGAATTAGCTCTGACAGCTTAAAGCATTTTACAGAGATAGCCAACTAACACCAGTGACCAGAAACCACGGTAAATGCAACAGGTCAACACAGGCAGGGCAGGCTCTTATAAGGTACCAGGGACAAGGTCCTTCTTGGCACAGTGTTGCTACAGAGGGACGGGGGATGGGGGCCAGACTCCCATCTGCCAGTTATTTTCTGTGTATGGCTCTCCCAGATGGTGAGCTGGCTCAAACAGTCCCATCTGCAAGTCCCCATAGTAAGGGCAGGTTTTAATGTCAGTCCCCCAGGAGCCACTAACCCACCCCGCTGACTTCAGCCCCAGCAGACACTGATGAAACAGGAGCTTTTTGACCTCCAAATGTGTTTGGGGTTTATTCATCCCATTGCTTGAAGGAGCCTTTTCTGCACTCCCCAAGGTGCAGCACCCCCCAAGAGACCCGGACCCTACACCCTAAGGGCTGGGGGCTGTGCAAACCAGGGTGCTGCAGACGCGTGGTGGATGCAAAGGCACGAACGCCTGGAAATGGCAAGCCCACGGACCAGACATGAGCAAGAAATGAATTAAAGTGCCACACGTTTCTGGCTTCAAAAAATGCCTGGAAAAGGTCCTGTGAGTCATCAAATCCTACCCTTGCCTCACAATCCACCCCCTCTCAGCATTTTATCTAACACAAACACCTCCAGCGATAGCTCCGGCTTGTGAGATAGCAGAGCCCATTCCGCTGCCTAATGGCCCTTACTGTTAAGACTGTTTTTATCTCCCAACCTACACAACCCCTTTTTCTTAAAGTTTCAAGTCATTACACCTCGTAATGTCAGTCTCAGCCCTTGCAAACAACCTTCTCGTTTAGCTATAAATCACTACAAACTCATTTTCAGAAAGAAAGTGTCCCACGAATTACTGCAAGGGTTTTATTAAATTGCATTTGGATGCTCATATACCAACCTTTGAAAGATTAGTGAGACGATTAGAAACTAAGCACAGGAGCCTGACCCTCTGACACCCACCTCCCATGGATGAGAAGGTGCTGGATGTAGCCCCTTCCATGGGTGCAGGAACGCCAGGCACCATCAGAGCTGTGTCATTTATGCCATCTTGGGGAACAGCAGTGTAAATGCTCCAATAATTTCGCATATACTCCCAGCTGACAGAAATAAACTCTAGAGCTGCAGTAATTTCAGTAGCACCCTGCCTCTTCCTCCTCCTGACGCAGGGAATTTGTACTGAAGACTGGGCAGCAGTGAATTTAAAGCATTACATTTGACTTTGATGTACAATTATCCCTGCAGATAGGTGGTTAGTACAGCAGAAGTGAAAATAATTTCAGTGGATTAAATGTCAAAGAAAAAAATCCCCAAGAACATCTATGGGCAGTTGTGAACTCCTTCACGAGGCTGAGGGATTTTCCTTTGATTTTAAGCATCCCAGGATAGCTTCAACCCTGTCATCAGACACAGGCAGACAAGTCATGCTTTCCACTGGGCACATAAGCCTTCCCACCAGGATCCAATGGCAGCTTAAATCAGATTAACATTTCCCCTGAATTTACCCCAGGCACTGCCAAAATAAGAACCCATCCCTGCTTAACATTACATTCCTGCAGCCTCCTCCCCATGAGGAGTGGGCTCTGCTACCCTGTGCAGCAGCACCTTTGCCTTCTGCACTCTGGAAATGTCAGAGGGCCTCCTCCCGCCCTCTTAACTAAGCGATTTGTTAATATCGCCCACAAGAAAGATGCTGTTTTGGGTCAATTTTCCTCCTCCAATTGTTTTACAGTCAGCATCACGCTTTAAATAGATAAAAGCAGTGATTCAACATTTAAATATAGTGGATTTTCCCCCAGCTATTTCAATACTTTTTATTAAAAACCTTCTTTCAAATTATGTCGTGCATCTGTCAGTGGCTTTTAATGCTCAGCATTTGGGGGGGAAAGGAAATGCAACTGTTTAGAACCCAGGTTAAGTGCTGATCTTTTAAAACCTAATTTAAAAGATATAAATTATAAACCAACCTCATTCAATAGGTGATTAAAGTTGGAACAGTATGGGTACTACATGGGTATTTATTACTGCTTAATTATCTTTTATTTTCTATTCCATCTTGTGTTTCACAAGGCCATCTGACTCTTGATTCCTCCCCAGGTCTTGCAATGTTGGCCAGATGATTCTCATGCAAATCTAATACTCTATAAAACCACATCTTTTAAAAGAAGTTAGAGAAAAATAGGGTTTTACAGAGTAAAAGTTTCCTCCTAACAAAAGTACAAATGTATTAACAATACTGTCATCAAAAGCAGGGAGTTAATTTGTGGGCACCCAATCACTATACACACTTGTTACAGTCACATGTACACATTCTACAGCCATTCCAGAGACTGGGAAGAACACTGTTCAGGATGTTGTTAAAGTTAACCCCTGGGAAAAAAAAAATAAAATTAATGATCTCACTATAAAACCACCGCCTGGGGAGGTTACTAAATTTTAGGGTTCTGCTCTTGCTCTCTTAACTATCAAGAGAGCAACTTGCAGGCCTGAAATAATTAAGAACAGAAAACTCAATTATCTAGTAAACTAAGCTCTTAAACCACTGTGCTAAGCTAAATGGAAAGGCTGCACAGGGAGGAGCATCATTAGTCCCACTCAGGAAAAACAGAATAAAAGAGCAGGAGTACAAAGGGAACCAGCTCACAAGCAAAGGAGCATCGAGACCAGTGGGAAGAGTTGGGATTTTTAATTTTTAAACTGTGGCACACACCAGCTGCCAGAAATAAAAGAGAGAAGAAAGCTTGACATGCTCAGCCAGCCAGTTGTAAAGCTTTACACCTCAACTCCAAAAGCAAAAGGTTAATCTCCTACTTTCTTAGGGTGAATCCATATTTGCTTCCATCAAAGAAAATGAACAAAAAGCTGGAAATTGCATTTTGCCATGGGAGAAGGAAAACAGAGCCACCAGCAGATATTTCAGTCAAGATAAATATTCCTCAGCTTTCCTCCATCCCAGGGCAAAGACATCCATCCCCTCTACCAGCACGCACCAGCACAATTACCTGGAGCATCACCACCAACACAAAGAAACCCAAATGGCAAAGAGGAGAGATAAACAGACCAGGAGAAATGGAAATTCACGCTACTGTTTATATATGAGAAATTATGCAGGGAAAAGAACAAATGCAGGAAGCAAATCAACATGGGCAACATAGGAAAGAAAGAATTTAGTCTGAACGTGAAGCTACCCCAGGGCAGAATCACAGGCTGACTCAGGAGCTGGCATTAAGTCTCACCTTCAGAAAAACCTAAGAAATGCTCTCTCCCATCACCCTGCCTTCACTCTTCTCCAGCACAAGACCTCTGATCCAGCTCCAGTCAAGCTGTTGCCAGGAATTACATCCTCTCACCCCTCCAAACACTCAGAGGCAGCTGACAGTAGTTAGGTCATGATACTGCCCACCTCCAAGTATTCCAAAGCTGCTCCAGAGCTCAAAAACCTGGTCCCCAGGCTGCAGGACCAGAGGAGACCAAGCTTCTCACTGCCTGATGCACGCCTTCAGCTAGAATTACTCCCAGAACATCAATACTGCTCTTGAAACAGCATGACACTTCCCTCATATTTATGAGAATTGCCCTTTTTGTTTGTTTGTTTTTTAATTAGAAGTGTGGTCTCTGGCTCCTTCAGAGCTCTCCTGCAGAGACTGCTGTGCCAATGTGCCCCCAGCCCACGCACCACTGATCCAGTAAAATGGAGCCATGGGACATTTCTCCTGCATGTGTTGCAACTCAGCAGTGTTTCCTCTACTCACTCCTTCAGCCACAATGGCTCATAATGCAAAATAGGGGCTTCCAGAAGGCATTGCTCTGTTCATGTCACCAAAAAAAAAAACCAAAAAAACCCCCACATTTTACATGAATTGTTTAACCCTCAGTTTCTCCAGGGAGGTATGATCCATAGGCAAAGGTTCTCAGAGTTGATTCCATAGTGATTTGTGGCTGAAAACTCCAATTTTTTTTTTAATTGACAGATGTGTGAAAGGAAGAAAAGCAATAAACAGATGCCTGGAAAATAGTCCTTGAGTGATGCTCCCCTATTACAGAGATTTATGCAGCTGCTACTACGAGAAGCAAGTGCTTTGAAGTGTAATTACTACACAGAGTCATGCAAGATGGGCCAGATCCAAGGTATAAGCAAGCAGTCGTTGCTTTAATTATGATCAAGTTTATGTACTTAGGCAAATGTAAAATCCACTTTCGATTTGATATGTGGGAACTTTATCATCATAACAAGCTGGAAGCATTCACCTGAAACAGCAGCCCTGCTACGAGATATTGATCCAGCTACCCACAGGCTCTATAGAGTGGCAAAGGGCTCCTCACTCCTCCTGATTATCACGGATGCAGCTGGGGCTCCCAGGGGAGAAAGCGCACAACTGAGCAACTCCAGCAACCTGAACCCTGCCGGGAAGGGAAGAAACCAGGGCAAAAACACCCACTGCAATCACAGCCAGGCCAGGACGGAGGATGCTACCAGTTTCTGGGGCAGGACTGAACACAGTGCAGCACAGCAGCCTCAGCAGCCCCTCAACACTCACAGCACAGCCTCCGATGGGAGTCATCCTACAGGGACCTGCCCACCCATCCATCACCTCCCTGGAGTGCGTAAAAACATACTCCAATCAAGTTACCTAGGAATCAAAGGAGGGATTTCACTGGACTTTAAAAGAAATGTTTTCCCTTGCTTCTGTGATTACAAACAAATAACAGAATTTGTAATTTCAGTGATGATAACAGCAGCTCTCTCCGCCCCCTGCAACTCTTCATGCATGAAAAGGAAAGGAAGTGATAGTGAAGGTACACTCTCACCATGACTTACACCTAAACTCTCCTAGCTCTCATGGCCGTTGGTAAGCTGAAGCATTCCTACAGTCCTACAGACCAAACGACTTGGGATTTGCACCAGCAGCCACAAGACCTTGCAGTCCTAGCCCTGGGCATCCTGCTTCCCCCCTTTCCTCTCCTGTGCTGCAGCAGTTCACTGCTGAGGCAACTCTTGTGTTTCTGATCTGTGCGACAACAAATGCAAAAAACATAACTCAACACATCGTTATTAAAAGCAGCTACTGCTGGCGATGATCTCATTGCACCTCCCCTGCCTGTCACGTTTGCCCGTTATCTTTTCCTTCTCATACTTTGATCATAAGGTTTTCAGGGCAGGCGTTCTCCGCTGTGTATTGAACCCAACACAGGAGCACCCGAGCTCTCCAGGCAGCTCCATAACGCAGCCATCAAAACTGATCGGTTTGTGTACACACACTCCCAGCACACAGCCACCCACCTGGAGCAGCCGACGCTCCCTAGCTCCCAAAAAGCTGCAACAGAAACCTTTGAAAGGCAGGGAATTCAAGTGTTTCACTTGCATTTTAAAATAGGTATGAGGCAAATATACCAAAAGCAGCCTTGCAGGGCGTTGGTGGTAAGGTTTGGTGCGGTACCACCCAGGCAGCCACCTGTAATGGGAACTGCAGAGCAGAGTAACACCTCGCCCAGATCCATCACAGCCTCCCACTGCGCCCTCGCACCCCGCACGGCACTCGCACAGCTCGGGGAACGACGCGCTGCCTCCTTCCAGCCCCATACTCTGGAGCTGCGGCAGCCCCCGGCCTCAGGCTGGGATGAGGGTTTGGATGCTCTTGGAATAGCTTTACAGAGCGGGATCGCCCTGGCACACCGCGACACGCTGTGGAAAGCGGCTCTGGCGGACCCGGGACCTGCGGAGACATGACGGGTGCGTGGAACCTCCGCTCACCGGCGGGGACATCGCACCGGACCCCCGACAGCAGCGAGGACGGGGACAAGGGGAGGCTGGGTTCGTCGGCAGCGCTGCAGCTCTGCCCGACAGCCCGAGCTCGCCTCACTGTAAGACCTCCCTGAGCAAACTGAGCGCAATAAAGACCCGCTCGTTCAGCGGGTTCCCATTCCACACGTAACCAGAGCCTCCGTGTTATCCCCGCGTCCAAGCCGCGGAGCTCGGTGGCCGCCGGCACCGAGCAACTCCCCGCGGGCAGCGGGAGAGTGGGCAGCCCGCACCGGGCTCCACAGAGTCCCGCAGCAGCGCAGCGACCCTTCCCCGCAGCCCCGGCTCGGGGCGGCTGCAGCCGCTTCGCCCGGCATCCCAGCAGCCGCGGGCACCGGCGAGCCCCGGCAGGGCGATGGCGGCCGGCCGGACGCCACGGGGCAAGAAGGTCTCACCTGGCACGGGGCTCTCGGGCACCCACTTGGCTCCGGGCTGCAGCACCTGGAAAGCGGCGCGGACCGGGCGGCAGGCGGCTTCCCCCGCCAGCTGCGCGACCCCCGGGGCACCGC